>JACEVL010000574.1:207500-325000 GCA_020284085.1 Aporrectodea caliginosa
AAATTGGTTTTAGGGGGGTGGTCAGCGCTTTGTGACATCATTTTCAGAGGGGGGGTCTTACTTTTTGTGACGAAGTGTGACGAGGGGGAAGGGGGGGTTAAAAATCGGCCAAAATAGCGTGACGTCATTTATGGACGGCCCCTTCTTTTGGAATTAGACCTGCAAGAAAATTTGACCTAACCTGGCTACCGATTCTATTTTTATTGAGCGACTTTGGATAAGCTGGTTCTCGCGACTTCCCTTATGAGAGCTGTCGAAATCGCGACATCACGATCACGATTCCTGGCCGCCAGAGGCGCTGCGGTGCATAGGCGCTCCAAATACTAGTCACACGACTTCAAAAAAGGATTTCCAGAGTCCAGACTAGCGTATTATTTGTCCTTAGGCAGGAAGGAGAGTTTCGCATGAAAACAGTGGAGTTAAAAAATGATTTTTACAATTTTCTGTTTAATTTCTAATTTTGTAAAGTAGACTGTAGTAGTATAGTTTCTGACGCCGAAACCAAATAGGTATACTACGGGATAAGTTATGTTCTAGAAATGCTTTCTGTACAAATCATAAAATTATTGCCCTACGCCTTAAAACAAACAGTCATTACAAAATGAGGAAAACATTTATAGTTAGAATGTTGTTCACATACTATTACTAATTAGTCTTGTCTCATAATCTCACTGGTTCTAGATAGATTTTGAGGCAAGCTTGTAGAATCGGGGGCTGAAGGATATAGTGTGTACGTTTACTGGCGTCGCGAGTGTCGGTTAGGCAGGGCCGTAAATCCTGGGGAGGGAAGGGAGGGAATTCCCTCCCCACTTTTAAGCTTGGGGAGGGAACGTGAAGGAATTCCCTCCCCACAAATTGTTATGGCGCCAGCCCCAATCGCCACAAACTGCGGAACCGAGGCAGGACATGCTCACATAACTTTTGGAAACATTAATGCTACTAAAATAGCATTGATGGAAACTATATACCTTAAGCCGGCCAGAGCTGGCATTGACCTTGGGGAAGGGTCAGCAAACTATAGACGACTGCCAAGTCTTGTAGGATGATATACTGCGCGAACCCTACTCTCTGGGCGTGACTCAACTGAAAACCACAACAGGTGTATTTCTCCAGAGCCGGAGTACGGGTGGTTTGAGGAGAAATGTGACGCGCAATATATCATCCTACAAGACTGGGCAGAGTGGTCAGACACAAGAGACAGGACACCTAATTATTGAGACAGCTATGATATGAATTTTTATATATATATATATATATATATATATATCTCAAATATACATGCCTACAGATACGTAAATGCGTAATATGCCGTGTAGGCTTTCAGAGTGGGAGGAGACAGAGAGACTAAAGTCACTAGACCAGTTCGTCTCGAGAGTCTAGTTTACAGAGGATTATAAATGAATTTTAAATAAATAAAATTGATAGACGTCTAAATAAAGAAAGTGCTGTGTTTAGCAGAGCGCCTTCGAAATTATTTAAACAATAATGATTATCTGCCGTTTTCCAAGTCGCCAGCTGGATTAAGGTGCGATGGTAAGACATTACAACTACAAGTAAACAGTAAACGAATATACATAGGGCCATTAGGGCCTAGATATATACATATATATAGGTACACCGTACAGTACAAGTGCACACCAGCTTAATTGTTGAGACTAAATTAATAAAAAGTTCTCCATAGCCTAATCTACGCATCAGAAAAAAATGACAAAATTACAAGCAGCATTATAAATGGCCAAATTCCTGTGCATTTTATCTTTTTCCACGCAAAAAATTCGTTTTAATCGCAGTTTTTGCTTGCAATCGCAATTGTCATCTTAAGCGCCTACGATGACATATTAAGCTCTGTTTTGTCTTATAGGCCTACACGATTACTATTGTTGCTCCATACAGTCTGAACCTAGGCTGTGCGCAGCAGCTTGAAAAAATAATTTTTTTAACATTAACCTAGTGTGTGACTGAACATGGTATACATTATATAGTGGACTTCTTAAGAAAAGTATACACGCTTCCGAAGGGGAAGTTTTCCCTCCCCACATTTCGAAACAGATTTACGGCCCTGCGGTTAGGGTCAGGGTAGGGTTAGTGTCGTCATTAGAAAACCTGATACCGTTCGGCGTCCGCGAAGCATGCCCAAAAATCCTTCAGCCAACGATACTATAAGTTTGGCGATTTTTATCTTTATGTGAATTTATATTGCGGATACTTGAACATTCACCAGAGTGCTGTTTGGCAACTGGTTATATTAAAGGATATACTTACTTACTACGGTGGGGCGCTATATAATTTGTTTACTTCAGCGTGTATTGACTAGTGTTGAATTTGTAGTGCCTAACTTGATTTACCAAATGCCTACAGACTGGCAGCATTGGGAAAGGACTGCACAGCGAAGGAGAAACGTATGTCTGACATATATCTGAAACCAGACTGGGATCTCCTTTTGACTACCCATTGGACAACCCCTCTGACTTGACGCTGCGCTCATGAATAAGCTGGTGCCTTGCGCTTGACTTTCGAGTGGTGCTTGAGAAGTTTGGAGTTTATGATTATGACATATATCTTCAGCAGGAGATAATCTTACTCAGAGGGTCATCTCAAAACCCAACTCCCGAAAGCGATGAGAATGCAAAACGGACCCAAATTTTCAGTAATAGCTTCGCCGATTATTGACCCATTATAGCGTATTGTTTCAGCGTCACAAATTAATTTTAACGTTAACATGTATAGTATCGTATGCTCCATAATAAAAGTTTTGTAAAATAAGCATAAAAAAGCCAGAACCAAAACTTATGAGGAAGAAACATGAATCAACATGATGTTAAGGCTGGTATCAGAAGTTTTTGGTTAGTTCCCTTCTTGAATTGAATAGCATTTGAATGGTAGTGTGTTGTGATAAATCCATTCTAATAGCAATTTCTCTTGCAATGTTGTCATTTTTAATGCATTATAAAACTATTGGTGCACCCATTTCGTAAAGGTATGCCTGTATTTTTCATTTAGGACAATGAAATGATAGGTTATAATGGGCAAATAATTGATGGTTTATGTTCATTCAGTTTTTGTATTTTGGAAACTTTTATGTATGTATTTTAAGATTTTTATATCTCTTTTTGAGAAACTCTAAATAATGCTGTAAAATGGCTGTGTAAACTCACAATCTGTGTTCCTTTTGCAGCATTTATATTTGATTATTTGTTAAATTTACTTTAGATTTAGTTTTTAATTAATTTATTCAGTGCAAATATTTCTCTGATTCTGCTATACAGGAAGTCTGGATAAAGACACATTATGCCTGGCTCTATAAAGAAGGACTTGTACATAGCGAAGAACATCCACGACCTCAACAAGTTGGCAGCCGAGATTCCCAAAGTCAACAATGCTCGCGTGTAAGTCTAATATATTGTGAATACCCCAATTACTGCTCCGAAATTCTCTATAAAAACTCACGATATACTCGAATATCTATAGTAGATATACACAGACTTGCATGCATACATACTCCCAGCATGAACTGGGAAGTCAGGAAATAAACTGGTTCCCAGGCTCAGCTGAGGTAACTACACTGCCAAAGAGAGAGAGAGAGAGACAGACATACAGAGTCAGAGAGAGACAGAGACAGAGAGTGACAGACAGACAGACTGAAAGACAGAGTTGTAAGTAGATTTGAGCGTACTTTGACCTTTTTGCCTGTATGGTCAGCGTTGTATCTTGAGATTACTGCAAACGAGTTTGCTGCTTTGGATAGGTATGCAAAAACTGCAGAAAAGGTTTACAAATCAGCAGAAGAGGCATTTATGCTCGGCGATGAAGAACGATCCTACGTTCTCTACATGAAATACTTCAACGTTGTAAGCGCCATCAAGAAATTGGCCGATTATAAAAAGCAAGCCGTAAGTGACTGTCATTCTGCATCATGCTCTTAGAACTGCTACACTCAATTATGTATTGCTGTCTGTGAATGTCTTTATGTAAGTAAGTAAGTATATCCTTTATTGAAAACCAACTGCTTACTGCATTTTGGTGTACATAATATTGTATTGTATTTTCGTTTATTGATCATCTCTAGCTATCATAACGCAGCTAGTTAATCAAATAGATACAAAAATAAATTTAAGTATAAAGCATCCGTGTGACAAATGTTTTACGAGAGTTTCCCTTGGGTATGATTCTATACATGTATGTATATAAGTACGTACCTTAGTCTAATTCCCTAGTTTCTATTTCAGTATCATCTTGACTTGCTTCTTTATCTCAGACTTTTAACTCTGAACTTGCTGCCATCTGTAAGTTCCAGTTTGGAAGCTGATGGTTGGTTCTGTTTGCGTTTGTGTGGGCCAACCTCTGGTGACTCTGCTGGTTATCTCAGCAATGTTTGCAAAGTGATAAATGTTCTGTACTTAGCGACATTCAACATCATTTAGGCTGGTGCAGAAAGTGCCTCTGATTATTTTACCTGAAGTGATGCTATATAAATTTCCTTAATAAATAAATTAATAAATGGGAATTTGTGTCTTTTGCGTTGTCTAGAAATACTTTGACGACCTGATCGGTAAAAAGAACTGCATAAATGCCATTACGCGGGCTGAAGAACTGTCAGCCAACCTCAAGACAAGGTGAAACCCAGAATTTTTGTCTATTTTAACATTTTCTATAATATAATTATGGTTTTTGCTTTGGATAGTGATGTGAGCGTGAAATATTTCATTTGAAATATTTCATTTCTGACAGTTTTTTTTGAAATATTTCAATGACCAAAAAAAACAACATGTTTTTTTGAAGTATTGGATGCACACAAATTGACACAATGTCTTGAGTTGGACCAGAACTTTTGTAAAATTTTGTTCGCCGGATTATTATTGAGTCTAGTTGACATAGTATTTGTGATTTATAATTTGTCTTGTAAAGTCACTAAAGTGTTTCGAATTCTATACGATTGACTGTGTCCTAGGCTAGCAGAATTTAGCTAAAATCACATTTATTTCATTTTTGACAAAACAAGTGATTAATAATAAATGTTAAGCATAACAATGAACAATAACATCTACTTTATTAGATCAAACTGTAATTTGTGACATTTGGTGAATAAAATATGTTTTTCAACATATAATGTAACTCTCATAAAAGTCATTCTTAAAAACAGGTAATTAGAAATAAATTGAGTATCTCGAGGATGGTCATCACTAACACAATAATGCATATAATATGTAATATGAGAGAAATAAATAAACTGTTATTATGGTTGTAATTAGTTGTAAAATGTAAAGAAAAAAATAATTTCAAATGTTTCAAAGAAAACTGAAATATTTCAAATAAAACTGAAATATTTCATTGAAATATTTCAACGCCAAAAAAAACATGTTTTTTTACATCTCTAGCTTTGGAACACTGACCATCAGGGTCACTATTCTAATTTAAAAGTATGATGTCTAGAACATCAATCTCTTATTATTTGTTTAAACTGATGTGTAGATAGGATTTGTTAGCATTTGAGAAGTTTTTTGGGGGACATGCTTTGTGATAAAAAGTCAATAATTGGTGCCACTCAGCAATTCTTGTACAGCATGTTAATCAGGAGGGTGTGCTTAGCCAATAGCTTTGGTGGGACGTAACCACTTCGCCTTAAGGAGAATGGCATGTAAACCGGGAGTGCAAAAACTAGTCCACACTGTACATATGATCCCTTGGAATTAAAACAATTATGAAACTTAACTACAATATACAATAAGGTACAAATATAAATGCTGAATACTTTTATGAAATATAGGTATGAAGAGGCTGAAGCACTCGAAGTTAGCAAGAAATTGGACACGTTGGATGCGAAGGATCCAGAGAAGAAAAACGAGCTAGAGAAATCGGAAAGTTCGCCTGAAGAGAAGAAACCGGAAGGAAATGGAGATGCCTTGAGTGACAGTTTGACCAAGAAGCAGGATGATCCTGGTATTGGTTCTTGTTTCAACTTTTTCACTTGCCTATGATAAATTTTGAGCATACACATGCCTTCTTTGTCTAAAATTTTAAGTTGTGGGTGTTTTCATTTCCTTGTTTTCAAATTGTGGATATTTTTTTTTCAACCTTTGCTCTTTTAGCCTCTGCTAATTTCAAGTTCTGGATCTTTTAGAACCGTTTTATTTCAAGTCATGGGTATTTTGAACCCTCTCTAATTTCAAGTCGTGAATCTTTTAACTCTTTTATTTCTTGTTATGAACCTTTTTAGGCCCCTTTTTGTTCAAGTCATCGATCTTTTAATCTCTATTACTTTATATCATGGACCTTTTAATCTCTGTTACATTATGTCAAGGATCCTTTTGATCTCTTACTTTATGTCTTGAATCTTTTAATCTATGTTACTTTATGTAATAGATCTATTAATCTCTTACTTTAAGTCTTGGATCTTTTAACTGCTTCAAGCCCTGGGTTCTTTATATCTGTCCATGGTTGGTGTTGAACATATAAGTATTTTCTTTAGGGAGCAAAGCTGGTTTGGCCACGAAGGGAGGTGGTATCGATGTTCAGACGGTCTACCGTCTCCTGAAGGACCCTGAGGTCAACCTCATTCTCATGGACGTCCGATCAGCTGAAGATTTTGAAAAGTCGCACATTCTTTCCGAAAAATCGATCAGCGTTCCTGAAGCAGCTGTTCCGCCCGGGTGAGTTTAGTATTCGTTGGAGCGTCAAACAAGTGGACTGTATGTATGTATGTATGGATTTATATATATTTATGTAAACTGTAAGTAATTTTCCTATGTATGTATTTATGTAAGTATGTATTTGTGTGTGTTTGCGTGCGTGCGTGCGTATGTATGTCTGTATGTATTTATGTCTGTATGTATGTATGTAGGCCTCCTATGTATAATATTCCTTTGCACCTGTAATTGGAATGCCTGGCTGATTGACCCGACTAGCTAATTCACTAGTTGATTGTTCAATCGATAATCAAGTGATTGATTAATTTCATTGCACAAATTGACTGAGTGACTTATTAACTCGCTCGCTCCATCACCGATTGCCTCACTCACTCCCTGATTAAGTGTTTGGGTTATGGAACAATTTACGTTTTGCTGTTTGCATAAATGATTGTTTGATCGGTTGAATAATTGATTGATTGATTGTGTCTGTCCAGTTGTACAGTATCACAGATCGAAAGGCAGCTGCCTGCAACGTCTTTGAAGGTCTGGAGGTCAAGAGGTCATGTTGATTACATCATAATGTTAGATTGGAGATGCAGTGCAGCTACTCTGAAGCCACGCTCCACTCTCACTTACCTCAAAGACGCTCTCTTCAAGGTAACCTAATCTAGTCTAGTCTAATCTAATCTAATCTAATCTAATCTAATCGGATGGATTTCCTGTATCGGTGCCATTATCTTGATACAATACAATAGAAGTGTAATTTGATAATTTGCCCTCCTTCAAAGTTCATAAGCGCACATTGAGGTTGGGCAACCATTAAGAGCCATAAGTAAACTGCAAGAGGCTTCTCTACTTGTCATCTCACATGCAGTGTTTCCGTTATAGTCCAAAAAGAGGACGTATTTACGTGCGGACCTAGAATATTTTGGACGTAGCTCATTACTTTCGACTATCACACCGAAAAATTTGGACGTTATGGACGTTTGTTTACGGACGTAAAAACGGCCATGTGGGCGTTAACGGAAACACTGCTCACAGGCTTTCCATGCCAAACTGGTCTCGCCTCTTCAAGAGTTCCTACCCTAATCCATTCAATCCTCCACATTCAAAGCTTTCTCATCCTCAATGAAATCCACTGTAGCAGCTCCTATACCTCCTCTCTCTGGTCTCCCTGGCAACTGGACTCGGACCTCCACTGGACATTAGTACTCTCTGAACAACCCCTCTGATATGACGCAGCACTCCTGAATACACGAGCAAGTCCTTCACTCACAAGTGCTCAGCACCATCGTTTGATGCTTGGACATTAGTGGTGCATAAAAATGCATAATAACAATAATATTAATAATGTTAATAATAATAATAATTATCTTTCTTTATTGAAGCGCCTGACAAACGCACTGCGCTGTACATTTACATGTTATGCAATTTAAATCTTGACTATTAACAGAACAGACAGCCTGCAATACACGGCGCTAATAGCAGCCTACAAAGCATATCCGCCCAACGGGGGCTCGAACTCGGTACCTCTCGCTCTCTGTGCCAGATGTTATCCAATGCGGTATTGGGCCCCCCATGATGATGATGATGATAATAATAATAATAATGATAAAATGATAATAATAATAATAATAGTCAGAAAGTTACTGTTAGTCAGCTAGCAGTGCTATGGCTGGTGCCTTTTAATGCTAGTTTGGTTGGTTTTCTCATGTATGTAGTGGGACCAAGATACAATACTTCGTTCAGAGCCGTTGATCCTGGAGGGTGGCTATGAGGAGTGGATCATGTGTTATCCCTCTCTTACGACCGATTCCAGCATCAAATGTCCGCTTCCACCCATCAACGGAGCCACATCTGATATGCCATCTCGTAAGCTGAAGCCTACTCTCCAATTTTTTAATCTATCTTAACTGTACGTACTGATGTGTTATATATATATATTCGTTTAATAATGAATCACTAGGTTGACACACCGCAACCCATTACAGAAAGTGGTATTGCCAGATATAAAGAAGAATGGAAATAATTAATAGTTTTTAAATATCTGTTCCAGCAAAGGACGTCTTGGTCAACAGGGCAACATCAAACTCCTAAATAAAATCCTTGGGATATAATTCCTGTCATCTTTATGCGGTAGGACAAAGTCATGTGGTCTGGGTCGAAGGTCATGGTGGCGGACAACTTACAGTAGGAGGGAAGATCGAACGGAGCACATGTTGAACTAACCTATATGAACTTGTATTCGGTGTATGTAGTTATATTAACTTTGTGCTTCATATAATAATTATATTAATAATAATGATAATTACTATGTGTTTGTCTGTCTTAAGACAGTTGAAAGGAATTCGAAAATCATCCAGTGCCCACTTATTTATATTATTGATAATAGTCAAACTCTGCTTTCCAATTTAGTCAGTTAATTTTCTTATTTAGTCAGTTAATTTGGTTTGAGCTGTACTTTTTTTTATCATACACTGTTAGTCTATTTAGTGTATTACAAGCTGTCTGTTCTGTTAGTAGTTAACTAGTTAAGATTGTTTCAATTGCATAACATGTAAATGTACAGCGCAGTGCGTTTGTCAGGCGCTAAATTAAAGAAAAGATATTATTATTATTATTATTATTATTATTATTTGTATAGAAATAGTCTGCATTAGATCTGGAAAACCAATGTTAGTATCTATTCTCTTAATTATCAATATTATGTCTTTTAATCTCTTACTTCTAATATTTTTTGTAACCTGTGGTCAACTCTGTTAAAGCATTGGAACAATGATGCAGCAAACACAATGGAACAATGATGCAGCTCAGTGATTCTTTCTGGTAGTTTTGGTCTGTTAACCAACGACTGAAATTCTGAGCCTGTTGAGTTGACTCTGTAGTCAACCCCGTGCAAGTTGTTCATGCATGCTTGCCTTATTTTCTGATTTGCTGATCTTTAACACATTAGCAACAATTGAAATAATTTAGTGATCCGTTTGTAGAATTGCATGCAGTACCATCAGTCGAAAGGTTGGGGGGTTCAAATCCCCACCAGGGCAGAATTTGTTTCAAAGTTTTTGCTACACTTGCACCCCCTAACCAACTCAGCTATAATGATAATACACTGTCAGTTGGAAGATGAGGTGGTGAGGGAGAGGACTGGCCACCCACCCTCTTATGTTGAGGCTGAGAAATATGAAGCCGCTAACACTTCATATCCGTGGCTGCTTGACAGGCTATGTAAGGGACTACTCTTCTTCTTTTTAACATCTTATCTGTCTTTTTTTTAATTTTCAGTCGACACAATCGATTATGACGTTGAGTTGGAATTCCTCCAATCACCGACTCCTTCTCCCATCGAATCCCCAACCACCCCACTCGATGAAGACAGCCACAGTCTCCCATCGACGACCCGCCCTCTCATGCCCCTCATCGATCGCAGAACAAAACCAAAACCCTCCAGCGCCCTTAACAACTCCACCGACGTTGCAAGGATCGACTCACAGCCTTTGAGAATCGTTAACAAAATTGACAACTCCGATGTTAGACGGAGACCGGCTGCAGACGACAAAACGAATAACTTACCTCCGTCAAAAACCAAGGTTCCTGAGAAAAATACCAACGTCACTAAGGTTTCCATGACTCCCGAAACTGTTGCACCCGCGGCGGTCATACCAACCGTCGACAGAACAAAGAAACCTGTGATTGGCCAGGACCAGCCAATAGGAAGGCGGTTTTCATCGTCGGGTTCGGAGGACGAAGCTGATTGGCCGGTCGCAAGGGATGCGAAGTCAGCTGGACAGAGGGGGATGGGTGATAGGGGAAAAGGAAGAGTTCAGTCCATGGAGGATGAGGAGATGAAGAAGCTGTTCGCAATCCGTGAGGTAAAGGACAGGGAGGTGAAGAGCCTTGCGGAACTGATGCGCATGAGGAAGAGGATGGAGGAGGATATGAAGAAAGATGAAAGAGAAGCTCAGAGGCAAGTTAGCGTAATCTCGAATAATTAGTAATCGTAAACATAATCTCAAAATAGTAATCGTAAACATAAACTGTGCTCCTCAGTTTGTCCCCCTCCACAGTTTCGCAAGCATCTGAATTCTGTATTATTCAACAGTAATTTCACTGGTTCAGGTCGGGAGCGCCACTGATGAGTTGCTTCTTAAAGTGGCGCTTTGTAAATGTCAGATTGCAATTACAAATGTTAATAGTGAGTGTTCGTAGACCAATTCCTTATCTTCTGCATGGTACTGTTGGAATTTCCTAGAAGGTGTGTAGCCATACTAGAAAAAACAATAGTGTAACAAGCTGTACTTTGTCATTGTAATTGTTGCCAAACATTTATATAGTGCCACTTCAAAACTTCAAAAGTAAACTGATCAGAAGCGTTAAAGGATTCGTAATAATAATAATTCCAGGAAAAAGGCCGAGAGAAGTGACTCAACTGATTCCAGAAAAATGCCATTGTCAGAAGAGCAACGGGACAACAGCAGCAGTGCTGCAGACAATGACAGCATTTCATCTTTTGAGGTAGAGACAACGCATCATGACAACAATTTTATCATGTTGCTTCTAAACAATCACTCATTTGTTATTTTTATTTACTAATTATACACTTTGGAAACAAATTTCTTTAATATTTTGTATCAGAGTTTTTAGTTGCAATTAAATATATTCTTTCCTATATAGTACCATGGTATACATTCATGCATACATGTACTGTATAGTGTATATATCCCATTCATTCCTACATTCATACATATGTACATAAATACCTACATACATACATTTACATAGATATTATTATATTGTGAGGGTTTATGAAGTGTGCATTATTATTACTAAATACACAGCAAATGTGGTAAAAGTAGTTTGACTTAGACACCTACTTATATGTCATGCATACATACTCACAGATACATACACATACACACACGTACATGCATGCATACATGCATGCATTCAACCTGCAGCTTCTTTGATTCTTTGATTCGTTTTGTGTGATAATCCTATTTGCCTGTTTTGCTTATATTCTTGATCCTGTCCTCTGGTCTCTGGGGTTTCTGGTCTCTGGGGCTTCTGGTCTCTAGGACCACACAAATGCTGCCTAATTCTGCCCAACAGATTGTAATCTCAGAATATAGTTTGGCTCAAAGTGACTGATCTCCTATGCTTTGCAATAATATTTTCCAAATTTGTTCACATACACTATGCTGTCAGAGTGCATACATGACGCCATAGATTACTTACAGTAATCCGATTGGTACACTATCAGATAACGCACATTATGCTTGCAGATTGCATATATTGTGCTGTATGAAATTTTGAACAGGGTGAAGTGGACAAGAAAGAGATTCGAGGTGACAGCGCCTCTGGCAGTCCAGTTCCCAAGGCCGCCAGACAAGGAGAAGACGAAAGAGAACCAGCCAATGGGAAGCCAGTGGAGCTAACGAAAACGTCAAAAGAAAACGAGAAGCGGAAAGCCGACGAGGTCAAGAACAAAGAACAGGAACGACTGAAAAGAGAAGAAGAGGATGAAGAGGAAGAGCGTCTAATATCCGAAACGATCAAAGCGAGAGAACAGGAACGTTTGAAGGCGGAGGAGTTGCGGAACAGGGAACACGAGGCGGAGACACAGCTACACCTGGAGCGCGAGACGGAGAAACAGCGCCAGCTGGAGCGCGAGGCGGAGAAACAGCGCCAGCTGGAGCGTGAGGCAGCTGTAAAGAGGGAGCAGGAGGCAGCACGCCTGAAGCAGCAGCAGGAGGCAGCCAGACGGGAGCAGGTGGAGAAGGAGCTGAAGGAAAAGGAGAGGCTGGAAAAGGAGAGGCAGGAAAAGGAGAGGCGTGCACGGGAGCTGGAAGACGCCAAGCTGAAAGCCAAACAAGCGGAGACTCGAGCGGCTGCTGACAAGTTACGCAAGGATACAGGTATCTGATCTGGTATTGGTGTTTGGTGGTCTTTTGTTAATTACCAGCTTCTATAGCACCAGTGTCTGATGCACAGTGTGTCAACTCTGTGCTTCAACAATTGTGGGTTCACACCTGCTGAGTGACAATCCTTGACAAATTGTTTATGCATGGTTGTAATAGAAGAGAAGAGCAGTCCCTTAAGCAAGGCTGATAGGCAGCCACGGGTATGAAGTGTAAGCAATGTCATTCTCATGTGAGGGCGGGTGGTCAGTACTCTCCCTCGCCACCTCACCTTCCCACCAACAGTGTATCATCAGCATACTAGTTATAGCTGCGCTGGCTAGAGGGCGCATTTGGTGACGAAGCTTCTAAACAAGTGTCTGTCCGGTTGACTCCTTTGCACATATGATAAATGTATCGATAAATAAATAAATTTTTCAAATTTAGATTGGCTTACATTGTGCATGTAATAAAGTAAAGTAAAGCTCCCATATTCCATGTGGAATATAGGAGAGCTGCTCATTTCCTTCACTTGACCCAGAATCTGGCAATGGGTGAATCCCAAGGCCCTGGTATCAAGGGCTTGGGGCCAGTGCATGACCAAGCATTTTACCGATCGAAAACCATTTATGCATAATAAGTGAATAAATTAACAAATATCTCCCGCTGCTTTGTGATTTCAGGTGCGTCTGATGTTCCAGCGCTTCCGGCTGGGTGGGAAAGAAGACTGCATGAGGGAACTGGAAAATATTATTACATCGATCATAAGATGAAGAAAACTTACTGGGACCCACCTGGGACAGTCCAGCAGAAACTTGGTATCAACATTTTTGCTTTGGTGCTATGTTGTGTTGTTTGACAGTGTATTTTATTCATTTTATTCACATTGAATTTTCACATTTCATTCGTATGAATTATGCTGCATTCATTTTCATTTGGCCTGGAAAACCTGGAAAAAGAGGTGTTTTCCCAGAAAAGTCGTGGCTAGTCATGGATTTTGAAATAATTAGGTCATGAAAAATTGAAAAATCATTAATAGACATATTTCTAATCATATTTTAAAATTTCGATAATTATTACTTCGATCAAACATTTAGAAAGTAGGTCCTTTTTCGTGTAAAATAAATCTTAAAAGTCATGGAAAAAGGTCATGGAAAGTCATGGATTTTTTTATTAAACCTTGTGGCAACCCTACTTGCATGTTGTTGCTTTTGCTGTTCTAAACCACACTTGTTTAGTTCTCTTAGATAGTCATTGGTCCAGTGCTTTTGTGAAGTACTTTTAAAATATGCCAATACATTCGTATTTGTCAGCTGATGGTCATGCCACCGTTTACAAGGAGCGTCTAAAGGATGAAGGATCGGCTGAGTCAGGAAGCGGAGGAATGAAGCGATCGCATTCATCCCCAAACATTGCAAAGATGATCCAAGATGAGGAGGAAGCGGGTCGCACAATGCGCGGCCACGTTCTGCCTCAGGTCGACCGATCCATCAAACCAAAGTTAGTCTGGTCTTTGTTTGGTGATACAGTACTAGACAATGCTATACGAATTTGCCATGCAATACCATAATATGTAATGTAATTAGTAATTAGTAATTTATATAGTGCCACTCACAGCTGTGGCCATTCAGTAGCGCTGCCAGTGCGAGAACCCCGAGAGAAGAAATAGGTTTCAAGAAGGGAGAGATGAGGTCAATGAACCAGAAAGGAAAGTCACATAGAGTAAGGGAAGGGCATTCCATAAGGAGGGCCCAATGATGGCAAAGGATTGAGTTTGAGCAATACTATATGAATATGCTACATAATGCAGTACTATGTGAATATGTCACAAATACAGTACTCTGCGAATGTACCATAAATGCAATACTGTATAAATATGCCAAGGAATGCAATGCCACATTATGATTACAAAGGAAAAATAAAGTGACTAACTCTTCATTTTGCTACTTCCCAAGCTAGCTTAAAGGACTGCTCCTCTTATCTTCTTCTTCAGCTATTAGATTAGAGGCTTGAAAAGCATGACTACAGTGTCACTTGATAAATATCTACAATCTTAATGCTTCCCCTGTTCTGGAAAATGCCTCAAGTCCATTTTATTTGCTAGCGATAGCACTGACTTGGGTTGGAAGCACTTCTGAATTGTTGATTGGTGCTTTATAAATGCTTGATTACAATTACAAATAATGCATTTGTTTTTTAGGCCATCAGCCAAAGTTCTAACAGTTAAGACAGAAGTCTCGGAAGCCAAAGTCCGAAACCTCAACCCCACCTGGGGCAGCATGGTGAGTTGTGACTGTCATTAAAATTTATACAGCAATCAGGGTTGCTCTCTGCCTAACCTTATATGATGCTAACGGTCATTTAGAACCAGAATCTAGTCTACATCAATCAGCTCCAAATGCAGTTTGTTCTCTAAATTAACGTCCGTTGTGTAATAGCAGAATGCAACTGGGAAATTCTTTGGCAGCTTTTAGAGCATGAATTCAGAAACTGCACTAGTGGAGCCACCTATCGTGGTAAAATACGTATTTAATGTATATTTGTATATTGTCACCACACAGTAGAAGTTTTAAAGCATAAGCTGGGAATAAAACGATGGTCCTGCGATACACTGAAGACCTTGGGAAGAGCCTACGGGTAAGGGCATGGTTGCTGAATGGATAGAGTGCTCGGCCTGTGATTCGGAGAGTACGGGTTCGAGCCTCCACTAAGGCAGTCACTGTGTAAGGACCGTGAACATGCCTTTATGCACAATTGCCCAGGGCCATCGATGTTCTGTCGTATGGTCATGTGTGCACTTGTGAACTTACGGCGATTTGCATTTCTGCGTGACCTTGCGTGCATTAAAAATGTTTGTAATAATAATAAATGGAGAGACCTGTGCAGGACAGTGTGGTATTCTCATGTTGATCTGAACTTTGGAAGGAGTTCAGTTTCAAATGGGGTTGTATTGTATCATATAGAGGACATGAGAAACTTGCCTACATTTCCACTGAGGGAGTTGAGGGCTTTACTTTCCTCTGCATGTAACTTGTAGGGCGCTGGACTGACTGGTCTGCGTAACTTGGGCAACACTTGCTACATGAACTCAACGCTACAGTGTCTGAGCAACGCGGCTCCCCTGACCCTTTATTTCCTCACGGATTCCTACATGGAAGACATCATCCGGTAACCTCTTCAAACCTAGTCTCTTCTGGAAAATCTTTTGTAGGGCCATTATACTTGTACATGTATGTAAATTGGAAACTTCAGTAGAGCTATTATGGTAATAAATGAGGCGTAATCAATGGTTATGCATTCTGAGATCATTATCTTTCAAACAGAACCAGTCAATATCCTCAAGGCCCCAGAAGCTTTGTTGTACATTTAAATTGTACAAAAGTGTATTTGGACTTCTTTTATAAATTATTCAATTATTATTTAAGACCATTTTGTTCCATTGTTATTTCATTGTGTTTGGTCGGGAGCGCCTCTGATGAATATCTTTTTGTGGTGCTATATAAATTTGCAGTTATAATTACCATTACAATAGCCTTATGTTAAAACTTTATTTCCAAAGCTATGTATTTAGATAACATGACTGACATCTACAAACAAGAAGTTGGCTTCTGAATGTGAAGCTTAGGGTTTATTGGTTTGGATTTTCGGTGTAGTTTCTTTGTAATGATGTCAACTGTGTTAATGTTTTGACTGTAGGGACAGCAGTCGAAGGTACAGGGGTGAGGTGGCCTCTGAGTATGCTGTCCTCATAAAAGCGATGTGGTCAGGCCAGTACAAGGCCTTGTCGCCAAGGGACTTTCGGGCAAGTGTCTCTCTCTGTTCTGCTTCTTTTTCTCTAATTTCATTGGTAAGAAAATGTAAGGCAAAGAAGGTTAGGTAAGAAAAGGTCAGACTTGACCACTACAAGGCGCTCTTGTAACAGCATGGCCGTGTTACGGCGCCATATATAATTGTCTTAATTATTATTACACTGTCAAGCACCTTGCCGTTATCCTAGCTGTCAGTTACATTTAGCACTATAAATTAGTGCAATTAGTCTTCCTCTTTGAGTGGCACTATATAAATATTCAATTACAGGTACAATTACAATGTTCCATTACAGTTGACATATACAATATTGCACACAGTTAAAAGTCTGTATTTCTTCAGGTACTTTATAAAGTAATGTTCACAGTTTTTAAAAGAGATGTGGATGTGGTGTTGCTTTGCAGGGTGTCATTTGTAAGATGAATTCCATGTTTGCGTCGACTCAGCACCAGGACTCACATGAACTGCTCGAGATTCTGATGAACGGATTGAACGAAGATCTTAATAAGGTAAGAATTTATTAATGAAATATTGTTATTACGCATTTATCCAACCCAGCTGAAAAGGACAGTCTTAAGGCGCAATAAAACGCATCTGAATAAAACAATTGATGGTGTTGTTAGTTAAGGACTTGTTTTTAATGGTCAGTGGTTTCCAAAATACCTCAGGAATGTCATTCATCCTCCTCTTTCTGCATCTTCTCATCGGCATCTCCGATCTCTGGACCGGTCTGACTTCTTTGTTCCACGAGCTATGACCATGATTGCTCAAACTCGATCCTTTGCCATCATTGGGACCTTCTTATGGAATGCTGTCCCTTTACTCTGTGTGAGACTTTCCTTTCTGGATCATGTCTTCATCTCCTTCTCTCTTTAAAACCTATTTCTTCTCTTGGGGTCCTTGCACTGGGAGCAGTACTGAATGGCCACAGCTGTGAGGGGCGCTATTTAAATTACTAATTACATTACATTTTAGGGGTGTTTGTTGATCAAGGTATTGGGTGTTTTTTGGTTATTCGGGGTGTTTGAGTGTGATTTGGATAGTTGGGGTGTTGGATGTGCTTTTATGGTTTGGTGACTGGGTGTGTTTAGGTTGGTCAGGTTATTGGGTGTTTTTAGGTTGGTCAGGGTGTTTGAGTGTGTTCTTACGATTAAGTTGTTGGGTATGTTTAGGTTGGTCAACGTATTTTGGGACTGTTTTGTGGCTGAAGGTGCCAGGGTTTATGTTTGATGTTGAGGTTGTGTGGATGTTTTGTTGGTGCAGGTGAGGAATAAGCCGCAGTTGCCGGAACAAAACAACGACAACATTGCAGATGAGTACGCAGCTGACCAAGTGTGGACGCAATCCCGGTTGATCGAGGATTCGATCATTGTCGATCTATTTAGGGTTGGTGATCATATTCCTAGATGGTTGTCACTAATGGTCCTCTATTGTAATTATGACAATCAATGAAGCATCATCTATTGCAAGCAACTTCTGGGCTGATTTGCTTGTAAACTGTCAGTGCATATGATATGAGTTACATAGTAAGTAGGTTTTCAATTGTTTTTTTAAACATGAAGCTTTTTGACTTCTTGAATGGATGCGGAAAGGCTTTTTCCAGGCCAGCAACTTGAGAGACCCGATCGTCTGTTTTAGTCTTAGTTGCTGGCACAGGTATGTCAGTGGACTTTGATGTTGACTGTATGTATGTCCTGGTATGTTCTTTTTATTTCTCCTATGAGATGTTCAATTTCTCCTTGTCTGTTATTAATTCTCTTGAGAAATATCAACTTCATTGACTTCTTGTAGATCTGTGGCTTCATACGATTCTATTACATTATGGAGATTAGATTCCTTGGTGCTGAGTATGAATTTCTATAATTACATTTTTGAGTAATTTGTTGTACATCGTTGACTGTCTTTAGGGTCAGTACAAATCGACCGTGACATGCATCCGATGCGACAAGAAATCGGTCATGTTTGAGTCGTTCATGTGTCTCAATTTGCCGATTCCTTCACCGACACGCTGCAGTTTATCGGTGAGTTACATGCGAAATGTTTTCAGTTGCTGGAATAAGTAAGTAAGTAAGAATCAGGACCGTTTTTAGGTCGTCATAGGCCCTAGGCACTCTTGCATTCATAGACCTGAACTGCCAGCTCTGCATTAAAGCTAAACACTTTATTACACATTCACATTATTTATTGACGTCATGTTTAATCGTGTTTCACGAATACACCCAGTTTTGATTTTAAATCTCAAATTACTTTCTGCAATGACAGTAGTGTTGATTATTTAAATTTAAGCTCCTGGATATATCCACTATTAAAGGTCTAATGGTTTTCTCAGTATCTCTTTCTGTCTTGCTTTCTTTCTGTCTCTGTCTGACTGTCTATTATTCTGTCTTTCTGTCTATTCACCATGCATCTCAGTGATTCCAAAACCTGATGACTGAGGCAAATAAATAAACAATAAAATAATTTGTTTAAATAAGTTAAAGAAGCCACTCTGTGCAAGCGATTGGGTGTGGTCAAACCACGAGTTGTTGCACTTTTCTTTCTTGTCCTGGCTTCTACTGGATGCCTAAACGGCGAATTGAAAAACTGAAAGAGCAACGTGCAGTCACTTTTAATTAGGTCAACTGATGAGAATGATCAGGTGGGATGAAACAATGCTTTGTACCTGTTTCTTGTGTTGCTGCTGTAGGACTGTCTGCTGCACTTCTCGAAGGAGGAGAAGATGATGGGCGACTCCCAGTGGCACTGTCCACGATGCAAGTGCAAACAGGACGCCATCAAACGTATCGTCATCTGGAGATTACCGCCAATTCTGATTGTACACCTGGAAAGGTAACTGTCTTGATATTAATCATCATTGTAATCAGAAGTTCCTGTCATAATCATTAATAATAGTAATCTTTCTTGTTAATTAATTATCATTATAATCATAATTGTAATAATTGATTGTAATCTTTCTTGTTTATTAAGTGTAATTGTGATGAGAACTTCATATTGCAATCTTATTCATTGTAATTGTTAATCGTAATGTGTCTCTTTTTTAATATGTGAGTGTTTTACTTGCATTATTAAAAAGCTACTTACTACTTACTTACTACTTACTTATTATTATTACTACTATTATAAATACTGTTGTTATTACTATTATTATTATGACTATTTCTCTAATTATTCTTATTATTATTAATTGGTTGAATAAATACTGCATATTGTTATTATTTCATTGGATCTGTTGTTTGTTGCATTCTGAAGGTTTTACTATCAAGGAATCTGGCGTGACAAAATCACGGCCAACGTTGACTTTCCCCTTGACAGCCTCGATATGAATCGTTACATTTCCGGTCCCCCCAAGCGACCTATCTATAACCTGTTCGCTGTTTCGGTGAGTTTATGAGGAAAGCTGGTTAGAGGTTTGGCATTTATCAGCTAAACTATTATTATTACTGCAATGTTGAAATTGGCTGAGAGTGTAGTTTAGTTTATAGTTTTAGGTTTATTTAATCCAGGTGACATATCTAGTGTAAGTAGGTGTGTGTTGGATGGATGGATGGATGGATGGATGGATGGATGGATGGATGGATGGATGGATGGATGGATGGATGGATGGATGGATGGATGGATGGATGGATGGATGGATGGATGGATGGATGGATGGATGGATGGATGGATGGATGGATGGATGGATGGATGGATGGATGGATGGATGGATGGATGGATGGATGGATGGATGGATGGATGGATGGATGGATGGATGGATGGATGGATGGATGGATGGATGGATGGATGGATGGATGGATGGATGGATGGATGGATGGATTGTTGAGATGAACTTAATCACTCTAGGAATTGATCGCTGTGGTAAAGAAGAAATGTGGTTTATTTCAGAATCACTTTGGAACGTTGGACGGTGGACACTGTAAGTGCAAAATTCTTGTCATCTTCACTGTAGTTCGGTCTTTCCTGACTGAATTCTAAAATTTCTATTGTTCTTATAATCCAGCATTTTATAGGGTAATATTTAAAACTTGTCAAAAGTCTCTATTATGCTTCTTGACAATGGGGCTACAGGCAAACTTCTGCCATTCTCATTCAGATGAGCTGCAGATGCTGTTTGGAATTGCTCGAGAAAGCTGTCATGAGATTCTTAACAGGTGGTTTAGAAAATGTTGAGAAGCATGCCATCCTAGTGTTTTTAAATCTTTCAGCTGAGCTGCAGATTCACTCATAGTCGGTAGGAGAATAGGTGGCGCCACTTTCGTGTTGAAGGTCACGATGGCTGTCATGGATGGTTTTGACCGTTATTGTTTTCTTGTGGTTTACTGTGGATGTTTAAATGGTCGACGAGTTCTGAAAATAATTAAATAAAGTTTTCCAGTTTTCAATTTATGCGTTTTGAACCTGCTTTAAGTTGCATTGGTTTTGACAAGTTAGATAGTCTTGTGTGCAGCATTTTTGAAAGGGATTCTTAATTGTAATTATGATTATAATAGAACATTTATATTGTGCCCCTCAAAGAGTAAGACGTATTGCTCTTTGTATGATGCTGAATGTCATTAAGAGTTACTAGGATTACATTAAAGGCACCTTGTATTGATTGTTTTGATATGTGTATGCTTACATACATATAGAATAAGTTAGAATTTAAGACAGTTTAGAATGATCAGATTGTTACGTAGTCGGTGGATTCTAAGCTTCTGTATTTTGTCCTTGTAGACACTGCTTTCTGTAAAAGCCCGGTTGCTGCAAAATGGTACAAGTTCGATGATCAAGACGTCAGTGAAATATCAAAGTCTGACATTAAGGTGAGCACTGGAATTGGGTCTAGGACATTCCCCGGACATTTCCCCGGACATTTCCCCGACATTTCCCCCGGACATTTCCCCTAGGACATTTCCCCCTAGGACATATC
Organism: Aporrectodea caliginosa; assembly: GCA_020284085.1. Taxonomy (NCBI): domain Eukaryota; kingdom Metazoa; phylum Annelida; class Clitellata; order Crassiclitellata; family Lumbricidae; genus Aporrectodea; species Aporrectodea caliginosa. The sequence goes on from JACEVL010000574.1 coordinate 228,734, forward strand.
CCCCCGGACATTTCTATGGTCACTTACCCAGCATAAATATTCACGAGAGAGTGCATCTTATAAACATACACAATTGAGACACTAGATATGAAGTCCATCTTATTTGCGTGTATAAGAAAAAACTTTAAATATTAATGTACGTTAATATTGCTTGATAATTAAAACAGGTTCTTAGTACAGCCAGTAAAATGCACTTTCTCATGAATATTAATGCCGGGTAAGTGATCAGGGGGGGAATGTCCGGGGGGAAATGTCCTAGGGGGAAATGTCCGGGGGGAAATGTCGGGGGAAATGTCCGGGGAATGTCGGGGAAATGTCCGGATACCACTGGAATTATATGGCAACTCATGTGTTTTTATACTGCTTTTAAAAGCTAAGCAATTCTGAATTGGTAAACTAATTTCTTTGCAGTCATCTGCAGCTTATATGCTCTCTATAATGCTTTTAAAAGCATAAGCAATTCTGATTAATTTGTGCTTATATTTACTCTTAAAAGTGTAAGCAATTCTTAATATGTTGCCTTTAGAAGTGTAAGCAGCACTGAATTTGTTGGTGCTTGTATTGCTTCTCAAAGTGTTTACAATTCTGAATTTGTTGCTTTTAAAAGTGTAAGCAATTCTGATATTGTTTGTGCTTATATTGCTTGTAAAAGTGTAAGCATTTCTGAATTTGTTGATATTTGTAGTCGTCTGCAGCCTACATGCTCTTCTATACAAGCATGAAAATGGACCAACTGAAGATGTGAATTTCCATTGACTTGAGAGGACAATACCACTGGATATAAATGGATTCGTGTAAATTGTGAATATGTGAACGGTTGATTATTATTTTGTCATGTAAAACTCGGCTCCGCAAAGATATATTCCCGTCTAACGATCTGATTTAATTAAATGGACCATCTGTAACTTTGATGACTGTATCACTATGAAACTCTAAGAAACTCCTTGGTCTAATCTAATTAGATGACTTCTACAGCACCATGCTGTCTGCTTAGCTTGACCTCCCCAGATTTTGGCCTGGCACCGGAACGGACCAAACAGCCTGGCTATTGTGGACTTGATTTGACATGGCACCGGTGATTAAGCCGGTCTCCCTGACATGGCTTTTGTGCGACGCTGAGAAATTTGTTACATTACTTTATCATAATACACAAGCTGGGCATCAGTTGATGGTCATTTCAACTGAAACTATGGTAAAAAATCGTATTTCATTAATACAGCTCTCGTTGATTGAGATTACATATATAGTGACGTTGTAATTAGTGAACATGGTATCGAGACAGAGTTTCTAATGAGTTGAACAAAGCCTGCAGAGCTGGCATTACCACTGCCCAGCGAAGTGGTAGTACCAGCAACGAAGTACTTTGGTAATCTAGCATTAGTATAATGTAAACAAGTCATTTAAAACTCCTGTAGCACTGTTTTCCTGATGTGCTGGACCCTAATCACTGGAGTATTGAGTGAAACCACAGTAGAAAGCATAATCCATTGAGCTCTTCCAAGGAGCCACGTGAAGGATGTTGTATAAAATTCTCTGTCACTAAAATACCAGTTTACACAAAGTGGGGGTAATATGTCATTGTTACTCAGGCCCATGATTTTGCAGTAGTGGGATTGGAGACCAGTGAAGCATGTACATTGTGAATATGTGAATGGTTTCAACGCTGTTGTAAGGTACTTGAAATGTGCAATTTTAAGCATTGATATATCTATTATTTTAAGTGTTCTGCATGTTACATGGAATATGAAAGGATTGGATACCAGCTATCTTCTCTAAAGACTGGGTAGCTGTCCAACGTGGGAAATGGAAATGCCATTTGCTTTATCGAGAACTTTACCATTGTAAACACACATAAACTCTAATAATAATATTGATAATATTAATAATAAACAAATAACAGTGTTACAGATAGTATAATATTATGAACTTATGAACTCGAAGGGTATCAAACATGTAATACAAGTAACTAATCATTTTGTTTCATTTTGATGTTGTATGTATATATATAATTGTGAGGAACTTTATAAAATAAACCTGTTGCTTTTAAATGGGTTGGCTGATGTATGGCTGCTTAAACTAACTGAAAAAATTAGTTAAAACTATTCCAATGAGTTCAAACTTTTCACCTGTCTTATGAGATTACAGGACAGGTTACACTCAAACTCTTTTTCATGATGAAAGACTATAGTATGTGTGTTTGTCTAAGAACCTAAAAACAGACTGAGGTAGAACATTCAGACACTGAGGTAGAACATTCAGACATTATAAAGTTCATATTGCTTAGGCTGTTCATATACATGTACATGTAAGTTAGAACATTGAGATATGTGAAAATGTTCAAATAGGTTAGAGTGTTCATTTCAGTTATAAAGATTATATTCAGATTCGTAAAATAGGCAAAAGTTAGAATGCTGTGATGGGTTAGAATATCCAGTTAGGTATACTCACATTGGTTACTAGTTCTAAAATAAACATGAGTAACCTGTTTTGCACACCAACGGTGGCTTATTTCAGAGATTTAAATCTCAGGCGAGGATGGTTTGTACACAGGGACTTGAATGGCATGGTACCAATTCAAGCGTGCAGCAGTAGTGAAGGATCGCTCCTCATAAAATCATTAGCAAATGAACAGGGTTGAGGTCAAAGGGTTGACATACGAAAAACCTGTACATTTACTTTTACATGCATGTTTCCACATTGGGTCAGGCCAGGGCTGTTAAAGGTTTTTTTAAAACCAAAAAACCGCAAAATTGTGTTTTTTATACAAATTTAGAAATTATAAGTGTCAAAAATGGCGCCTCTTCAACTCTCTTGGCAATTATTGTATCGTCGTTGTTAATTTCGTTACATGACGTTCTGCGGTTGTACTGTTCTAGCACAGTATAAATAATCATAAATATATTATATAAAATAAATAAATAAATATATTATATAAATATAAATATAAGTATTTATACTGTGGTTCTAGTTAATTTTATTTCGTGAGCCGTCACGACTATTGTAAAGGCGCTATATAGGATATGGGCCGATCTAGGGTATTATGAATAAACCTCATCGATTTGACGAATGGCGTGCGTTCCATCGGCAATAAATACATATCTTTGAATAAAATATTTTATGGCTTTTGCAGAAGAATGCAAAAATAATATTTCCATTTTAATCAGATCCGGTTTCAAAAATCTGCTGTTGATTCGAATTTTGTAAGAAGAAGACTGAATATTTGATTGCATGAACGATATAATAACACCGATACAGGTGAACTATTGACAGTAAAGAACAAACAAATTATACAGAACGAACAATAGACTGAACTAGGTCATTAGGTCACATACAGTCGAGTTTTTGCCTTAACAGTGAGCAGAGTCACTGGTTTTATCGGAGCATTTTGTTGTGGCAGAGTTAAATTCTTTGCACCAACAGCGTTAAGGACGTTAGAGACTTGGTTCACAACACCCTTTAAACCAAGAACTGGGTTGGGGTCCTTTAGTCTCCTAATCTGACGTGGTAGTTGCTCAGCATGGAATTCGTTTTAAGGAAATCTTTCGTTGTACGTTATATATACAGTAAAGAATAACAATAAAAGGTATTCTATTCTGTTCTATAATAGTAGGGTGTAAATTATGAATAACAAAAGCGATGAACATTTCTCCATGATGTCTTCGTGGAATTCTTTCGTGACACAAACTTCAACCAGTTCATCGTTCATTTGCAATGACAGCTTCAACAGTAACCCAATGCTGGATACTGCTTCAAACAACAATGACGGTTATAAAAGGATTTCAAAGGGAGGTTTTCTTGAATCGACACAATCTCAACATGAATTCAATTTTCCAGCTTCACAGACAAGTCGTGGAGTCCAGGTTACCAAAACGGTGAAGCATAAAACTTGTGCTTTAGACAACCGGACTTTTGCTTTGGACAACCAGATTTCACTAGATGAAGGTGGAACTGAACCAGCTTCTGCATGCTTCGGTGCTTCAGTTGTAAAAGCTAAGAAGAATAACCCAGAGAACGCTGATGGAAGATTGGAAAGGGAAAGCACTCAGAACAGTAAGTGCTAATTCTAATGACTTTTGTCTGTCACAGTTTCCAGTTCACCCATACCCTTTAGCACATTTGCGGTTGTATTTACTTATTGACTTGCGCTTTATAAATCGTCAAGTACTAATTATGATAATTATTACCAGTGAGATCTATGGTATTTAGTACAACTACATATAAGCTGATCATATTTCTTGTTCATGTTTTTTCTTTTTCATGTTGTTCTTTTCCTGTTCTTCTTGTTCATGTTTCCTGTTCTGATGGTTCTTTTTCATGTTTTTCTTCTTGGCTCCTCCTCCTCTCTTTGAGGTTGGCTTGAAATGACTGCTTGTCTTCTTTGATCACTTCTTTAGTACATACATACAAATGTCATACATACATGTATAAATACATACATGTATACAAACATGCACACACATGCATGCATACATACCTACACGTATACATACATACATGTATACAATGTTATATACATACATACACACACATGCATGCATACATACATACATGTATACATACATACACATGCTTGCATACATACATACCGGTACATAAAAGCCACTGGTCTTGATTTGTGCAGTACAAGCAATATGCCAACCCACAGCATCAGATGTCGGCAAGTATAATCAGGTGCTTAGCAATGGCAGTCAAGTGCATTGTAAAGGGTGCAATGTATGGGATCCATTAAGAGCTATGTTAAAGAGTTTAAAGAGCATCTGGATGGAATTGGACAATCAGAGCAGAGGTATGAGCTGAGAAATCCATCAATCATGGAATACCAGCTGGAGCGCCTTTCTTGCCTGATCGATAACAGTTGAGAGACCTCTTTCTAAAAGCCCTGATGTCGAGTTAAATTAAAAACCAATGCTAGACACTGCATGCAAGATTCAAAGATGCTTGGGGACATCTGCTGACATTTAAAAAAATGTTGGCGCTCTATAAATCCAGGAAATAAAATGGACTTTCGGTCTGTCCACATGTATAAGAGAGAGACAGAGAGAGATATAGAGCGGGGGGGAGACAGAAAGAGATTGAGAGAGACAGAGATGGTGAGAGACAGACAGAGATGGTGAGAGACAGACAGAGATGGTGAGAGACAGGCAGACAGAGACAGACAGACAGAGACAGACAGAGGGAGGGAGAGAGAGAGATATATGCTCTTAAGTACATGTAATGTGTATGTTGTCACTTTATTTATTATTAACTGCAATATTATTCTATTTTGGGACACGGAGCTCGTTGTTTAGACTTTAGAGTGCTCGCCCTTGAGCAAGTCCTTCGCTCACAATTGCTCAGCACCTTCGATTGATAGATAGTGCTGCTTAATAAATGCATTTAAAAATTATAATAATATCATTTATGGTATTTCATGATTTACTATTGTTTATTCTATAGTATCATTTATCATTATGACACTATGTCATTTATTCTGACGATGATTATTATTATTTTGGCGAAATTTAGTTTTTCATTTGTTTAATGTGTTCTTTATTTATGTTCGTTGGGACGTTGTTTGGACATTCATTGTCTCTATTTTTCTGCCGAGGCAGGCAGCCTCCTAATGGTAGATAATTGGTCGACTGATTGATTTTTGGATGAATGATTTATTGGCTGGTTGGCTGGCTGGATGATTGAATGGCTGGTTGATTAATAGTTAGCTGGATGAGTGGTTGCCTGGATGGGTGGGTCAATGATAGGCTGGCTGGATGTACTGGTTGACTGGCTTGCAGGGATGGGCAGTAACTGAAATTGCTTAATTGAAATTACTTGAAATATGGTAATTTGTAATTCAATTAAATTTTTGCATGTATTTTGTAATTTGAAATTATATTTCATGTCCCAAAGTAATTTGTAATTCAGTTACATTTGCCCATGTATTTTATAATTTGAAATTATATTTCATGTTCCAAAATAATTTGTAATTGAATTGCATTTTTAAAAGTAATTTGCCCATTCCTGCTGGCTAGATAGCTAACTGGATGAGTGGTTTACTGGATGGATGGTTGACTAGATGAGTGGTTTGACTGGTTGCTGTTTCTGCTTTTACGCACACAGAAGAGGGATAGATTCGTATAACTGCAGAGTTGCTGCACCCCATAGCTTTATTGTATTGCAATTTATATAGCGCCACTTGAAGAGAGACTCATCAGAGGCACTCCCAACCTAATACAATCAAACCACAATCGAGCGAAATGGTCTTAAAGCTTGCGGAAAAGTAGCAGAGGTTGAGGAGTTCATGTTGTTAGGCAATGTATTCCAGGAGAGTGGACCGACCAGAGCAAAACTGCTATGCAGGGAAGCCCTGAGCCCCTGACCTGTGGAACCACCAAGTCGTCTTGCTTAGCAGAGCGGAAGAATCTGTAATGAGTACACTGACCGTACACTGTTGGTGGGAAGATTAGACGATGAGGAACAGGACTGGCAACCTGTGCTCATATGCCAAGGCCAAGAAAATGAAGTTGCTGCACTGCATAACTATGACGGCCTTTCGGGGTTAGCTCAAGATAACAGCTTTTCCTCTAAAGTCTAAACGATGGTAGAGAGAAGAACTAGACGGAAAATTCCAAAGCATTGGATCAGAGAGCATCATTGTCTGTTGATATTAGTATCATTATTAGTAGCAGTAGTTGCAGGAGTAGTAGCAGTAGTAGCAGCAGCATTAGTAGTAGTAGCAGTGCTGGTGCTGTGTTAAAATTGGTTATAGTTTTGCCATTCGGATAATAGGGTATAACTGAATTTACTGAAAGTGAAGTGGGAGTGTTGTGAGTGTAAGTGGGTCAATTGTCTGATCTGTTCAGTTACTAGGCAGATGTGGAGGAGTGGCAGGAGGAGCAGAGAACGATTTCCCAGGAGAGAGAGACAGAGAGAGGGAGGGACGGAGGGAGGGAGATGGAGAGACAGACAGACAGATAGAGAGAGTCACTGGCACAGACAGATACAGGCAGGCATAAACAGGCATCGAAATAAGGTCGTACAAAGACACGCGCAGAGACGGATACAGACAGACAGAGACAGACAGTAGTAGAGAAAGACAGGCAGTGAGAGCGACCAAACTAAAGCATGCAGAATGAGACATAGAGATAGGAAGGCGGATGGAGACAAACAGGCAGACACCCAGAAAGAGCTACATTGAAAAAAGGAGGCCAGGCAGACATACACAGACAGACGGGAGAGAAATGGACACGAAGAGACCGGCAGACATACATCCACTTAGAGAGATTGACACAGAGAGACGGACAGATAAGAAAGGGATGGGCAGAGAGATAAAGAGAGAGTCATGCAGAAACACAGACAGAGGGGGAGAGAGAGAGAAAGAGAGACACACAGAGAGAGGAAAGATTGAGTCACAGACATATATAGACAGTGGGGAAAACAGGGAGGCAGACAGGGAAATGAACCTAGGGGATTGTAGCTAATGGCTACACGGCCTACCGTACTTGGGTCTTTCTAGGTCAGCCAGTACGCCTGGCCCCCGCGAGGCCCCGTGATGACCATGTGCCAGGCGTCTATGCCCGTCAGACCGAAGCCATTCACAGGCCGACATCATCGTGCCCTTAGGCTGCTCCGTGCACCAGCGTACTGAGAACCGGCTTTGATTGGCTGAGTGCTTCGCAAGCATCGACAATTCATAATGGCCTTGGCGGGTTGTGGACTACTTGTTAAATGCATGTGAGCGTGAAATCGGAGGGCAGGGAGGAAGAGGAGAAAAGTGAGTACGGTAGTGCCATGTGTGCGTGCGTGTATATGAAGGTTCAGGGAAGGCTTCTGGGTTGCTGTTTAACGACACATGTCATAACAAAGATGAATGGCGTCTCCCTCCTTTCTCCAGGCTTTGCACTACCAGAGTACGGGCAGTGACCGAGTTCGTTCTGAGTGACTTCTGAGTCTGTTATGTATAAGTCGACGACTGGAGTGGAGGTTTGTTCTCCCATTCCAGGTGGGGTGGGGGTTTAGACACCGCTGCTTGTTTGCAGTCTTCCATAGAAATTCCTGGGAAGTGTTGCACTAAACTTGGCGCTGAGGCCCAAGCACGGCCACAGTAATCAAACGAAATAATACATGTTGTATATGGGTCATTCCATCTCAATTCAACCAATTTTTCAGAAAGTTCCAGGTCGACCATCTCGGATTTCAATGAAAATTTTACAGAATGTTTATTATGGTATTAGAGGAAGGTATGCAAAATTTTAGAGCAATATCTGGAGAAATTTTCAAGATATTGAGTTTCAAAGAGGTAGGGGGTGACCTCGTTTTTGACGTTTTGGAATGCGCGTCTAAATTTGTAGTGACTTTCAGAAGCTCATAACTTCATTAGTATCGCAGATAATACTATGAAATTTTCAGGATATTTAGTCTTTGTTGTTTAGATGAAATGCTGAAGAAAAGAATGGTCAGTGTTGAAAACTGTGATATTATGACCCATCTGAAAATGGTAAAAAAAACTCGTGCATGTCTGATGATCATACTTTGCAGCCCTGCCATGACCAAACTGAAGCTGTATTAAAGAATGTTTTAACAACCCATAATGCTAATATACTTTCTCTACAAAATGATGCAGAAAGTTTGTATTTCTGATGCATGTCTGCTACCATATGGCCTTCCAAAAATGGAAAATTGTATTCCGAAGACAATTTTCAAAGCCAAAGATCATCATGTTTGATAGGTCATGAAGAAATGCAACTTGTATCATTGGAAAGAGCAGCTCAGAGACTGTAAGTTCACCAAAAATGGTGATGGTGTCTCTTCTTGTTCGTGCTATACATTTATTTCAGACGTGGCAGTATTTCCTGCATTCGCGAGTTTATAATGGGGTCAATTTAATTGCATTATATTGTGAAATAATCTCTGTAATGAGTCAGTTTACTCAGATTTCAATCTCTTCATCTTCCTCAGTTCTTGAAGTTATTTGGTAGATATCTACCACAGTGAGTCATACGAAAGAAAGATATCTAATATATAGATGTCCAAATAATAAAACATCTAAATTGGCTTCTGTGCAATATTTACAAATTTATAGATTAAAAACCAAAAGTAACACCACCCAGATTCTTGCATATATGGAAAGAGTGCAACAAACTGAATAAATGAAAATAATTTAAGTCCTCTGGCTCATTTCCTGGCCTAGATATGACAGTCTAAACTAGGTGGATCACGTCGTTTTCTCGCGATCCATTGTTGCTTACTAATTGTTTAGGTTAATAATATTACCTTCAAAAATCAATATCTTGGTCAAATGTTGACATATTCTGTTCAGATTACTGCTATTCCTAATTTTGCATGTAGTCTATGTAAAACATTTCAGAAGAATCCAGGTGTGGTGGTAAATTGTTATTAAGGGAGACCCGTGTAATTTGGACCGTCGTGTAATTTGGACCACCGCTTTATCTGCCTGTTGCGCTCTTACTTACTTATCGGCTTCTTGTTGTTTGGTTCTTTGAGGCAGGCCGCCATACTTGTTTCGAAGTTTATCGCTGCAGACACAGGTAAGCGTATTAAAATCTAGTTTAAAGGTTTCTGCGCTACATGATCTAATTTTGAGCTTCAAGTTATCTCTTGTTTTAAAATATATTGCAGGGTATCAGACAAGCTAGCAGAACCGCAATTTGTTCTACAATTTACGCCGTTTTTGCTGAATGCAAAGTTGTAGTTGCTGCCTTGCAGTATTTATCGGATTTACACATTATATGGTAGGCTCGACAGTCGTGTAATTTGGACCAATACCAATTGTGTAATATGGACCAGGGTCCAAATTACACGCGAGGTGGTCCAAATTACACGCGTCGTATATTTCAGTGTACAGACTTCGCACTACAGTTGTTTAAGCTGAAATTAAATATATAAAATAGTCGGTTATAATTATTTCATCTCATTAATATTTTCTATTTGACGCCAGAAATACATTTCTTTGAGACTATTGATGTTTTTCTGTTTTATAGAGTCGTTAGTCCTGATGTGACCACGACAACCCAAGCGGCTAGAATTTCGAAGGGAAACACGGCAAATGGACTTCAGCAGATAGCCTATGTCGTCTGCTTTAGAAGCTCTTAGCTATGGGACAGGTCTCAAAGTTGCCGAAAAGATTGCTCGTAATGGGAAGAAAGAATTATGCTTGGAGACCCCTGGATCAGGAATAAATATTGATGGGCAGACAAGCAGAGTAGGCTCCAACCCAAGAAAACCTGATGACAAGCTAAATTTGATTTTTTCATGTACATAATTATTTGTTTATAGATATTATTGCAATAACTAGATACACAGTTGAAGATCAATTTGCATCTTTATAGGAAGCAAATTTGTAGAGAACTTGAACTGTGTATCTAGTTTTGCAGAAAAAATTAAATTTATTTTGTCATTTTTTTCTAGGGTCCGTCCATAAAACGTCACGCTCCCCCTCGGGGGTTTAAGAAAGTGTGACAGTTTGTGACGGGGGAGGGGGTCAGGTCATGTGTGACGTCACACATTTATTTATTTTTATTTTATTTATAATTTATTTTTTTATTTTTTTAGTAGAATTTCATAGCTTTAAAAATAATTTTCCAAAATTTTCTGAAACATTTTAATTAGTTTTATGTCAAAATAGCATGAAATGCATATCTCCTGAATGTGTTTTTCACGATTCCTCTCGCTAGGAGCGCTAGTAATAATGCTGTTGCGAAGCCTTGTTTATGTATTAGCCTTGCTTTCGGAAGTATTATTATTTCTATGTTGAAAGTGTGACGTACTTTAGGGGGGTCCGAGATTTGTGACTGTTTGTGACAGGGGGAGGGGGGTAAAAATGGTCAAAAATAGCGTGACGTACTTTATGGACGGCCCCTAGGGTCTTACGATGAAAAAGTAGTTACCCCTCGGTATATTAAGCTTATTATGAAGACAAGCGTGGCCAGCAACAGGAAATCAAAACGTGGGCTTAACAAATCAAAAGCATGTGAAATAAAAGCGCTCAACAGCAGTGCAGAGGTGACAATACTACATATCACTGTTTCGTATGTGGTGAAACATATGAAGAGGTGTGGATTCAATGTGAAAAATGTAAACTGTTGGCACACAAAGCGTGTGCAGATCTGTCCCATTCAGAGTAGGGCCTACTAGTAGGCCTACTTCTGTGATAACTGCAATGTTATGATGCACAGCAACTGCCGGATGTTGAAGAACTAACTGTATGGAAAGTGCCTCATAAGTCTTATAATAAAGTTGTTGCCTACATAAAATGCTGAAGAAAATAATGATCAGTGTTGAAAATGTGTTATTATGACCCATGTGAAAATGGCTAAAAAAGTGCATGTATGATAATCATGCTTTGCAGCCCCGGCAAGGCTGATATTAATTTAGGAAGTTCATAAGCAAAAATGGATCGCGAGAAAACGACGTGATCCACCTAGTTTAGACTGTCATATCTAGGCCAGGAAATGAGCCAGAGGACTTAAATTATTTTCATTTATTCAGTTTGTTGTGCTCTTTACATATATGCAAGAATCTGGGTGGTGTTACTTTTGGTTTTTAATCTATAAATTTGTAAATATTGCACAGAAGCCAATTTAGATGTTTTATTATTTGGACATCTATATATTAGATATCTTTCTTTCTTTCTGAGCTGCTCTTTCCAATGATACAAGTTGCATTTCTTCATGACCTATCAAACATGATGATCTTTGGCTTTGAAAATTGTCTTCGGAATACAATTTTCCATTTTTGGAAGGCCATATGGTAGCAGACATGCATCAGAAATACAAACTTTCTGCATCATTTTGTAGAGAAAGTATATTAGCATTATGGGTTGTTAAAACATTCTTTAATACAGCTTCAGTTTGGTCATGGCAGGGCCTCAAAGTATGATCATCAGACATGCACAAGTTTTTTTTTACCATTTTCAGATGGGTCATAATATCACAGTTTTCAACACTGACCATTCTTTTCTTCAGCATTTCATCTAAACAACAAAGACTAAATATCCTGAAAATTTCATAGTATTATCTGCGATATTAATGAAGTTATGAGCTTCTGAAAGTCACTACAAATTTAGACGCGCATTCCAAAACGTCAAAAACGAAGTCACCCCCTACCTCTTTGAAACTCAATATCTTGAAAATTTCTTCAGATATTGCTCTAAAATTTTGCATACCTTCCTCTAATACTACAATAAACATTCTGTAAAATTTTCATTGAAATCCGAGATGGTCGACCTGGAGCCACTGGTTGAATTGAGGTGGAATGACCCATATGTGTCTATGTATATATACATATATATATTCATACAATTATTTATATGTATGAATGCTTGTCTCAATATTATATAGCGCATTTTAATAACGCCAAGAAAGCCAAACTTGCCAATTCTCCATGCCTTTTGCAATGCAGAATATTGACATTTTTAAATGTGTGTGAGCTGAAATTAACATTCGCCTGTCGTGGCTAAAATACTTGTGAAAAGTGTTTAAAATGGTCAATTAAATACCATTGTCTTTTTTAAAAGACCAATGCAATGCACCATTTTTAGGGTGGTCCTTAGCAACATGGGAAAAATATTTTTAAATCTTTTACTGGCTCCCACCCTCTCATCTGATACTCCTCCAGTAGAAACTTATTGCTGCCAAAAATGGTTGTGATTGGTGCACATTTAGGGTATGCTCAATCCACTTCTTTGTGATGCTATACAAAAGTATAACTATGCGAAATTGCCAATGGTTAAAAAAGTTTCTATCCCAATAAGTACATGGGGCTCAAGGCTAAGGAATATACTACTCAGCTGTAAAGTGCATTCTATTAAATTTTTCATAGCTTTGTCTTTTCTTTGCTGAAATAGCTTAATTAATAATTGATAATTAGAATAGGGTGACCATACGTCCCGGTTTTCCGGGACATGTCCCGGTTTTATCTGGTGTGTCCCGGTGTCCCGACGACTTGTGCGAAAGAGCAAAATTGTCCCGGTTTTTGAGACAACCAGATGGCACTGTTCAATGTTGCAGTTTTATACATCAAGGGCGATAATGCAACAGTTGTCACAACAGAGAAGCTCAAACAAATTACACAGAAACTTCAAGCACGTAAAGATGACAAAATTTACTCAGTATGAAAGTCAAGTCAACGGTTGAACCGTAGTTTACGTTGCTAAATCAATACCGTGTTTTAAATCCAGTACTTTACGTTGCTATTATGGTTTCAATTCCGTGAAAGTTGAAGTTGCATTGATTAGCCAATAATAATACTTCCTTAAATGGACGTTGGATTGATGGCAGTTACTATGGACATTGGCATTAAATGCCATGCGTAGCCTGCATAATAAAGAACGCTAAAATGATAAATTACCATTTTTTGAAAGAACATGGACATTAGATTTATGAAAATAATTCTTTGCTTAATTTTTGCATTGGGGGTGGGAAGAGGCCCTTCTGTTTCCGAAATGCAAAAAGCCGTCAAAAATTCTGTCCCACAAAGTTGTGTAGAGATTTTCGCCTCTGACTTTGAACCTCTTTACGATAATGTATATTTAGCCTATAGGCTACTATAAGTTACTATAGTAGCTATAATTATTTATAATTATAACTACATGTATAGTTAACCTATACTATTAGTTACTATAGTAGCTGTAATTATTTAAGTAGGACTATATAGGGCTAGGTCCTCCTATAGTCCTACTTAAATAATTACAACCATTAGTTTTCCTAAAAGTGTCCCGGTTTCTGATGGCCAGTAAATGGTCACCCTAGCCTATAGGCTACTATAAGTTACTATAGTAGCTATAATTATTTATAATTATAACTACATGTATAGGTAACCTATACTATTAGTTACTATAGTAGCTGTAATTATTTAAGTAGGACTATATAGGGCTAGGTCCTCCTATAGTCCTACTTAAATAATTACAACCATTAGTTTTCCTAAAAGTGTCCCGGTTTCTGATGGCCAGTAAATGGTCACCCTAAATTAGAACCTTTTTGATAACGAATAACTAGCTATTAACTACGGTACTCCATTGGAAATGCATTGCAACTTGTCCGATATTTTAACCATTACAATGCAACGGGTTGTAGGTGCGTAGAGCAGACAGCCAATAAATATAGCGAGTTGATGTGACATCGTGTATCAAGTTGATGCTGTCGTACAACAAACAAATTAATGATTATATGTTAAAGGAGGGTGACACCAGATGCCACTGAAAAGCAGTATAAAAAGCAGCTGCACCAGTGCAGTTTAACCATTCGTTTGCTATACCAGTTTTCTAAGATAGAGACTACAGGAGACGATGAAGTGGACCGATTACCAGTCATTGTTCCAGGATCTGGCATTGAAACAACTCCTGTCTGTGCCGAGGCTGTCTTCCGGAAACCGGTCAGGCAATGACATTTGCAATTGCATATGCAATGATTGAGGGCATTAAGGATTGCATCGAAGGACTTTGTTTTGACACAATTGTCAGCAGCAGAGTACGAAAGAAAGAAGCCTGCGTTTTGATAGAGAAGCTGCTGGAGAGAAAAGTGCTATACGATGCTTGCATGCCGCATGCAAGCATCATACCCATGAAATTCTTTTGGAGGAAGCCTTCAGCACCACAGTGGCCCAATGTTGTTGTCACAGATTACAAGCTTGGCGTGGAAGTTCCGGTCATTGCAGATGCACTATGTGTTATTTCGGCTGAGGTCATGGACATTCCACCTCCCAGAGTTTCCTTCATGAAACCGGATGCTAACCCCGTGCTCGATTCATGGCAAGATTAAAAGATACAATCAAGATATTCCTGTTAAGAGATTCAGCCTTCAAACTGACGAACCGAGAAGCACAAGATCTCGAATATTTCTGCGTCTTTGGTGTCGGGGGGTGGGGGGTGTATATAAAGCCCTGGTTCCTCTCCCTGCTACCCATTGCAGCTCCTACTAGTGACTTGAAACAATTGAAACTACTCACGACATTTGACTCGCCAGCATCCAAGGGTGCTCTGAAGTAGTGTGGGCAGCTTTGGTATCTAAATAGCTGATAGCATAAGCCTTCTTTGATCAATGTAGTCGAGTAAGAACAATGGTGGAAGGACTCAGTCAGGAAGGAAAGGAGGATCCTCCAAACCTTATTTCTCTGGACCAGTCAAAGGTTCCAGAATTAAGATTATGTGATTTGTGACCGCGAACACGCAAACACGCGTAATTTCTTCAAGAATCTTGACCTGCCAGATTCCTACATGGAAGCCAACCCGGAGTTTATGCTGACAAATCCAGACTATCCTCAAGCAGAAGACGGTGTTCGAGCTTCGTATGGTTGATGATACTGCAGAACGTGGCACTGATGCAAGAATACAATGATTTGCTGACAAAAGACGATTGGCAGCTCAATTTGCTCTTCTTGTCATCAAAGAACAGTGCCGCAAGCTGTACCACGATAGCCACAATGCTACTGTCCTTAGACCTGGGAGTCACTTTGGTCACCCAATCTGACCCCACTTGACCCTAAAGTGACTTGAGGTCGACTTGAAGTCGACAACTTGGAGTCAAAACGACTTGACCCGACTTGGCAGAAAAACAACCAACTTCCGACTTAAAGTCGACTTCTGACATGGTAATTACGATTACGTACGGCTAATAATACAAAAATGTCATGGCAAGCAATAATTTCTTATACTAATGGGTAATGAGATCTCAACACCTGACGAATAAAATTGCTTATTAGGCCTATTTTAAGCTGTTTGTGTTTGTTCTTGAACAATTTTGTAATGCTTTAATGGGTCAACAGAAGAATCTGCAGCGGACCGCGGACTGGTTGCACTGAATGGCGTGTTATAATGACACAGTTTAATACTGTTGTCATAATTATTTGGCCACTAACGTCATTCAAATAGCAATGCAAGCGAATCATCCCACAGTACTACCACTCACCTACAATAAAGTCGATCATTGTCTAATACAACAGTTTTTCCGTCTGCAAACGACTAATGCAGTGCACCAAAGTAGCGCAAAACGATCGATTGATTAGTATGCAATCCAGATTTCTTTGGGTCGAATTCACTGACGACTAAAAGTTCATTGATTTGCGCGCGTTCAGCTCTTGAAAAGGCAGACGTGCTAACATTATTAACATTTCGATTCACCAGTTTTATTAAACGTACGTGTGACGCTTTAACATAATAATTTGTAATAACTCATGATAGGCCTATAGATAAATTGACACCGATAAAAAGAAGTAGGCCTAAGTTAAGTAGCTGTTTATTTCAACCGCCGCAACCGGCGTCGATAATACAAAATAATATCGCAGTACCGTTCTGCTTTTTTAAATATTTCTTCTTACTCTTTCAAATTGATGACAATCAACTTTTATCTTCAACACTTCTATTCAGTGTGCATCGTCAACATAAATCAACTATATTTCTTAAAACTTCACTCTCTATATACAGATCTATCTACTGTATTAAGACAACTGCATTATTCAAATCGACTGTAATCAGCAATTTCTAACCTTTCCCGCGCTATTAGCACGTGCTCAGTACGAGCTATATTCAGTCAATGTTTACATAAGACAAGCGGCGCTGACCGCCCGCTCAACTAGATCATGTTTATACATATAGCCTATATATGTATACAGGTGTATTGTCATGACACAACCCTAACACACAATAGGTCTTAAAAACGTTTGTTGACACTAAAAACAGTATACAACTGCTTAAACGCCATCGTGGCCTCACGATCATTAGTGTGGCGAGATAAATTTAGATATGTTTGTGTCCCAAGTCGGTTTAAGTCGACTTGTGTAGAAAACAACTTGAGGTGACTTTTCTGTACAAATTCGACTTGGGGGTCAGTTGCGCTAAGCAGAAACGACTCGACTCGACTTGGGATGCCCAAGTCGACTGGGGTCGACTTATTGGGGTCGACTCCCAGGTCTAACTGTCCTCCAAGGTCTCGCCTCTGTTTCATACCACACTGCTGGGACTGGACTCAAAGAGCAGAATGGATCTGTACTATGAACTAAACGTAGTAGAAGGCGCTATTGTGCTTGACCATTTACACTACTGCACTGCATTGGAATGATTGATCATATCATATCGGAAGCCTCTTGTTTGTGCGATTTCGGGAAATAAGCAAAATTTTCAAGTGGATTGAGCATACCCTAAACATTGACCAATATTAAAGAAATTTTATACCAAGTAGTTTCTACCAAGGGAGAACCTATTTGGAGGGTGGGACGGTGGAATTTTGACAGTTGAAAAATAAGGACCACCCTAACCATTTTGGTAAGACGGTATTTTAAATTGTTCACAGTTTTTAAATTATTATTTGCAAATCAATTTTATTGTAACAATTTGTTCAAAACTAAAACTTAAATGGTGCATTTTTTAGCATACAAACCGTCAAATTAGGCTTATAAAATCTGAATTCTGATCTTCATCATCATTCAGTCACAAACATCACATAAAACTCGTTAATCCTTAAATCTAAGGTCAATGTATTCTAGTTTCTAGGTATTGTACATAAAAGACTCTATTTCATTTATCTTATTCTGATACATGTACTTGGACCACGTCTGGGTCGAAGGGACTCGCAAAACAAGCTCGCAGTAGCAAAATTAATTAGATTGTGTAGTCGTTAGGCTCTGCAGGCCAGAAAAACATCGTCGCTATCCCTACTGTCATGCCGGGACTGGAAAGGGTTAGGCTACCAGTTTGGCGATTCTGGAATCTGGATGTCACAGTCTGGAGAGCTTACGTTTTTTGGGGTCATGTCCAGCAGATTATGTTGTCGGGCGCGCCAATCCCTCTATGCAATGCGCACTCTGTTCATGGCTTACATGGTCCTCTCATACACGATGTGGTGAGGGCCACAACACTGGCCAGGATACTATATGCCTCCCCAACTTGGGCTTTTTTGGCCAGGGCGACCTGGACCAGCTCCAGTCCATCATGCGCCGCCTTAGGCCTATCCGTTTCCATTACCTCCCGAGGATACTTTTCCATTGAACAGCCATGTGGTAAGGCGGACTTAGCATCTGCTGCTGTCCTGGTGGACGGGCCATGCACTGCATGACCTGCTCCCGCCTGTCAAAGCCGCTGCCTGCCACCTGCGCCAACGGACCCATAACCACGCAATCCCTCCGGCAGATGACATGATGAGGAAACTGTCATAATTAGGATGATATTTCGGATTTAGGACTATACGTGTGTTTTTAGAATATTTGACTGTCTTGATCAGCTCAATATATACGTATACATGGTTATTACCGTTGCCTGTACACCTACATGCGGATAGCAATTGGCCAATTAAAGAATATTCTTATCTTATTTTTATGAAGCTGATTCACGAAATGTTGATCAATACGTAAGGGCATGTTTTAAAAATATTGTTAACATGAATATGCATGAGGCAGGGCCTCGAAATAAACTTCTTAACACGAATCCGTGGGCGGCGATTCTGGGAAATTCGTGGAAGGCTGCGTAATAGCTAGTCTATGCGTCGCGTCCACTGCTATTAGGCAGACGTCCTGTGGCCCATCAGAGCATCGATCACGCGGACACCGCACTCAGGATAAGAGACCGTGCAAGCGAACACTAGGCGGCGCTCCATTGGAGTTCTCTAGCATGGTTCGGCTGCGATCGTCTGCTGTACGTTGAAATCCCCCGCGAACTGGAATTACCACCTGGAAACACCACCAAGGACCTATGCGTCGTTGACGAGTGTTACATGAATTTATGGATTTTGTAAACTGCCGTTCGGTTTGGTGATTGCGTCGGGTGGTGGGTGGTCAGTCGTGGTCAGTTCGTTGTTGGGGCTGTGATGGTCGCGTCGTCGTCGTCTGTGGCCAGAGCGTGGCCGTCGAACTGGTTTGTGGCCATCGATTGGCTGTTGCATGTCTTCCGGTCACTGCTGCCGGCCACTTTCCTCAAAGCCTTCTCATCCACTTGCGGTAAGTCCTCCACTGATGCCCTAACATTAGGAGCCGAAGAGGCTGCGGTTTGTTGGGTTCTCGTGTGTGTTTGTGTGTGTGTGTGTGTGTGTGTGTGCTTGTATGTATGTATGTATGTATGTACCTATGTGTTATATGTTTGTGTAGATATTAAATGTATTTATTATAAAAAATATATGTATGTAATATATATATATATATACATATATATATATATATATATAATGTATATATGCTTCTGGGAACTTACTATATAGCTCCTTTTGGTTGTGTGTTTCTGTTGTATAGAAGTGTATATACGTTTATGTAGAGTATCTATGCATGTAGATCTGTGTATGTAATGTAAATCTGTGAAATTTCTCAGTGCCACACAAAAGCCACGTCAAGGAGACGAGCTTATTCACCGGTGCTATATGAAATGAAGTTCACAATACCCAGGTTGTCTGGTCCATTCTGGTGCCAGGTCAGAATCTGGGGAGGTCAAGCCGAGTAGAGAGCATGTAAATAGTTATGAATAGGCTTCCATGCAATCTGCAGCATGAACTTGTTCTACCTTCTATGCCTTGCTTTCAAGAAGGTGAAGACTGAAGTCCATTCTAGAAGACCATTCTATTCGATTGTGGCCTTTTTTACAGTCAAGTGGAGAGATAATCAGAGTTGTCATGAGAGACACTTTATAAACAAACAGTTGCAATTATTTATGTATGTTAAAGTGCTGATCTATGTAGGGTATAATGAACATATTTCCACAATGCCTTTCAGTGTGTCAACCGTACTGAGACATCCTTACGGTATTCTGGCTACAAATAAACACTGCTTCATTGATCCTGATGCAGTTTGACTGTTGTAACTCCATATCAGCCGGAATTTGATACTTCAGAATACGTCAAGTCCAGTCCAGTCCTCAGCTCTGCCACCAAAGAGCGAACAATGAATTATTATTATTATCGTCATTATTATTATTAAATATTATTATTATTAAATATTATTATTATTATGTATTTTTAAGCACCATTATCTAATGACCAAGCATCAATTGATAGCTTTAAACACATGAGAGCGAAGGACTTGCTAAAGTTCCCACACAGTAACCATCTCGGAGGAGGCTCAAACCTGTACTCTCCGCATTTCAAGATGAGCGCTTTAACCTATTGGCTATCATGTCCCACAACGAATATATGGAAGAAACAGTGCACTTGCTTCCTGTGGAGGAACATATTCAATTGTTAATCTTCCAACTTGGATGATCTATCCTCTTTGGTCAGTGAGTCATGTATTCCACTGCATGCAGTATAGTGTTAGCCGTGCTGCCGAGCAGTATGTGCTCTACTACTCATGGGGATTTACAGTTTCCATGCAGAGATGGGTAACTAATTGATTAGATTCTAATAGATTAGCTAAATCGATTAGAATCGACAGATAGCTAATTCTAATCGATTAGCTACAAGATTTTTCTAATTCTAATCAATGAGCAATTTAACTAATAATAGATTAGCTATTTGTCTAAGTTTGGCTAATTCTAACTCTAATCGATTAGCTTCAATTCTAATTCTGATCGATTAGCAAATTTCAGTAGCTAATTCTAATTCTAATTGATTAGCAGTTTAACTAGTCGTGCCCATGTCTAGTTCCATGCCCACCACACAGTAGTTCGTGATGCGCTAATTGGTCCGTCTAGTGCCTCATGCTCAATTCTTGGAAAGATCTTCTGTCAAGTGTGTTTTCTGTTTAGTGTGATTATGTGATTCAGCTTGAGATGATTTCCCTGTTTACTTTAGGTTGGCTCTGTTTAGGTCATCAGTGGGAGGAGCAAACAGTCAGTCGTGCTTCTGAATGATTTTGAAGACACTGTAGAAATTAATTGCTTCACGTATTACATATTATTGATACGTAATAAGTGAAGGAATTTATAAAAAATTCACAGAAAAATTGGACTGGGTTGAGAAAAAAGTGGACTGGGTTGAGCCTATACTGTCTTCATGTCATGCAAGAAGTTTTAAAAATTGCTACTTGTCTTTTTCAGATTGCTACTTGCCTTTTTCAAATTATTGCTATTTACCTTTTTCAGATTGCTATTTATCTTTTCAGATTGCTACTTGCCTTTTCAGATTGCTACTTGCCTTTTCAGATTGCTACTTACCTGTTGAGATTCCCACTTACATTTTTTCAAATTGCTTATCCACCATAGCCTGCCTTGGTCGGATCTTCTGAATATTGACCAGATTTCGGCTTTTTTGGTGCGCCATAGGTTGATGACTTGTGTATTAGACATCGGCGCAATGGAAGTTACTAATTACATTACAGACACAACGGCCTACATATGGAGTGCATTTATTTTTGGCTGCTCGAGGCTGGAATGCGGCTCAGATGCCTGTGGGTTAGGATTCATTGTTGCACGGAATGGCTTGTGAATAGTAGCCAACAGTGGGGCGTCTCACTATCGCCCTGTGGAATTTTTCTCTCAAAACTTGTCTTAAAGTGGGCTTTGTGAAATGAAATGACAAATGAGCTTTACGTTGAAAGGGGCGTTTCACGCGGTAAGTTAGTTTAAGGTTCGAAATGCTATACGGGCTTTATATGAAGACTGTCAACTTTTGTTTACAGAGGCTTTTAATAAACGACCGATTACCGTAAGCCGAAGTTCATGCACACAGAGGGAAAGAGAGACAGGCAGACTGACACAGACAGACAGACAGAGAGGGGAAGGGACACAGTTATATATATATATATATATAGATATATATATATATATATATATATAGATATATATATATATATATATATATATATATATATATATATATATATATATATATATATATATATATAGGCTAACCATAAAGTCACGGACAGAGAATTCCTGAAATATCTCCTGTCCTGACGGTGCTCTGAACGTCTGACCTTCGGGTTGTCGGTCGTACACGCTAGCCACTAAACTATCACCAACCTGAGAACGGGAAGGTCTGATCGCTCCTTTATTACACGTCTCGATCAACAATAGCCTTCGAACTCGTTGACCTTAAATCAAGTGATCTGTCAGCTTGGGTGGTCGCCGCGTTTTCTTGATGTCCCAATAGGAGGCGCTGCGGGGTTCGGGACCATCGGACCAATCGAGTTAGGTAATATTTGGAGGCAAGTACCGGGGGCTGAACGATAGTGCGTAAGTTTACTGGCGTCGTGAGTGTCGGTTTAGGGCCAGGTTAGGCGTCGTGAGGGTCGGTTAGCGTCAGGGTTAGGGTTAGTGTCGTCATTAGAAAACATGGTACCGTCCGGAGTCCACGCAGCATGCCCAAAGATGCTTTATAATCTTTCAGCCTCTGATACTATAAGTTTTCCATTATAGTCCGTTGTATTTTCATCATTGTCCGTTACTGACGTGAAGAGTTCGAATGAATGATCTCCAATGTCTTAGGTCATTTGTCAGGTCTATTGCTCCACTTAGTGTTAGTCCAAGTGATGTTATGTCCTCATTTATAAACTGTCTAATGTCTATCCAGCGTAGTCTTGTTCTGCCATTGTACTTAACTAATCGGTAAACGACTGACAAAGCATGCTGCAAGATATACGGCGTCCATATGGTTGTGTATAATTAGAATGATCCTTTGGGATCACGCTTATGAGGCGCTTCTATAGGGACGTGTAAACAGAGGAGGATTTAACAACCTGACACCCCTATAGGTCATGTTTTTGGTTGCCCGTACGATTTATGTTCCAAAGCTTTCCCTGTGCTAATTTTTACGTTAATTGAATCTACTACGTATTTAGTTCTTGAACACAAGCCCAACTTGACTCGATTATTCTTTTAGATATAAACATAAACTTTATGCATAATTCCATGTAATCTGTTGTCTAGTCGATTTTTAGCCTGGCTAATGCCCTTGTTTGCTTTCTTCATCCCCACTGGTGATGAATAGTTCTCGGCAAGATGCCGTTTTTAGTTATTGTTGCGTGTGCGCGGGTCTGGTGGATGACCTGGATGAGGCTTGCACCTGTACCCTGTGTGGATTGAGTTGTCATGCTAACTGTATCTGCAATACTACGATTTTGTCCTTAGACTCCAGGATATGTAAACAATGCTCACTAAATATAGATACAACTGATGCTGACCTACCTCATAGCTCCATTGACTTTAATGCACCTAAACTCCATAAACCCATCAGACTGCAGCTAATTGAAAGTGACGACTCTAATAAACCTCTCTTGAACAACAAAGATCTCGACCCTGACCCCAACTATCTTTCAGACTACATCAAAGATTGTGCATACCTGGCTCCCTCTCAACTTTCCCACAAATTTCTAAATGCCTCTCACTCGTTCACAATTATGCATCTGAACTGTCGCAGTATTATCTCTAAGTTAAATGAAATCCAAATTCTCCTACAACAACTACCCACTTCTGTTCTTGCTGTAACTGAAACTTGGCTATCTGATAACACGGCTGACTCAATTTACATTCCAGACTATACTTTCATATACAGAAACAGGAGCGAGGGTGGAGGGGGAGGAGTAGGTTTTTTTGTTAGAGACCACATTAGTTACAATACTACTGATATTTCTGTGGCTCCTAATTCATTTGAAAGTCTTTTTATTAACATTTCTCTACGTAAAGGCTTGGATATCTTAGTTGGTGTTATCTACAGACCACCAGCCACAAATCTGGACACCTTCAATACTGAAATTGAATCACTAATAGACACACTAACAGCTAATAAAAACTGTAATAAGAAATTATTCCTAACTGGTGACTTCAATGTTGATTTGCTCGCTTCTGAAACCCACACCCCTACTAATGACTTTATCAACTGTATGACTTCTCATCACTTCCTGCCTATGATTCTTCAACCAACTAGGATTACTCCTACCACTGCTACCCTAATCGACAACACTTTTACCAACTCTGCAGACTGTGTTATCAATTCGGCGATAATAATATCTGATATTTCCGACCATTTACCTATTATTACTTGGATTCAGAATGACTTAAATACCCAATGTACTCCAAGAACCATCGAGATGTCAAGGACTGTTAACCAGGATACCATCTCTAATTTTAAAAGGCTATTGGCTGATGCTGACTGGTCATCTGTAAAACTGCTATGTGATCAAGAAGAAACAAACCTAGCTTACACCTCATTCATAAATATAATTAAACTTAACTACGACCAAGCATTTCCATTAAAAGTAAAGAAGACCTCCAAAAAGAACACTTTTCAACATCCATGGATGACACAAGGCTTGCATAATTCCATTAAAAAGAAAGAAAAACTGTACATCAAATATATTAAAAACCCTACTCCTGAAAATAAGGCCATCTTTACCACCTATCGTAATAAATATAAAATAATTCGTACCAAAATTGAACAAGAGTTCTACGCTAATGAATTTACAAAATGCTGTAACGATGTAAAAAAAACCTGGCAGATAATCAAGTCGATAGTCAAATCTGATAACTCTGACTCATTTATAAAAGAAATCAATATCAATGGTAATACAATAAAAGATCCTGAACTAATGGCTGATCAATTTAACTCCTACTTTACGAATCTACCAAATTCACTTGCGCTAAAAATACCCCCTCAAAGAAATTATTCCAAGACTATATGCCATCCTCATCATTGAACTCCTTTGTTATCCTACCTACTTGCCCTCAAGAGTTACTAACCATAAATAAAACCTTGAAAGTTACCCATAGTACTGGCCCTGACGACATCAATCCTTATTTAATCTCTCCCCTCATGGAACTTATCGCAGTTCCACTGAGTGATATAATTAACTGCTCACTTAGAAATGGTGAGGTCCCCTCAAACATCAAGTTAGCTAAGGTGCTGCCTATTCATAAGCAGGGAAATAAAAGTGAAGTCTCCAATTTTAGACCAATCTCTATCTTGCCCTTTTTTTCTAAATTATTTGAAAGGGTCATGTATGACCGTCTGTTCTCCTTTATAAATACTAAAAAAATTCTTCATCCTTTTCAACATGGCTTCCAACCTGGCCACTCGACCTTTATGTCCCTATTGGACATACAAGATAAAATAACACAAGCCATGGATAACAATGAATTCTCTATTGGTATTTTTCTGGACCTTGCTAAGGCCTTTGACACTGTCGACCACAAAATCTTACTCTCTAAACTGGAACATTATGGGGTCAGAGGCAAAGCATTAGACTGGTTCAAAAGTTACTTAACTAACCGTTATCAACAAGTTTCATGCAATGGTAAATTATCCAACTTCCAACTTATTATGTTTGGTGTTCCTCAGGGTTCTATTCTCGGACCTCTCTTATTCTTAATATACATTAATGATCTTCCTAACTCCTCGACTCTCCTTCATTATATTCTATTCGCTGACGATTCTAATGCTTTTCTTTCACATGCCTCCTACGAAGAACTAATCAAAATAGCAAACGAAGAACTAGCAATGGCTAATGATTGGTTCAAAGCTAACAAACTCTCCCTAAATATTTCTAAAACGAACTTTATTATTTTCAGATCCAATAAAAAGATTATTCCACCCTCTGATAGCGTACTAAAAATAGACAACATAATAATTCCACAAGTCGCTTCCTCTAAGTTTCTTGGGGTCCACATTGACCAACACCTGAAATGGAATACACACATACTAGAAATCACTAAGAAAATTTCAAAAACATTGGCATTATTCGTAGAATATCCTACCTTCTTCCTCCCCACATACTTAACAACTTATACTTTACCCTTATATATCCTTACTTGACTTACTGCAACTTCATCTGGACTTCAACTTACGACGCCCACCTGATGAATCTAAGGGTCATTCAGAAAAAGGCCATAAGACTAATCACAAGATCTGCTGCTAATTCCCATACCAGACCTCTGTATCTGAAATTTAATCTTTTAAATCTTTCTCAAATTAAGTTTATTCAAACTGGTGTGTTTATGTACCAGTATGGCAGAAATATCCTCCCTCCTGCTTTTCTCTCCTATTTCAGCCCAATTATACCTATCAATGACACTAGAAGCAATAGAGAATACTCATGCATCTTCGCAAGAACAAACTCACGTAAGTTCTCAATCAAATACCAAGGTCCTCTCGTTTGGAATAACCTTCCTTTGGTCATTCGTGAGGCCAAGAGCCTCGTTCATTTTAAACACTTGATCCGTGCACACGCAATGAGTATTATTATGTAGCTTTTTGTGCTATATCTCATTCTATTGATTGCCCGTTATCCAATTTAAAGTGTACTGCCTGATACAATTATAAGGTTGTAATGCTTGTTATACTTAATGCTCTGTGTCTTGGCAGTGCCTTGTTGTTCTTATGTTCTCATAACGGTGCTTAGTTTTATTAGCATTTGATTTTTGGTTGTTTCTGTTTAATTTCTTTGATTTTGTTGAGTAGGGATGGAATTCCCCTGCCGTCCATTTAGTCCTAGAAAATAACTTGCAAGTTTTGCTATATAGTTAAAGCAATTAGGCCCCTATTCAGCGGGACTTGTCCCTTCGGGTGTGCCCTTTGCTCCCTCATACCATCTCTTCATAGATAAACTTCTGCAATAATTGTTTGTGAACTTTATATACTGTAGTTTCATGCTGTTAATTTTGTTTTGTTTCTGGGATCAATAAATTGATTGATTGATTGATTTTAACTTTTTCAAATTTGTTTAAGAAAACACCAGGCAAGACACCATTGGAAAAACACAACTTTAAAATGATTTAAGCATTATAATTATATGGGTGTCTGGGACATTAGAGCCACATTGTTAGCCCTCCTGAGGTGGTGCTTCAGACAATAAATACAGTGATAGCATTCTGTATAATAGTAGTAGTAGTTGTTGTTGTAATAAGAATATTTCCATCTGCCTCTCCAGAACATTGTCACCGCTCGCTCCCTGAGATCTGCTGAAACAACACTTCATACAATAATTCACCATCATCAACATCATCACAATAATAGGCCTAATCATCATCATTCATTCCCATATAATAATCATAATCGTAATAATAATAAATTGACAATAACAGGCCTAATACCATGGGCGTATTTAGGGGGTTTCGGGGTACAAACCCCCCAAATAAGTTCCGGAAATTTTTTTTAGGTTTTTACATGTGAAATACAAAAAAATTAACTTTTACGACAATCTTCAATGGAAACCCCACCAAAATCTTAAAACCCCCTCCGAAATTTTTTCCTGGCTATGCCCATGCCTAATACTAATACTAAGAATATAATATCATTATCACCAATTCCTGTATAATAAAAAATAATAATAGTAATTATATTGGTATTAATATGCTATCATTATAGTTTATTTATTATCGGTTGCTGGTAGTTTGAAATTAGACTGTTCAATTTTTAATTTTTTTCAGTGCCCCCTCTAAGTGACCAATCGGTGGCCATGTTGCGTGCATTCAGTAACATAAACAGTCTGAGGTTTGTGGAATTAAACCGAATTCTTCCCAATGATTCAATTGTTTGAAGAGATTAAGTCATTTTCTGGTGATTAATCCGTTTACTATCTTCAGTCACTGTTGGGAGGAGGGATCTAACATTATCAGTCAGTGAACCCTACCTACCTACTTCCGTTCTGGGTCAAGTGGACCATCTCTGTCCGGTCACGCCCCCTCTAGGACGGGCGCGTGTGGATCCTAATGCATTATTCATAAGGCGGCCAGATCCAAATTGGCGGAAGGGGGGATGGATGGAGAACGACTTATCTGTAGTGAGTGGAGAGTAAAGGAAACTCACCGTCTTCTTCCTAAAGTGTGGGATCAAGTATTTCCTATCGGGCTTTTAGTTTAACGATTCAGGTCAATCCTCTTTATCTGCCTTGGCCTAGACGTGTTTTATGTGTGTCTGTCTTTCTGTCCTTCTACGTCTGTCGATTTGTCAGGGTCTGTGTATTCGTCGGTTTCATTCTGATTTATGCGTTGGCGGGAGCTTGGTCTAGTTTCGGCTGCAAATGGCGTCTTGTTGTTTTTAAATCTAGCCAACTGTCCAGGACTACTAACCATTTCTCTTTCATTTTCAGTCACTGTCTGTCTGTGCCGTTGTTTGCCTCAGTGTCATTGTACTGTTTGTTCTTGGTCATCCATTTACAATGTATGTCGGTTTCAATACGTGTTTCAGTATGACTAGGTCTGCAAATTTTTATGTCCTTTTATGAATATTGACTTTAGTTAAGTAGTCGGTCTTTAGTAGCCCGAGACAAAGGCCCGCATTTGCAAAAAAACAATTGATACAACAGTTAAAAAAACACAGCAACATCAAAATGAGAATAAACAGGATGCAGTATTTCCTGTGTGTTGAACTCCTTCAGGTTATAGATATGTGTGTTTAAGTAGGCCTAGCTATGTTTATGTAAGTATGTATGTATGTATGTTTTATTATCGTATCCTTTCGTATCTAACAGTTATTAGACAACAAATAATTATGTTAATGTTATGATATTAATTATACTAATGATTGTATTATTATTTTTATGCATTTATTAAACACCACAAATGACCAAGCATCAATTGGAGATGCTGAACAATTGTGAGTGAAGGACTTGCTCATGGTCTATACATAATTACCGTCTCAGAGGAGGAGGCTCGAACCCGTGCTCTACGTCTTACATCCTTATCATTTGGCTACTCCGTCTCATATATAATTATGTATGCATGTACGTAAAACTACGTTACATGTATCAGGATACTTAATGTAGAGCTCAGTTTTAGTACCTCACGACTGCTCTTGGTATGTATCGCTGGGTAGTAGTAGTTTCAGTTTAACCACACTTTGTGATGACAAAGATCATTAGCATCACTCTCCTCTTTATCCCGGCTGGGGATTGGCACTGTATCGCTGGGTATGTATGTATCTGGGTATTATGTAGAACTTTTTATGGTGCAATACATGGAAATGTGACTGAAATGCAAAAGTGTGAGTTGTGTGGTTGTATGGGTAATTCCCAATCTATCACTGCAATTAGAGAATTCATGACTGGCTGACTAACTACTGAGTAATGATCATGTGTGCAAGCCTGTATCTTTAATTAAAATGTTTCTTTAATTGAAATTAACCCATGCTATTTATGCATTTGAGATGCAAGCTTTTTAATGCATTACCATTTATACATTCAGTGGCATCAATTTCCTGTGTGTGGCTATTATTAATATTATTGTTATTTACTATTGTTATTTATTTCTGGAACTATTTGTTTCTGACTATTATTGCATATTATGTACTATTTATTACATTATGTTGTATTGTATTGTGTTGTATTTTTTCACAGCGTACGAAATATTATAATTGTAATATATTACATATAATAATTGTATTTATATTGTTTTGTTACATATATTTTAATTACAATAAATGTGTGCTTGTGTGTTAGAAGCAGCTTGCTACTGATGATTCTATAGAAATTGTCTTATTACAATACAGTATGTTAGGTTGATTTTTGTTATGTTACATTTATCCAGAATTGTCTTTCTGATGTTATCAGATGTGGTTTCTTCTCATACAACAGTTCAAGTGATTGAGCTTTTTCTTGTTTTCATATTGTTTGGGAATTAAAGATTATTATTATATATATATATATATATATGTAATTATATATATATATATATATATATATATATGTAATTATATATATATATATATATATATATATATATATATATATATATAACCAGTTGAAGACCATTCTATTCGGTCGTGGTCTTGTACAGTCAGGTTGGGAGCACCTTTATAAGTAAACAACAATTATGTTTAATATATATATATATATATATATATATATAACATCATATTTTGTTATGCTATTCTGTGTCATGTGATATTATATTACATTACTTTATGTGATGTTATATTGTATTAATTTATCTTTGTTGTTTTATTCATTTAGTTTGGCTTGAATTGTTTGATGTCTAATCTAGATACTGACGGGAAGTTTTCATATCAATTAATGTTTCCAGGTCACAGTATTGTATGGCTGCAGACCACATTACTGCTCTATTATCAGACAATACGACTGGCTACATTGGTTTTGGCTGCACTAGTGTTATAGTTACTAGACATCACTCTTAAGAGCTTGGAACCTTTTAGTTTAACAGAGCTGCAGTGAAGACTAGCAGATAGTCTAAAGGTAATGACAGACCCAGTAGATTCCCATCTAAATTGAGGATGTGTGTGGTTTCTTGTATAAATTGGGTTGTTAGCCCGAGTCTGTGTCCTAAATCCAGGATACGAATGATCAAATAAACAAAATTATTATCAAGGACGCCAATATATATACATTGTATGTTTAGCTCACTGCAATTTTTTTAATCTTTTTCAGCTCCACTGGGAAATACCGGTAATGCAGTTTATCCAACAGGGAGATACTAGCTATCTAGGCACGTGCAGTCATTGCATATGCTATCTCTGACCATGCTAGTACATGGGCTAGCATGTCTGTATACATGGGGATCTTAAAGGGCGTGGTACCCATTCAAAAGGGGCTGCACGGGGCCGAGCAGTGGTAAAGGATCTCGCTATAAATTAATTGAGAAATGAGTATATGGTCGAGGCCAGAGGGTCCCTATAGAAATACGTGTAATTTGCATTTACATTTATGCTATCATTGCTTGTTCTATCTCTGCATATTGGCATCACATCTTGGCTCCAACAAAAATTCTTGCATGCCTTGAGTTTAGATTAACTGACTGCATACATGAAACAAGTATGATATCTTTTTCAACCCATTTTTAAGTGCATTATTTTAGCCTAATGTAAAGTTGTAATAATTATTGTAGTTGCAACAATATTTTTAGCTTCGTCAGTAGCAAGCTACTTCTGGGATGCTTCACACACACTGTCAATTGCACCATAGACATTAACTACGTACTAAACATGATCACTACATGACAACACAATTGGTGACTACCTCTATTGTGATTTCCATTATTATAAAAAATTTGTAATGCACGCGATGTAAAAGCAATGTGTGAATTTGTGAGCACTTGCACCGAAGACATCTCTCGTAGTCATCTTGGACCAAAGATGGGTAACTAATCGATTAGACAAACAGCTAATTCTGATTCAGATTGATTAGCTGTTGTCTGATCCTAACTCTAATTTTATTTTATTAGCAATTTTTAGTTAATTAGCTTACGTAAAATGCACTTGTTTGGGTCTGTTAGATAGTCTTAGTCACTGTGCATTTGTACAATGCGTGGAATGCAATATATTAAGTGATCTGTTCCATTCCGATACATAAAACAGTTTAATGCATTCCAAGTCAGACAGAAATGCGAATCTGAGGCACGTTTAGTCAGTCACCAGGTGAGAAACAGTTGGATATCCAGGTGTTTTAAATCCAACGAGAAATAGTGTTTAGATAACGTTGGTATGTGTTTTACCACTCCATAAACTACGAAATTGAGGATATGTCGATCTCAGAACTTGCTTTATTACAGGGGTGTCAAAAGTCAAAAGTCCGGCCCGCATTTCTGGCCCACCGACGATGTTTCTCTGGCCCGAGGAACCTTGCCTAAAGAGTAACGACTACACAATTTGATAAAAAGTTCAAATTTGTTATGTTTAACCATAACCATAAATTTTATTGAACCCAAGTAGTGACAACGAAAAACAAGTACAAAAGAAAAAACAGACTAGCAACAACTTAACAAGGAGAACAATAGGACTATGACCCTAAGGGACCTAGGTCCCGCATATGGGCCACCTGTAACAAAAGCAAATTTTTTGCAGTACTATTAAATCACAAGTATGAGATTATAACAATCATTCTTAGCTAGTTAACTTTATAGTCTAATCAATTTAACGAGCACTAGACAGTAGGTAGGGTGATAAGATGAGACCGCAATTTTAAACAGTAAGATGTTCGTTAAATTACGTATGGTGAGAGTTATATCATTCCAAGTGTGGAGCCAATGCATTTTATAGAAAACATCAAAGAATTATTTTCCCTGCGTATAAAGTGAAATCGAGTTGCTGTGCTATAGCAACACGCCAGCCAATACTGAATCCTCACTGCTATATTCAGGTTTTTGATAATGAAGATCACAATTAAGACTATTTGTATGTTAAAAATGCACCATTATAAGATTTAGTTCTGCAAAAAATTTCTAAGGGCGGGCTCACTGAGCCCCCTCCCAGACCTCTACCGCGATTTTGCTAAGGCACCTTCGTCACCCTGGCCCGCCACTTGCTGGAAAATATTGCCACTAGTCGGCCATTAAAACAAGCTTTATCGCCTCTGCTATATCAGATCTCTGAATAGGACGTTTCCTACATAGAAACATTAAATGGCGAGGCACCCAATCAAATGGGCAACGGCAACGGTAAAGAATCTCACCCGATCATTTGATTGAGAAATTAGCATGGTCGAGAGGCTATGCTGTCGCTACAGAAAAAAAATACATTTACGTATACACATTTAGTTTCCAATGAGTGTGAGGTTGTTTACCCAACTATGGTAGTTATAGGAGTTCATCCGAGATAGTAGTGTCAATCTAATATATGGTATTGTATTGTATTGTATATGCGTTTATTCAATAGACATGGCAGGCAGAATGCTGCTTGTTGCAAGATTATAAGTTGACGTTTAACAGTTATGCTTTAATAGATGTTTTCCTAAAGCGTATATAAACGCTACCGAAAAATGCATCTAACACATCTAATAACGGTATCTTTATGGTTCCAAAGGCCGTTGGCGTGGTCCTTATTCTATACCCTTCATGTCCCAATTGAACTTGATGTAGGGGGGGATAGGTGGTTAATGCTGATCGTATATAAATATAAAATTAACGTCATACAGAAACAGTTTTACAGTGTGGATAAATTTTTCACTTGAAGGTAGCCTGTATATGTATTCATGTATGCATATAATATGTGCACATGTATATATTCATGTATGTTAGTATGTATGTATTTATGCACTTAATAGATATATATTTATACATATACATGTGTTTGCATGTATATATATATGTGTGTGTGTGGCTGTGTGTTTATGTATGTAGATATGTATCGAGAATATAGAACTTTTTAAGAACCTTATATAGGCTTTAACATGGTTATATTTGGCTGAGTGTATATTTAGTAGTAGTTGTAATTGCACAGTAGTTGTAGTGTTAGTAGTGGTGCTGGTCTGTCAACTGAGATGAGATTCTAATGATCTAATCCTTCCGAGAGAGAAAGATATCTCAAGCTTTCTGTTCAGCTATAGCACCCGTGGCCCGTGGGCGTGCCTTTCCCTCTGTGTCAATCAGTATCCAACTCTTTGGAACACTCTGCCACCGGACATATGATCACTAGCATCTTTAACTGTTGAGGAAACGTTTTCTTCTCGACTTAAGACACATTTGCTGAGTGATTCCAAGGTAGCCATGCCCTTGTGAGTTACTTAAAGGTCGCTTTACAAGTACTTTGATATATACCGGTATATACATACAGACCTCTGGTTAACTGGAGTATAAATGAGTACCCCGACCTTACACTGTTGGTTTAAAGAAGAGGTAGTAAGGGAGAGAACTATATAGTCCAAGGGAAGTCATTTTTGCGAACATCCTTTAATGGATGTTTGAAGGCACATTGCAGTTAAGCAACACTGCGTGGTTAGTACTTGATGACCGACCCTCAAAATGAGTCACCTCAAAATGCACCTACTCAGTCCTAGATCCTTTAGGGGTCGATTGACAAGTACAGTTGTACCCACACAAGTTAGGAGGCTAAGAATGTGTCCGATTTGACTGCAGTGGTCATATTTGTGACTCGGTCAAATGACCTTTTGACCTTATAATTATGCTGAATTAGTTACTTGACGCGTGTAAGCACCTATGTCACCCTAACCTTGACTTGTGAAGAAATTCTCAATTTGCGTTCCGCCCTGCCATGGGTGCGGAGTCAAACCGTGACCATTGCATTTGCCGTTTAGTTTTCCAACCACTGAGCTCGTGTGATTGGATACAGCGTTAGTCGAAGGCAGGTTCATTTACTAGCGACCTGTGCGATGATAACAGTGGCATGCATGAGGACAAGTGCTCCTAAACCGTTCGAGTACCAATGGTACGGTCAAAACACTTGACAAGTCGCGTTATTGGACGATCATATGACCGCAAGAGCAATTACGCTGTTTAAATAACAATCGCTAAATGGGCGATCAGCTGCTACTAAACGGTGAGCAAATTGGGCCATAGGGTGCGGGATGTAAGTCAAATGGGAGCATTGGACGTGTTTGAAATGAGAATGTTTTTGAAGTTTTTATTATATTATGTTGAAAAAATAACGCAAAATTGTTGGCTGTGGTGTTGTTTAAAAACTACTGTTATGTTATTCTTACTCAATTTATTTTATTATATGGCCTACTACTACAAATATTTTTTTCATTGCTTGAGATAGAAAAAATCCCTCAGGGTCTAAGAAACTATAAAACTGGGTTAAACGTTAATTATTATTATTATTATTATTATTATTATTATTTTTTTTTTAAAACTATCCGAAGAGTTGTTTTTTGTTCTGGAGTTAGCGGTCCTCGTTCTCGGTCAACTGTGCAAATGTACCTCGAAAAGCAACAGCGTTATTATTATTATTATTATTATTATTATTATTATATACTATTATTTATTATTATTAATTATTATTATTATTATTAAACTTTTTAGCACTCTCAGTCACACAGAATACGAATCTGAGGCATGGTTTGTCAGTCACCAGGTGAAGAGCAGTTAGATATCGAGGTGGTTGAAAGCCAATGAGAAATAGTGAGTTTTAAGGCTTTTCTTGAAGGAAGAGAAAGGGTTCAAGCATTGGAGAAACATTGATAGACGGTTCCATTCTTTGGGGAGGGGTGGCAGGATGAGAGTCCGTGACAGTTATGTCGTGTTACTCAGCCAGAAGATTGGTACCCTAAGATCTCAGACAATGGGGAGGGATGTAAGGAGATACTTGTGGTTAAACTTAGGTAGGAGTGCTCCTTAACTTAAAGAGATACTTGTGGTTAGACTTAGGTAGGAGTAAGCTTCAGACAGACAAGTTTAAGGTAGGTGGAAGTGTTTGTTATTAGGATTTTTGTGGTCTAATTAACAGTGCTTCCCAAAGTGGTGGTCCGCGGACCGGTGCCGGTCCGCGAGCCCTCAGTTGCCGGTCCGCAAAGTGAGTCAAGAAACTGGTCAAATCGTCTCGGAATCAAGAAATGGCTATTATATTTTCAAACGTCATAACAAAACAGACTTATTAAGCTAGCATTTAAAGGGCAATAGAGTCATTTAATTGGCTAAACATGCATTTAAATCAATTTTAATACATTTTGACGAATTTAGGTGATCGAAAGCGAAAAAGAGAAATAATTAATGAATTTGGCACCGGTCCTCCTGCAGTGGGTAAATTCCTGCCGGTCCGTGACACTGAAAAGTTTGGGAAGCACTAATAATAATAGACCTGTTTAAACCTTTTGCTTAGTTGTGCAGAAAGCCAGTGCAGCTGACTGAACAAGGTTAAGAAACTCTAGGTCTCGGGTGGTTGGAAGGGTGGGATATTTATATGAAGGGTTCTGTGTTTGAACTTTGGGCGTGAGTCTGATGCATTGGTATGAGTAAAGGTGTGGTGTCTAAAGGAATAGTGATTAGCGGAGAACGTCTATTAGTGGCACTATGATGATATTCATAATATATATATATATATATATATTATATATATATATTATATATATATATTCGGTTGATCCTTAATGAAAGGGATGTTGATGAGTTGATTGTTCCTGATTGGAAGGTGTTGATTAGATTTGTGGTGATCAATCAGAGGAATGATCAGTGATTAAGAGGGTTGATGAATGGAGGGGTGTAGTTCAGAGTTGCAGTTATCCCTAAGACTATATAAAAATGACCACTGTAGTCTGCTAGGTCTTTTAAGGGTAACACATTGACACTTAAGTTCCCCCTATTCAGATAATCTTACCCTGATCCATCCACTCTTCCGCAGTCCAATATCCCTCAACCGGAAACACAACCCACCATGACACTCCTATCGCTGGTCTGGATTGTGTTCTTCATGTGATACCTTTGGACAACCCTCTGACTTGACGCAGCAATTGTGCATAGCTCGGTCCTCTGCACTTGGCTTTTATGTAGTGCTTTAAGTATACCTAATACGCTTGCGATTATGTGATCATGTGGTGTTTAGCGGGTGCGTACTTCTACGGCCCAGTCTAGCAGTTTCGCTATTGTTGGTCCCAATAGCTGGAACCAGTTACTTCAGTCCCTCAGGACTGACCTTTTCTCTATTTCTTTTGACCAGTTTCGCAAGCGCCTGAAAACCTCCCTTTACCAGTGAATAGACTGGCTCGGGTCGGGAGCGCCTCTGTTTTGAGTGGCGCTATATAAATGCTTGATTACGATAGGCCAGAACCAGCTTATTCACAGGCGCTCAGTCAAAACAAAATTGATGGGAAGGTAAGGTCAGAGTGGGGTCAAGGTCCAAGGGTCAGGTAGGCGGAAAATCGGTTGGCGAGGGTGGATGGTGTTTAGAATTGGAGTGGGAGGGAGGTAAGGAATTGGGATATATTCTGAAAGAGCAGTGAACATTTTCAGTTTTTAGTGAAAGATCTATGAATCTGTGAGGTTATCGTAATCGTAAATTCCAAATGTCTAATTCGCTGCTCTAATCTAAGCGTAGGGCACCAGCTTATTCACGAGCGCTGCGCTGAATCAGAGGAGTTGTCCAAAGATCGAGGTGGATGTCAGAGTCCGTTTGCCAAAGAGAGGAAGCAGAGCGTAATAATCAGCGGGTGATGATTATAATGATAGCAGGTGGTTGTCAGCTGGTCGGTGGGGGCGGAGCGTAGACAGAGGGGCGAGTTTTAGGGGTAGTAGCCAAGTTTTAGCATATTTTAGCTGGCACGGCTGTTAACGGGTCTGGCAAGTTCGGGCGTGTTGGTGAAGGTGGTGACGGTAGTGGATTGGATCTTATAGCACGTGGTCCTGACAGGGTGATAATGCCCTCCGCCCCTCCCCAAACACCTCTCTGCGGGGTAGGCCCTGTAGTGTTTACCTCACAGACGAGGTCCTACAGCCTTTGTGTTTTGCTTGTCGTTCTGTTTTCCTTCAGTGCAGATAGTCACGACTCGCGACAGGCCATCTTGTGGCTGCTATAGGTCGCATTCCTCGCTCAGAAACTTTGGTCCCGTGTGAAGCCGTGCCAGGCGACGATGGGAAATCTCGACGCGTTTTGTGGCCTTCTTCCGGCATCGGACGACGGTTATACGAGATATTCAGGAAAGCGTGTTTTAATAAAGTAGACGGAGGGGGAGGGGAGGCGAATTCGAAAGTTACAACTATAAGCCTGCTCTTTGGATTCGGACTGTCTCTGTCTGTCTGTCTCTAGCTCTCTGTAACTGGCTCTCTGTCTCTCTCTGTCGACCTCTCTGTCTGTCTCTCTCTCGCTCTCTGCCTCTGTCTTTTGCTCTCTGTCTGTGTCTGCCTCTGTCTTTGACTCTGTCTGTCAGTCTCTCTCTGTCTATCTTTGTGTCTGTCTGTCTGTCTGTCTTGCTCTCGCTCTCTCTCTCTCTCTCTCCTGCAGAGCTCTTTCCAGTGATGACTAAAAACGAACTATTAAAGCTATCCTATCTTGGTTCTGCCCCTGCACCACCTCAACACTGTCACCGCCAACGATTTCCTCCACAACACCATGACGTCTCCTCGGCTTGACCTCCCGGACTCTGACCTGGCACCGAACCAAACAACCTCGCTATTGCAAACTTGATTGGATGTAGTTCCGGTGAACAAGTTGATCTGGGTGACGTGGCTTTTGTGTGGCACTGAGAAATTTCCCAGATTTACATTACAATATATACAAGTAAAATGACAATATCTGAAAAAATAAATTAAAACTGATGTCTGCGACGTCATATAAAAAATAACTTTTTGGCTTGTGATGTCACGGACAAACTGTAGGCATGTGATGTTGTGTTTCTAACTTTCTATCTCAAAAGACTAACCCTTGCAATGCTAATCTGTTTGGAGTGCCATTGCTTGATGTATTATTGTAATGTAATGTAATGTAAATGGACATTTATATAGCGCCCCTTCAGCTCTTCAGGATATCTGCTCAGAGGCACTCTTTGCCCTAGCTTATATGAAGTTAAATGTCATTACGAACGAATATTATATTACATTCGCAAAGCAATGCACAGTAGGCTAAGCTGAAATAGTCACCAGTGTCGGACCCACGCACACACGTGGAACCAACGAACGGATTCCCGTCGACAGCTGAAGATGGCATGGATGTTCAGAGTCTCTGGCCCACGTTGCGTCGATAGAGTAGAGCGACGACTAGTGACAGCGTTCGCAAACGGCACACGCGAATGGCGCCATAGAAGTTTCAAGATCAGTGTAGATTAGATTTATATAAAGATAAAACTTACTCTTGGTATACGTAACATGACGTAAGAGCCCTTATTATGTGACGTCATGTGAGATTGTTGTGATCTGACGTCATGGAAAAGTGTTGGGATAGGGGAGAGTGGCGTATAATGAAATCGTCGACGTTTCATCTGGGACGTTGGTCGAAAAGCTTCCCAAGGGAAAGCGTCGATCGAGCGGCGGAATTGGGGTCACCGACAGCAGCAGGATAATTGGACTCCGTTGTTGTTCTGTGTTTTTCAATTGCCCTCGGCTCAAATGGCTTCAGCGCTCTCTCTCTCTCCAGGTGCAACAAGGCAATTTACTAGCCAGCCAGTGTATGGGTGCTAACTGAAAACACTGTAGTGTCGCTCTAACCAGGCCAATATGCCTATAAACATCTGATGAGAATCACATGGACTGTAGTAAGGGTCCCAGATGCACTATGGGTCCCAGATGGGCATGCTGGCTGGGATAGTGGCCATAGTTTTACAATGCATGTTGTTCGCATGTATGTATAGACTATATCCGGCTATTGTTACAGTAGGGGCCTTGTAATAATTATTGTAATCGTAAAGTCCCAATTTTCTAAAGCGCTACTATAAACTGGAACTGATGATGATGAGATATGTTGCCAGGTGAAATTGTTTCAAAGTCATGATGATTTCATTGGATGTATCTTCACAGGAATTACAGAATCATTCTTTAGTTAACAGAATCTTCATTTCTGTTAGCAATATTAACTTTGCAAGTTGCAAGTGCATATATTGATCTACAGCACCTGTTGAAGAAAATCCACAAGGGCTGCTCCACCCCTGACCGTGCAAGTCCGCGATCGAATAGTAATTGTCTCAGATGAGGCTCGAACCCATGCTCGAGTTACAAGGCGATAGCTCTAACCAATCGGCTTCTGTGCCCCACATTGTCTGCCTTGTGCAAAACAAAGCAGATCTAAAGCTCAGAGACATCAAGCAGCAGAAGCAGACAACGAAGAGGAAGCAGAAGAAGTAGCGCAGAAGACGCTTATCGAAGCCCTGTAGGCAGCCAATGGGTATAAAGTGTTTTCGACTTGATTTCTCAGCCTCCTCAGATGAGAGTGGGTGGCCCGTCCCCTCCTCTCCCTTGCCGTCTGGTCTTTCGTTGTTTCAATAAATCACTCATTTGTTAGATAAGTTCTTCAATAATAGTCCCCAGAGGGCCAGAGGCATCTCTCCTTTGGGTTGAAGGATCTTTCAGTGGAGGTACAGACAAATATCATCATCACCATTACCGACATCTGGTCCTGATCCCAGGCATTTGGACATCCAGCGGTGATGAGTGGGAATCAACAGATGTGCGTATGCAATGCAATACAGCACATGTTGTAGATGTATGATTGCATATGAAGATTCGTAGAGTGCTTTTTAGTACAGGAACTCTCATAATTCTCAACAGGTCTCCTCGGTCATTGACACACGCACGCGCACACGAGTGCACACACGCGCGCGTGCGACGCTCGCACGCACACACATATATATGTATCTCACACATATGTATATATATATATATATAGAGACAGAGACAGAGACAGAGACAGAGACTGACAGAGACAGACAAGAGAGAGGAGACAGAGACTGACAGAGAGAGACAGAGAGAGACAGAGAGAGGAGACAGACAGACAGAGAAACAGAGATAGACAGAGACAGACAGAGAGAGGGACACAGACAGACAGACAGAGAGGGACAGAGACATACAGAGAGAGGAGACAGACAGACAGACAGAATTCTGATTGCTTGCCTGTTATTTATAAGGTACTTTGATGACTAAAGGTTTATATATGAATTACATACACAAGTATAATGTATATATAAAATTATATATGAATATATGACCTGTTAGTCATCAAAAGTGCGGCAGTTTCTAATAAATTAGACGCAAGCAATTACAGAAACAGATGAGAATGTAAATTACTGCATTGAACTTTCACAGGCATGCTGTAAAGATTATAGAAGAACTTCAGAGCGGAATTATTACCTAAGGTTCCACCTTAGGTAATTGCGCTGTGAACTTCAGAGACCGCTTTCTTCCCAGCTCTCGTTCTCACACTACGAGATTACTCACACAGTGAAACGTATACAGTAAAAAAATCTACCATGGTTGATGTCAACTGAAGATTTACTTACAGGGCATCTTAGAAATTGGAGAGGTCTACATTCTACAAGGAAGGATGGATAGGCTGAACACAATATCAACCGAATACAGAATGAAAATAAACATCCAAGAGACAAAGGTATTGAAGATAAGTAATGGAGAGGAAACTATAGTCAGAATTCACATTGGAGGAAAAGAAATAGATCAGATGAAAATAGTCTGCTACCTAGGGAGTATGATTGCGACAGATGCCAGAGGGAAATTAAAAGAAGGATGATGGAACT
The DNA here is from genome assembly GCA_020284085.1 of Aporrectodea caliginosa. Classification (NCBI taxonomy): domain Eukaryota; kingdom Metazoa; phylum Annelida; class Clitellata; order Crassiclitellata; family Lumbricidae; genus Aporrectodea; species Aporrectodea caliginosa. The sequence continues at coordinate 269,426 of JACEVL010000574.1, forward strand.
AGGGAAAGACGTCCTCAAAGAGAACTACTGAGAGGAAAAATAAACAGGAATCTGAAGAAACGGATGATAAAGACACTGATATGGAGTGTGGTGCTGTACTGATCAGAGACATGGACCGTGAGAAGAGAGGATATAAAAGGACTGGAGGCTTTCGAAATGTGGCCATGGAGAAGAATGGAGAAAATCAGCTGGGGGGAACATAAAACAAAAGAAGAAGTGATAGGAAGGTTGGAGAAGAAAGAGCCCTGATACGCTCAATAAGAGAGAGAGGCAAAGGAAATGGATCGGACACACGCTGAGAGAAGACTCAAAGTTAAAGAACGGTCATTGAAGAAGAAGAAAATGGAGGGGAGGCGAACAAGAGGAAGACAAAGACAGATGATGCTGAATTGGATGATGACAGATCTATAAGGAAAGCTGAAAGAAGAGGCCCAACAACGAGTGGACATTTGAACCTGCCTTATGAGGGCATGAGGCAGAGAGAACCAGTCGAAGTATGTGTGTATGTATCATAGGACTTATATAGCGCCCTTTAAGCAGAGATGGGTACGATTAGCTAGAATTGCTAATCGATTAGAATTAGCTGCTGAAATTTGCTAATCGATTAGAATTAGAATTAGCAAATCTTCTAGCTAATCGATTAGAATTAGCAGCAGCTAATCGATTAGCAATTAGATTTCGATAATCGATATTTCGATACATATATTTGCTTCATGAATTTGTCAAATTTGAATCAAAGCACGGCAAATTAGTACAGCAAGTTGCTGTAGCCTTTTACAATACCTAAAGCTGCACAACTGATATATATGTAAGAACAGTCCACAAACCAGCAAGCAACACCCCATCGACTACGGTAAAACTGCACATACCTGATTTAATTATGTCATTGAACATATCCTGTATTTTAGCGTATTTCATTATTTCATATGATTTTCATGATAACTGTCATCAATCCAACTTCCATTTTCTTCATCAATCCAACATCTATTTAGGGGGCCTCCCGGGGCCTACGCAAAGAATTATTTTTTATCAATCCAACTTGCATTTACGCTGCCAGATAGCCTGAGTGAAACAATAAATTACGCTAAAATACAGGTTTGCGGACATTGGTAGGCCTACTGCATAAGCTCACTATTGCATTTGAGCCTTGCAAATGTTAAAAGTTGAGACCAGTAGTGGTGAAACTTAATCCTATAATTGGTTCTATGCAAGTTTGAGAAAGCCTTAAGATAAATAAGTAAGTATATTCTTGAGACTCACTATTAATAAACTCAATCTTAATTAACGCGTTCTCAGCTTAATTTTTCAAACATCTAATCGATCAGCTAATCGATTTTCGATTAGAATTAGCTGAAAATTGCTAATCAATTAGAATTAGAATTAGCTGTTTGTCTAATCGATTAGCTGATCGATTAGCATCTAATCGATTAGTTACCCATCTCTGCCTTTAAGTAACCAACATTGGTGGAATTGTGTAGCATGTTTTACACACGTTAGAGTCAGACTTTGGACTAATGAGCATCAAATCTCTTATAAGTGAGAAGAGAAGAAGAGCAGTCTAAACTAGCCTCCAAAGATCGTCATGGCTATGAACGTTTAGCGACTTCATTTTTCTTAGTCTCGGCATATGACGGCGGGTTACCAGCTTCCTCCCTCGCTACTTGCTCTTCCCACTAACGGTGTACAGTCGTCTTGCTCGTAATGGCCGAGTTGACTATAATAAACAAGCTGTCGTGCTCGTAATGGCCGAGTTGACTATAATTATAAACAAGCTATTGATTGATGCCTTGTGTATTTAGATAAGGGTGAAGTCGTTAGATTGAGGGCGCAAGTCGTGTAGATATCTCCAAACATATATTTCGCCCTGGCGAAGAATTGAACCTCGTATACCTCTTGGTTGACAGTCAGCATACTAGACTACATGAGTCATTTGTGGTGTCTGTATCTGATGAGTTATTGGTTTTAGTAAACGGAAGTCTTTATTCTCTCGACCTTGCAGTTAATCAGTAAATTGTATGATCCATAGTTGAAAGAGTTCATTCGTCAATGCTGCGTTCGTAACCTCTGTTCCATAGAGAAAGTATGGCATACAGCGACCTTAACCAGACCTTAACCAGACGCAAAAATACAGGTTCACTAGGTTTACAGGATTTACAAAATTTGATTCTCATGTTGAAAGATTTATGAAATTTGATTCTCATGTTGAAGGATTTATAGAGTTTGATTTTCATGTCATGCAGAAAAAAATTAAATGATTTAGTACAGCAAAAAGCAACGTACCTAATTCAACTTTTTAATATAGTTCATTAGTACTACTCCATTTATAGTAATATTTCTTACAAACACCACTCTAACACTTTGGACTATTTTGCATTACTCATACTTTTATTTCTGCTCTGCTCTGCTTGAAACACGGCACACCCTAAAAATCCTCATTTTCCAACCCTCTCCGAACTCTGCCACTGCAGTATACTGTGTTGAAAGATTAGGGCGACGCTATTCATCTTTGTTATGTCACATCGTCGTTCAACAGTATACCTGTCCTCTCGGGTCTCCCAGGAACCGGATATTTCTTCACACAATATCTCTGGACAACCCCCACAAACTTGACGCAGCAATTGTGAATAGGCCGTTACCCTATGCTTAGGTTCAAGTAAAGCTATAGAAATTTTACAGTTGCAAACGTCCGCCGAAGATTGTGCAGTGAGGCCAACATTTGAACATTCAACAATACAACTATCTGCATATTGGTCATTTTGACTCGAAAACAAATTATAATTATAGCCTATTCATTGTTGTGCGTTACTCGTTACTTGTAACTAATTACTATTTTTGGTAACTAATGCAGTATCTAGTTCCTTTTTTGAAAAAGTAATTAGTTACAGTAACCGATTGCTTTTATGAGGTAACAGTATATATATAAAGAGAAATAGTTACTTTGCATTACTTGAAAATTAAGTTTGCGCCTGATGCATTGTGTAGGTGAATAATAATTGTCCTTATAACTTTACATCGTGTAATATTTTGCGATCCTGACGTACCATTCTTTGATGAAAATGGAGCATGCAATAGAGACCTTTATATATGTATATCTAATCTAACATTTCAGTAGAGCATGAATATTCATATTATTAATCTATTAGGGCGATCCATGCTGGTTAAACACTAAAGGGCCAATGCAGGAAAATTGGACTTTTGACAGTTCCAATAATAGTTCCATCTCTTGAACCATAGTTATATTTTGAACTCTATCTTTATTATTCAGTTGAACTCATTGTAATCAGTTGCAGTGTGTCAGCTGTCCCGAGTGCCAATAATAAACGAATATAATAATAATAATAATAATAATGTGTGGTAACTAAAAGTTACTATAGTTAATTAGAACAAGTAACAGTAATCTGTAACTAGTTACTTTAAAAAGTAATTACTTTGAACAAGTAACAGTAATCAGTAACTAGTTACTTTAAAATGTTACAGTAACTAGGTACTTTTTGCAGTCCAGTTACTAGTTACTGTAACTGATTACTTTTAAAACGTAAATAGCCAACACTGATTGTGACTGCTAGTGTTGTGAGGCGGAAAAATTGTCCGGAAAATTTCATATTTTTCCGGAAAATTTCGGAAAATTTCCAGTGTTTTTTTCCGGAAAATTTTCCGATATTTTTCCATCAATATAATATTACTAAATAACAATTTAATTTATGCATATTAATGTTTAAACATCATTCACTCTATACTATCTTATGTACCAGGTAGTTATTCCTGATGTTTATTCAATAGATGGCACTGTGGCAGTGTTAGTGCTTACTGTTCAATGTGTTCACAAGTCCCAACAACCATTCAATCAATCATCATTTATTGTTAACCTTTCGAACAGTGGATTTACAATAAAACAGTTTTCATCGTCAGGGTAACAAGGGGATAAGTATCCCGCTAAATTAGGGTCACCCATTACCAGATAGTAAAATCTAGAGGCAGTTGTGATTGCTATCTAGTTCAAGATATCTCGATTATCACTAACAACATATCAAACATATCTCGATTATCAAACATATCAAACTGAACCTCTAATGAACAGTCCTTAATCTTAATTTTAATTCTTTCAAGGTGAACATTGCCTGCATTGACAGAAATACTGTAAATTAAAGGAACTTTAAAAAAACAGAAATTTTCTAGTGTCGTCTCATACAGAAATCTGACATTATATGAGTTAAATGTATTTTTCTGGTTCTGCGGAAAATTTCCGCAAAATTTCCGCAAAATTTCCGCAAAATTTTCCGCAAAATATTTTTCCGGAAAAGCTACATCACTAGTGACTGCTTATGGATATAACGTCTCTTCAAGAAAACTCATCAAAGGTACTCCCAACTTCACTGTACATGAGACTATGATCAATTAAATAAGTAAATAAGTAAGTAAGTAAGGTTTATTAGCATGAGACAAATGCTAATACTTTACAAACTATGCATACAGTGGCAAAAAGAAGAACAATATCGGTAGAACAAAAGAAAATGAAACCAATGCAATATTATGAACACTGAACAGTTATAGAGCATCTGATTTATGTACAGTTATATCTATAGCTGTGTGGGACTCGGTGGTGTAGCAGTATGTTCTGTACCTTGTAACTGGATGGTCGCAAGTGCGAATCTACCTCAAAGCCACTGCGTAGCGACCCTGAACAAGTTGCAGTCCAGCTCACCCACAATTGTCTGTGAGGAAGTCACCGGGAAACTTTATACTCCTCTCATCCTTGGGTGGCATTAAAGCCAACGGACCTTCTTTGGGCAGAGAACTCATCATCATCATCATCATCATCATCATCATCATCATCATCATCATCATATTTATAGCCAGGATCTGAAGAACATAAACTGCTCTGGTCTACAAATTGAAGCAGGTTAAATCTTTGAAGAAGCATCAAGACTAGGACTATCACAATTTTTACATTTGTACAGTGAGCAATTAGACTGGTCTTGAACGGCTTAACAAATAGAAGTAGCGTCAACATTAGAATATACATGATGCTCTGGTTTTTAACCTCCGGCACAGAGGTTGAAAGTTGACGCATTTGCCATCTGCGTCCACATGACCCGCAGCTGAATGCACCGAAGCGGTCTTAGTCACCAACCAAACAACGCTATCTGTAATCTGCTCACGTGTACATGAAATTTCCTGCCAGGACCGTTTGGTTCGTGTCGGCCGCAAATATTGAAAGTGCAACGGGAAGTTTTTATCATCAGGTTTTATTCATAAGGTTCTGTCGTAAGGATTTTTGAGTTTTTTATATCTGCGTTGGCGTTCATTTATTGTAAGTACATCGGAAGCTTAGTCATAACTTTTCCTTAACGAGTTTTTTGGCGGAGTTTTTCCGTTCATCTGTTTTTAGGGCCTCGGACCACAAACGTATGATGTACTCGCATGAGTTCATGTCTGAGAAGTGCAGACACTCACTGTCTAAGCTCTACTGGCAGAAATGGCTTGAGAGGACTCTGCAGATTATTTGAAGTCATTAATATATGAATGGATATAGTAATTGTATTTCAGAACCTTTGAGAGCTTCTGTGAGAGGTGCTGTATAAAATCCAAATACCCAGTACAGACATGTGTAGGCTACTTGTGTACATACGTTCAGTAATGTAGCCCTGCAGATTGCAGAAAGTCAGTGGTTTAGTTGTCTGGGGTTCAACCCCTAGCTGTTCTTCTAATCCCCATCAGTTGAGTCCCTGAAAAGATGTCAGGTCTTGACCCCCAGCTCAGTTGTTTTGACATTAGATTTTGACTTGTACTGTTGTAGCCTAATCTATCAAATTTTCGACCCCACCTCTTAGCTCTTTGTCCACAACTAAAACACTGCAGAAGGCTTGTCGACGTGTACTGTGTGCAGATATGAGTGTATCCATTACGACTTACTCAGCCTAATATACCTAGGGTACGAAAACGAAGTGCATATACACGCGTACATTTGCACTTACATGCATACATACATACGGTACAAATAGTACGTGGTTACATATTATGTACTTACATGCATACAGTACATGCTTACATACATGCGTACTTACATATGCATACATGTACATACTTGTATATACCGGTACATATAACATATAAAGAGGATCCTGAGTGGCCGAGTGGGTTGGTAGCCTGCTCGTCATGCCGGCGCCCCGGGTTCGCTTCCCGGTCGGGTCGGTTTATCAGAGATTAATTTCTCGGATCTTTACTGCGGGTGGCTCGGTCGCATTATAAACGTGGAGTACAATACAACACACAATACAACACATCACAATACAACTGGGCGCGGTGGTTTAGGGGTATGTTCGGTGCCTTGCAGCTGGAGGGTTGCGGGTTCGAATCCACCTCAAAGTCGCCGCGTAGGGACCCTGGGCAAGTCCTTCACTCGCAATTACTCATGCGCTTCGGCGTGAAACTCCGATTCAGCGTTCGCGCAGTAGTCGGGAGCGCCTCTGAATGGGAAATCTGGTAGGGGCGCTATAACAAGTGTTCAAATACAATACAAAGACAGTTGCCAAATGAGTGCTTGTGCATCCACTCATTTGGGAACGTTTTCTAATTTTTTATGTTATTTCATTTTTAACATTATTTAATTTCTGACCTGTGCAATTATGTTGTATTCGGTTTGCTCACTTTGTTTATTTCCATGTGACTTCTCTCATTCTAGGATTTTAGCTTTCAATATTTTTCTTATCTTCAGCATTTTGCAACATTATCTAATTTTGTTTTTTTAATCCGACTCCCTAGTTTGTTGCAGATATTAATTGTTTCATCATCATTATCATTATCATCATCAGTTTCTGATGCTAGCCATTGGGCAGCGATGGGTACGAATAAATTATCTGCATTTTCCTCCGTCATTTGTCGGTTCCGTTGCTCCTCTCAGTGTCAGTCCAAGTCTTGTTTTGTCCTCATTTATGTTGTCTATCCAGCACATTCTTGGTCTGCCTTTGTTTCTCTTTCCTTTGGATCTTACAAGTAGTGCATTGTGTAGAATTCGGTCAGCTGGCATTCTCTGTACATGTCCAAACCATCTGAGTCTTTGCTGGATGACTTTGTCTAGCAGAATTGTTTGGACAATTAATTAATTAATTAATTACTGTTGATAAAATTGAGTGACTGGTTGTTTTAGGAGTGGCAGTATCCACCGGCAGAGGGGAAAACCAGTTGGACGAAAATGGAAATCCACTTCCTATCGAAGAGACTGGTTCAAAGGTAGATGATGCTACTCCTGATGAGGTCCAGAGTCAAGCGGCTTCCAGGATACTGGAAGACCAGCTACCGGAGAACGCTGCTCATGCGGCAGAGGGAAAAGCAGCAAAGGGTGCGGCAGAGGGAAAAGCAGCAAAGGGTGGAAAGGAGGTTGCGCGGAGGGGAACAAAAACTCAAGGAAAAGCACAAATGAAACAAAAATCACTGAAGTCAAAGAAAAATGAGATCAGTGCAAAAGTAACGAAAATTCTGGAGCAGGGTTCCAGTGGTGAACTAGTACATCACGGAACCAGCGCCGAGATAAAGAACCAGAAACAGGACTACAAGAGCCAAATGAAGAACACGGAAGAAGAATGCCCCGAGGAAAGAGACGACGAGCAACAGGTCATGATGTTGAGTGAAACTGGTTCCTTGGAAGATGATTGCAAAGACGAATTCAACGACGCCGAGAACACATCGATTAATGCCGACGCATCACTTATATGCTCGTCTGGCCAGCAGGATTCAGATGCCGTGGATAGAACCTTCCTAGCAGAATCCTTCCAGATGATTCCGGAAGAGAGACTGTCGTCCAGCCGAAGTCAGTCGCGAAAGAAACGCCGGAAGGGAAAGCAGAACAGGTCACAGAACTCGAAACCAGATTCGACATCAGTAAAAGTTTCAACATCAACCGGAACAACTATCAGCACCAATGATCCGGTAATTGACAGCAGTTCCAGTGTTCTTCCTGTGAATGTTAGCCCAACGAACCCTGTAAAATCCGTGTCCTTCTGCTGTCACCAGATTTCGAACGTCCACCAGAAGCCATCGGCAAGGGTTCCCCCATCCCGTTCAACCGCGGTGGACCATGGACTGAACTCGAGGGTGGTAAGCTGTGTTTTGGGAGAAAAAAGTTCATATGAGTTGGGTGAGAAAACCGTTGATGGTCTTTCGATCGTTGAAGACAAGAGAATCGACGAAGAGAAATTTTACAATGTGGAAGATGAGGAGATGGTGAATGTGTCGTTATCTGTCGCAATGAGATCTGATTCAAGTAATACGTTCATAGTAGACAGGAGATCCGGTCCTGATTTGGAAACATCCCAATCCTTTAAGAAAGACCTTGCCCAAGGATTGTCAACAGAAGTTCAAGAAATTCTTCCCGAAATGCAGCCGTGCGTGACTGTGCAAGCGAGCGTGTGTGTCTGTCCGCTGTCATCCTCCAGAAAGCAATCTACCCTCATCGGTCAACAGAGCAGAGCTAAACCACAGAGCACGGTTAACCCGTTCTCTGTGCTTACCTACAGCACTTCAGTTAAACCTCTCCACACAGTTAACCAAACCCTCCATTCTGCTCCACAAACCAGGATCAGAATTGAACCGGTTTCTGGTGCTAAACCCAAATTCAACCAACCGCCACGGTTAAAACCACGGTCTTTGGTTAACCCGGTTAACCCGCTGCGTGTGGACCAATCGCTGCAGACCCGGGTCAGACTACAACCAAGGTTCGACCCAGTATCTTCTTCGACCGACCTGCCAAAACCAACGCCAAATGACTCACCGGATACAAGGACTTCTACCATCACTGACCCCAACCCCACATTCCGTATTTTGCGGAGAAGACCGGGTACGTCCACGTCTCTGGCTAAACATTCTGATTCCTCCACCGTGGAAACCAAACATTCTGTTACCACGACAGAACAGTGTTCAAACAGTTGCTATGGCAATGTTTGCCATAGCGACTGCAGTCCTTCCGTTGCCAAGACTACAGTCTGTTCCGAGTCCAGTCACCATGACAATGTAGCGACAACGACAAAAAGAAGCGATGTCGCCAAAAAGCCTCAGAACTCTCGCTTGTCGGATCGTAAAATCTTCGATCACAGTTCGATCCCCGAATCGATCCGATCATCGACTCCTGGCAGTTCGATCGACGCCGAATCCCGTTCGGGTGAGAGGGAATCCGGGTCCAGAGTGGGCAGCTCTACCTGTGATAGGTTGCCCAGCAGCGGATCAAGAACCTCCCCAAAAAATATGAGAACTATTATTGGACACCGGACAAACTTGAGTTCCTGCCAGGTTGCTGAAAATGCAGTAACCTTTGACCTCGTCAGAGCTCAGCAGTATATGCGCGCTGGTAAGTTCTACTTTCTCTTTAATTGCTATGTCGATGGTGAAATGATGAAGGTGGTGTGTGTGTGTGTGTGTGTGTGTGTGTGAGATTGCCATGTTGAGTGCCTTTGTGAGGTTCTATAAAGACACTTTACAAATAGCAGATACAAACATTACATACATATATGTATGTATGTACAGTATGTATGTATGTACATTATGCATGCACAGTGCCTTAAAACAACCGTACTACACTGTATAGTTCAAATTCACTGTCATCAGCAGTTTCTAAGTTTGGCGCGCTAACTGCACGTGTAAAAAGAATCTACCGTCAGCCAATGTTTAGGCTACTTTAGGCCAAGCGCCCACGAGCCGACAGCGCAACTAAGGCCTAAGACTAAAACGCTTAACAATCGATACACATTATATATATATCAACCTAAAGAACACCTGTGCTCATTATATATGCAAAACACTTGTTCACATTACCTCCTTCCCTTTCTTTGGATTGAGCAAATTAAACTTAAAAATTTGCGAAATCATCATGTACTAAATTATGCAATAAACTTAATACTATACAATATATTAAAATAAACAATCTTATAATCTAGATAAACAATCTGCTACAACATTTAATCGTCCTTTCTTATAATTAACCTCTACATCAAAAGTTTGCAGTGCTAAAGCCCAACGCACCAGTTTAGCAGACTTAGACATAGATTCAGTCAGATAAGTTAAAGGATTGTGATCGGTAAAGATGTGAACTTTAGATCCAATGATTATCTCTTTTAACTTATTTAGAGCCCAAACAATAGCATAGGCTTCTTTCTCCACAGTTGCCCATCTCTTCTGAGTGTCAGTCAATTTCTGACTTATAAATGATACAGGGCGTTCTATTCCCTTATCATCCATCTGTGTTAAAACAGCTCCTACTGCAAAATCACTGCTATCACAGTACAAATTAAAAGGTTTTCCAACATCAAAAACATATAAAACAACTTTAGAGCGTACAGCATCTTTAAGTAAATTAAATGCCTGTTGATGTCTATCAGTCCAATCAATCTTATCTGGAACATGTTTACTTGTCAAATCAGATAGAGGCTTCGCAATCTGTGCAAAATCTTTGATAAACTGTCTATAGTAACCAAAAAATCCCAGCAATTGCTTAACTTGTTTCTTCGTTTCTGGGGTTTTCAAATTAATTAAACTTTCAATTCTATCTGGATTCATTTGAATCGTTCCAGAACCAACCACATGACCGATGAACTTTACCTCACTCTTACCAAAGATACATTTCTTTAAGTTCAAAGTAATGTTATGCAGTCTCATTTGCATTAAATATGCATCTAAATGCTGTAAATGAATCTTCCAATCATCTGAATGCACAGCAATGTCATCTACATAGGGCTCAGCAAATTCATTTATAGGCTGTAAAACCATGTTAATTGCTTTAACAAATGTTCTTCCTGAGTTGATCATTCCGAAAGGAACACGAGTAAACTCGTACAGTCCATTGTGAGTAACAAAAGCAGTTTTCCATTGATCAGTTTGCTTAACAGGACAAGTCCAGTAAGCACTTCGACAATCAAAAATCGAGATCACATTTGATTTTCCAACTTTGTGCAAAACATCTTTCACAATCGGCATCGGATATTTACAATCCACAGTGAACGAGTTAATGTATCTGTAGTCGCAGGCAAGTCTCAGAGAACCGTCTTTCTTTTTAACAATTACCAACGGACTTGCCATTCTGCTCGAAGATGGTTTTATAATGTTGGCTTGAAGCATTTCTTTAATTTGTCGTTCAACTTCTGCTCGATAGATGAGTGGAATACGGTAAGCCATAAATTCTTTTTCACGAAATTCCGGTTTCAGTTCGATTTCATGTTCAACCAATGTACATAGTCCAGGCTTTTCAGAAAATCGATCAGAATATTTGTTCAGTACTTCCAGTAATTGTTTTTGTTGAGTCAATGTTAAATGGTTAATCTGATCGGGATCAAGATTCAGTGAGTTCTTTTCATCTTGCAAGTCATTCTTTGTCAGCAGTTCAACCACTGAACCAAAGTCTTCATCTTCTTCAACGATTAGTCCACAACTCATTGCTCTTGTAATGTACTTTCTGATTTTATTTGCGTGAATTATCTTTCGACAATCGTCACCCATATCAATCAAATAAGAGTACTTTGATCTTCGTTGTATGACAGTACATGGACCATGCCATCGTGAAATCAGTTTATTTGTTGACGTCGGATACAACACAATAACTTTTTCACCCGGTTCAAATTCTTTATGTTTCGCTCTTTTGTTGTATTGATTCGTATACTGTAATTGCTTCTCTCGTGAATATGATTCTGCAAACAGTAATGCTTTTTCCATATTTGCTTTCATGTCTTTCAAGTACTTTTCTGGTTGGATTCCAATATGAGGTGGTAAATTAATTTCTCTTGTCCAACTTTCTTTTAAAATTGCCAATGGTCCACGTGGAATCTTTCCATACACCAACATATAAGGAGCAATTCCAGTAGTTGCATTCGGTACTTCTCGTAATGCCCACACTGTAAACGGAATTACTTTGTGCCATTGCCTTGGATTGTCAACAATTACATGATGGATCATTTTCTTGAATGTTTGGTTCCATCTTTCTACTAGTCCAGCTGCCTCTGGATGACCTGGCGTGTCAAATCTTGGACTACAACCCATTAAATTCAGAAATTCTCTTGTCAGACTCGCAGTAAAATTTGTTCCTTGGTCACTTGTGATCACTGAAGGTACACCAACGTTCATGAACAACTCCATCAAAGCATCACACACAGCTTTCGCAGTTAATGATTTCAACAGAAACACTGTAGGCCATCTTGTGCAAGAATCGACAATACATAAACAGTACTTGTGACCTGCAGCAGATGCTGGCTCGATTGGTCCTACACAATCCATTGTAATTCTTCTAAAGGCTACATCTTCTCTTGGAATTGGAGTGATAGGAACCCTGTCCATCACCAAACTTCTTGCCTTTAACTGACATTTCTCACATGATTTGCAAAATTTCACTATATCTCTTCTCATCTTTGGCCAGGTAAAAGACAACTTTATTCGTTCTCTAGTTTTCTCTTCTCCAAGATGTCCTCCAAATACTGATTCGTGAGCCAACTCCATCACTTTCATTCGTCGCTCTTTTGGTAACACCAATTGATATATCGTTTGCTCTAATATTCGATATCTCTTGTACAGTAAGCCATTTACCACGCAGAATTCAGATTCTTTATCTGGCGCTAAATTCCACCATGCTTTCAATGATTCATCTTGTCTCTGCTGTTCTTCGAATTTCTTTGCGTCTGCAATCTGCATCTGTTGTTCTTCATCTTTCTCATTTTCTTGAAACAAATCTGCTATCTCCACATCACATTCATTATCCTCTTTCGTTTCATTTAGATTACCATTCTTGCATGCAGCCATCTCTTGTTCACTCATCTCTGCTGTTATACCGTCTTGCATTAAACTTTGTTGATCATCGCTTTCGTTTTCCTCTTCACTTGAACTTTCAGTTTCACTTTCCTCTTCGACTTCTATCACTTTCTTTCGCTGACTCTGCAATCTCGTCGTTACATTCGCTTGCACATCTCCTTGTATCATTTTCACTTGTGGCACGGCTTTAAGTTCTGCAATGATTTCTGGATGCAACAAGAATCTTTCTGTGCTTCCCATTTTTGCAATACTAGCACACATCAATGTCACATACGGTGTAAGTGAACATTTGACTTTATGCGGAATTACCTCTTCTTCCACATCGTTACAACACAGCCTTACATCAACTTTCACCAACTTTGCAGGAATGGCATCTCCTGCCACGCATTGTAAGTTCACTTTTCCAATCTGCTCCACCTTCATGCCTTCCAGTAATTCTTCACTAATCACCGGAACCTCTGCTCCAGAATCAATCAGTGCTTTTACTTTCACTGGTTCTTTTCCTGCTGTTCCACGAATCTCTACCTCGACGTACTGCAATACCACTTTCTTCAATGCTGTACTTTCATCTCTTCCAACCATTTCTTTCTGCATTCCATTGTGCAATAGAATTTCTTTCTGAATATCAGGTGAGAGGTGACATTTCATCACTGACTTTACTTCAGTTTCATTGTTCTGATGTTCTGTGGCTTGACTTTCAGAATTACCAACCACTTGAATTCGATTCACCCTCGAATTTTCTTGTTTTCCATAATTTGAGGCTGTAACAGGAACTGGACAGAATTTCATCAAATGCCTGTCTGATCCACAGTTGTGACAACGTTTCACCACTGCACCTCGTTGTTCGATGCTTTCTTTTCTTTTATATGGAGTAAACGATGCATTGCCTTCTCTCGCGACAAACCTTGGTGGTGATTTGTTATATACCTGACGTTGTCTGGTCATCATCGACTCTCTATTCTCGTGAACAACCGGAGAATTTGGTTTCACTTCTGCACCTCTGAACTGATTTCCTGTTTCTTGATTGCTCTTCCAATGAAAACCAAAATTTGGAGTGAACTGTTGATTTCTTTTGCCATTGGGAACAAAATCAAAACTTGTCTTATTCGGAATTGCCAAACCAATTCGATTATTAACATGAATGTCCGCTAGGTCTGCCACAACACTAGCTTCGTAACAATCAGTTCCTTCCTTCGACAATACAAACTGTAGTGGACCTGGTGGTAGTGATTCTTTCAACTTATCCGCCACTAACAAATCAAACAACTTCTCAAAATTCTTATCCACTTTGCGACTTTTCACATAATAGTTCAACAAGTTCTTCAGCCTAGCTGTAAACATTGTATACGTTTCTTCAGCTGTCTTCTTCGCATCAATAAACTTCGATCTGTACTCTCTCGGTGTCAACTTGAATTCTTTTAACAAGTGCTGTTTCACGACCTGATAATCGTCTAAATCAGCGAATGACAATCTGTTTAGAACAGTTCTAGCTTTCGGAGTCATCAATGGCAATAGTAACTTCACCCAGAATTGTTCCTGCACGTTGAAACTACGAAACGCATTCTCAACCGTTTCGAAATATAATGGCACCTCCATCATATCGTTTGGCATTTTGGGTAAGACGTGTTTCATGGCATCACCAATTTTCTTTATTTTAGACACCATCGTTTCACTTTCTTCCTGTTTCCTTTTCTGTTCTTCTCGTTCTTCTTGCCTTCTTTGTTCTTGAGCTTCTCTATTTTGTTTCTCCTCTTTGAGTTGTGCTTCTTTTAATGCTATTTTTGTTTTTTCCAACTTTAAACGTTCTTGTCTTTCCTCTTCCGCCTTCTCCATACTTTCTTTCTGTAATTTCAGTTCTTCTTGTCTAACCTCTTCTGCTCGCTCCAACTCTGAAATTCGCACTTTTTCCTTTTCTTCTTCACGTAGTCTCTTCTCTTCAATCTGTTGCTGACGTATCTCTTCGTCACTTTTCCGCGCCCTTTCAAATTCAATCATCTGCTCTAATCTTCTCCTTTCAGCATCTTCTCGATCTCTTCTCAATTGCTCTAATTGAATCTCAAATTGCTGCTTTTGCAACTCAAGTTCTGCCACACGAACTTGCTCTGCTTTCTCTTCTTTCTCTCTCTGAAGACGTAATTCTTCCTGTCTTGCATTCTCTGCTTTCTCTTCTTTCTCTCTCTGAAGACGTAATTCTTCCTGTCTTGCATTCTCTGCTTTCTCTTCTTTCTCTCTCTGAAGACGTTCTGCCTTCTCTTCTTTCTCTCTCTGAAGACGTAATTCTTCCTGTCGTATTTCTTTCTCTTCTTGTCTTCGTTTCTCCTCTCTTTCTTCTTTCATCATCATCCACTGCATCATCATCTCCATAGACATAAGTCCAGGCGGTTTTTCAATAACCTTTTCCACAGCACCGCCGACAGCACCTTCTTCTTCTTCTGCTTCTTCTTTAAGCCAGACTTCAGCTAGCGCTTCTAGCATGTCCTCACGTGACATATCTTCCAGTTTCTCTTCTTCAAAACCAGCCTTTAACAAGCGCTGTTTTAATCTTTCAGAAGACATCTTCTTCAGTTCTGCTTGTTTCTTGACACTTAATTTCTCCATCTTACTTCTTTACTTCAGTGCTGTCCTTTCTGGAAAACACGAGTTTTCTTTTGTGTTTGAAGTATTGGGGATTGTTCTTTGTTTGATAACAACCAACTTTTATACCTTTGTCGTTGAGGCTTTCGTTGTCGTAGATTTACCAATGATTTGAATGCGTATTCACCAGTCGACGTTGTTTCGAATCCCAGACGTTGTTTCGAATCCCAGACGTTGTTTCGAATCCCAGACGTTGTTTCGAATTCCAGACGTTGTTTCGAATTCCACCGCTGCTGCCACCAAATAATGTCACCAACTCTTTTCTTTCTTAGTTGTGACCTACCTCAAGAACTTTCCTTATCTCTACATATAAATTGCTCAACGTCTTCTAACTGTTTAAGAATTAAATTGACACAGTTCTTTGAATGTTTCTTTCTTTCTTCAAACACAGTTTAATAACAACAAACTCAACTCTTGCCTTAAAACAACCGTACTACACTGTATAGTTCAAATTCACTGTCATCAGCAGTTTCTAAGTTTGGCGCGCTAACTGCACGTGTAAAAAGAATCTACTACCATGTGGTTTCTATATAATCGGACGCTATGCCTCAATCTTATAATCTAGATAAACAACGGTCCGTACACTGGAACTTTAAATGGCGTACCATTTGCAGTGCTAAAGCCCAACGCACCAGTTTAGCAGACTTAGACATAGATTCAGTCAGATAAGTTAAAGGATTGTGATCGGTAAAGATGTGAACTTTAGATCCAATTATTATCTCTTTACAAACTTATTTAGAGCCCAAACAATAGCATAGGCTTCTTTCTCTACAGTTGCCCATCTCTTCTGAGTGTCAGTCTAATTTCTGACTTATAAATGATACAGGGCGTTCTATTCCCTTATCATCCATCTGTGTTAAAACAGCTCCTACTGCAAAATCACTACTATCACAGTACAAATTAAAAGGTTTTCCAACATCAAAAACATATAAAACAACTTTAGAGCGTACAGCATCTTTAAGTAAATTAAATGCCTGTTGATGTCTATCAGTCCAATCAATCTTATCTGGAACATGTTTGCTTGTCATTATCAGATAGAGGCTAGTCGCAATCTGTGCAAAATCTTTGATGTCACTGGTCTATAGTAACCAAAAAATCCCAGCAATTGCTTAATTTGTTTCTTCGTTTCTGGGGTTTTCAAATTAATTAAACTGGGAATTCTATCTGGATTCATTTGAATCGTTCCAGAACCAACCACATGACCGATGAACTTTACCTCACTCTTACCAAAGATACATTTCTTTAAGTTCAGAGTAATGTTATGCAGTCTCATTTGCATTAAATATGCATCTAAATGCTGTAAATGAAGTCTTCCAGTCATCTGAATGCACAGCAATGTCATCTACATAGGGCTCAGCAAATTCATTTATAGGCTGTAAAACCATGTTAATTGCTTTAACAAATGTTCTTCCTGAGTTGATCATTCCGAAAGGAACACGAGTAAACTCGTACAGTCCATTGTGAGTAACAAAAGCAGTTTTCCATTGATCAGTTTGCTTAACAGGACAAGTCCAGTAAGCACTTCGACAATCAAAAATCGAGATCACATTTGATTTTCCAACTTTGTGCAAAACATCTTTTACAATCGGCATTGGATATTTACAATCCACAGTGAACGAGTTAATGTATCTGTAGTCGCAGGCAAGTCTCAGAGAACCGTCTTTCTTTTTAACAATTACCAGCGGACTTGCCATTCTGCTCGAAGATGGTTTTATAATGTTGGCTTGAAGCATTTCTTTAATTTGTCGTTCAACTTCTGCTCGATAGATGAGTGGAATTCGGTAAGCCATAAATTCTTTTTCACGAAATTCCGGTTTCAGTTCAATTTCATGCTCAACCAATGTACATAGTCCAGGCTTTTCAGAAAATCGATCAGAATATCTGTTCAGTACTTCCAGCAATTGTTTTTGTTGAGATAATGTTAAATGCTCTTGTCTTTCCTCTTCCGCCTTCTCCATACTTTCTTTCTGTAATTTCAGTTCTTCTTGTCTAACCTCTTCTGCTCGCTCCAACTCTGAAATTCGCACTTTTTCCTTTTCTTCTTCACGTAGTCTCTTCTCTTCAATCTGTTGCTGACGTATCTCTTCGTCACTTTTCCGCGCCCTTTCAAATTCAATCATCTGCTCTAATCTTCTCCTTTCAGCATCTTCTCGATCTCTTCTCAATTGCTCTAATTGAATCTCAAATTGTTGCTTTTGCAACTCAAGTTCTGCCACACGAACTTGCTCTGCCTTCTCTTCTTTCTCTCTCTGAAGACGTAATTCTTCCTGTCGTATTTCTTTCTTGTCTTCGTTTCTCCTCTCTTTCTTCTTTCATCATCATCCACTGCATCATCATCTCCATAGACATAAGTCCAGGCGGTTTTTCAATAACCTTTTCCACAGCACCGCCGACAGCACCTTCTTCTTCTTCTGCTTCTTCTTTAAGCCAGACTTCAGCTAGCGCTTCTAGCATGTCCTCACGTGACATATCTTCCAGTTTCTCTTCTTCAAAACCAGCCTTTAACAAGCGCTGTTTTAATCTTTCAGAAGACATCTTCTTCAGTTCTGCTTGTTTCTTGACACTTAATTTCTCCATCTTACTTCTTTACTTCAGTGCTGTCCTTTCTGGAAAACACGAGTTTTCTTTTGTGTTTGAAGTATTGGGGATTGTTCTTTGTTTGATAACAACCAACTTTTATACCTTTGTCGTTGAGGCTTTTCGTTGTCGTAGATTTACCAATGATTTGAATGCGTATTCACCAGTCGACGTTGTTTCGAATCCCAGACGTTGTTTCGAATTCCAGACGTTGTTTCGAATCCCAGACGTTGTTTCGAATTCCAGACGTTGTTTCGAATTCCACCGCTGCTGCCACCAAATAATGTCACCAACTCTTTTCTTTCTTAGTTGTGACCTACCTCAAGAACTTTCCTTATCTCTACATATAAATTGCTCAACGTCTTCTAACTGTTTAAGAATTAAATTGACACAGTTCTTTGAATGTTTCTTTCTTTCTTCAAACACAGTTTAATAACAACAAACTCAACTCTTGCCTTAAAACAACCGTACTACACTGTATAGTTCAAATTCACTGTCATCAGCAGTTTCTAAGTTTGGCGCGCTAACTGCACGTGTAAAAAGAATCTACCGTCAGCCAATGTTTAGGCTACTTTAGGCCAAGCGCCCACGAGCCGACAGCGCAACTAAGGCCTAAGACTAAAACGCTTAACAATCGATACACATTATATATATATCAACCTAAAGAACACCTGTGCTCATTATATATGCAAAACACTTGTTCACACCACTGTACATCGAATCAAACCCCAGACCAGCGGTTAGAGGTAAGTAACACTTAAGCATTAGGCAGCAGTAGTATCGTGTGAGCAATTAAGCAGATGTTAGAGAGACAGACAGACAGACAGACAGACAGACAGACACCCTTAAAATACCTGACGGAATCGTTGGCGGAGGAGTATTCCCAACTGCTGCTGCCACGGAATGGAATTTTCCACACGAGTCGATGTGGGTCACGACGGAGGGTCAAGTGAAAGGCGGTTCCAGATGCTGGTGTTGGATCAGACGAAGAGGAGAAACACCTGGTACTACCATGTGGTTTCGCCATCGGACGCTATGCCTCAACACAGTTTGAATGTCGGGCTAGTACGGTCCGTACACTGGAACTTTAAATGGCGTACCATCCATTCAAAGGGGCAGCGGTGCTGAAGCATATCGCCTGATCAGTTCCGTGAAAAACGAAGAGGCTATAGCGAAACGTACATTTGCATTTACTGAAGGTGTGGTCCGGGGCCCGGTAGGCTACCGATCCGCGAGTGATTGGTTATGGAGGCCGCGGAAGGATAACGAATTTTGATCGTACTCAAATAAAATATTAGATTGTGTACTCATTACAAAATGTGTTTGATGTTAACTGCAAACAATATTATTTGATAATTATTTAGTACTAAATAGCCTAGTTGATACTAAATTCGAAGGAAAGAAATAAAAGCAGACCAAGATAGACAACATAAACGACCTAATAACAAGACTTGGACTAATATTGAGGGGAGCACTCAACTTGACAAATTAATGACTGAGAACAGTGGATATAATTTATTCTTACCCATCGCCGCCAAATGACTGGTGTCAGGGACTGATGATGATGATTATGAATGAACTAGTCATAATAGTAAATGTCATAATGTCACTGGTCAATAAACAGTATGAAATCTAAATTTTAACGTAACATGTCGTAGGCCTATATGTAGACTGATGTGGGAAAACACTGGTTTGCGGAAATGCTGGTAAAACAATTACCGGTTCACAGCGTAAGAAAGTTTGAGAAGCACTGTCTTAACTGACGAAGACCGTTGGCAGCCATCTGGTCTCGTTAACTGGAAGTCTGATGCAATCTTAAACAGAATTTCGTTGGGTGACAGATAACAGATTTCCCATATTAGACATCTGGAAAAGTGTTGTATACGAGCGCTCGGATTTCTGGTTAATAGTAGTCGTGGGATACTAAGGGGTATTGTCCTAATCAGAAACTTTCTTCAGTGCCAAAGAAAGCTTTAAGCGATAATCACGTGCCAAAGAAAGCTTTAAGCGATAATCACAGGCGCTCTGCGTTAAAAATCGGTAGTTAGGTAAGGTAGATGGTAGATATACCAACCAATTTCCGATAGTAGTAGTAATCGTGAAAGGAAGAGTGTATCTGTGTAAACACACGGTAGAGCTCTGTGAATAGGCCTACAAGGGCCTTGAGCAAGTCCTACACTCGTAATTGCTTGGCACCATTGATGTTCTATTCTGTGCTGGTGTTGGTAATTCTGAATGGTGGAAGGAGGGCTGTGTGAAATGCGGTTGTATTGTCTGTTGTATTGTAGAGGAGTGAAATCAGGCTACAAAGCACTTGAGAATATAAACATTCTTTTGAACAGGGAAAGGCTTGGTCGACCTGAGGGGCTAATACTTCATAACAATCTTTGATCTATGTCTAATGATTTCTGTCCCACTCGTAATGCAGCAAGAGTTAATGGGTGGTCACTTCTAACGAACAGTCAGAACCCCTATTATTATTAGTGGTAGTGGCAGTAGCAGCAGTAGTAATAGCAGCAGTAGTAGTGTTCAGGTACTTATTATGGTATTAATTTATGAATTCAGCTCAAAATTTGGGTATTAAACTTGAGAAAGATAAGTTTTCAGTTGCTTGCAAAGGAAATAAGAGAAAAAGAAGAATGATTCCTTGAAGCTGGTGACAGTGAATTACATTGACGAGGACCAGAAGAAGGGAACTATGCATCTTTTTGGTCTGTTGTAATAAACAGGAAGCTGGTCTTGATTTTGTCTTCTTACCAGCAAACAGAAGTCGTCCTCGATTGTGGAATCAATCATTAATATACCTGTTCAATATTCCTTTGTCTTGTGTTCTTTGTTAAATGCAAGCAAACGCCCAGCGCTTTATATACAAAGTTTAAAATAATTGTGGTATACAGAAACGATAATTAGGAGAACAAAATCTAGTCAACTACAAAACATTTAGATCCAGTTAATGCAGCTCGTCAATTTATACCTTCACACAGAAATGGTTTAAGGGTGTTGAAACTGCTTTCACTTGACTTTAACTTTATGATCAGCATGGAAGCTCCCCTCTACCCTCCCAAAATTCAACTCAGCCTTCCATTCGCCAGATGGCGTTGGTAAAATTAGCAGTTGGATAGATGGGCGCCTTGGATGGCTGTCAAAACAGTTAAATACGACTCCTGTGATAACTTATGATCATCCGTTCATACTATGAATTGTAATCGTACTGCGGTGTGTTAGTTTGAAATAATAAACGAAGATTATTATTATTATTATTATTATTATTATTAACGATGTTATGTTATAACAGGACGATTAGCGTCGCCCTCCTCCTTCACCCAGGCTTGGGACTGACTCCATCCGAATACAACAATGGCGGACTGTGTGGCGTGAGGGCGGACTGCGTACTGTTTGACCTCGGAATGTGCACCTGGGTCGTCCCGCTGGGAGGGGCAAAGAGGGGTTGTATGAAAAGAGCGAGACTGTTGGTATGCGACCTGTGTGTCCTGTGGCATACCAGGCATGCCTGCTCCTTGGACGGCCGCCCTCACTTGTTCTTCTTGTCTGGCCCCGACCTGTCAAGTTATTTCTATAGCAACACCTGAAACATCCCCTCCTCCTCATCCACCTACTCTGCCTCCTTCTCTTCGTTCCTGTTTTCCCCGTTCCTCTTCTTCGCTTTGCCCTTCCTAGCCTTCCTCCTTCTGACCCTCCCTCTGCTTCATAACTCTCCTCCTCCTCCTCCTCCTCCTCCTCCTCGTCCTCCTTCGTTCCAATTTTACTGCTCTTAAGTCTGAACTCCCTTCTCTTATAGTTCTGCTCCTCCTATTGCTGACCTTCCTCTTTATTTATATACATTATTTATATACATTATATATGTTATATATATACATATAACATAACATAATATGTATTATATATTATATGTAATATAAAGCATGTTATTACAAATCTCCAATGTACTTTGTATAGGTACATATTATATACATACAGTCATACACACATATTTGTGTATTTATATATCTATCGGAAATTCAACCTATGATGCTTTAATAGCAATGATTATAGCATATCATTATAATATAAGTAATAACATAATAATAAGTATTGATATATATATATATATATATATATATATATATATATATATATATATATATATATATATATATATATATCCACAAAGTATACTGGAGATTTGTAATAATATTGCTATAACACAATTTCTATATAACAGGTGGTGCCATGTGGTTTCCAAAATCAATTCACCTACAGTAGAAAATAAACTCTGGCCTCGTTATACAGTGGTTCTTGATATATGGGGATCAAAGACAGTTTTATGAGTGAAGGGTTTCTGATGGATACATTCGCTCCTCCTAGATTTATTGGCGGCATAGCAAAGATTTATTTTCTCTTTATCGATTAATGATTAGTTTTAATGGTAGGCTACGTTGCGGATTTTTATCTATGGCTGGCGTATGGCGTCTTTATTGTTCGTCTATACTAATATGTATTATAGGTAAGAGAATTATTTTGTGTGCCAAGGCCCAGAGTGTCTGTGTCTATAATAGAGTATAGTAGGTCAAAGGGAGGTGAATAAAGGAGGGCGGGCGCCTATTGGAACGACGCACGTAGTCACAAGGTCAGAGAACGACTCCTGTGTCATCTATAGACACACACGACGCCGTCCTGACAGACTTATGACCTCGTGCAGTTGCCTGCGATGATGATGGTGTCGTCACCGTAATAGCCACGCACTTATAAATATACACATGCACACACTGACACTGACACGTGCGCAAACACGCCTACACACACATATATATACATATATATATATATATATATATATATATTGGTTTGGGTAACTGTGTATATATAAATAGCATAATTTTATGCTGTCATATACATGCTTATAGCATGAGGTCATGGGCGTATTTAGTGGGTGGTTTTACGGGTTCAAATCCCCGAAATAAGTTTCATAAAAAATTTTGATATGCTTTTACATGCAAAATACAAAAACCCTGGACTTTTGTGACGATTTTCAATGGAAACCCCAGAAATCTTAAACCCCCCCAAAAATTGTTTTCTGGCTACGCCCATGCATGAGGTATACATAATACATATACTGATGGAAATATGCATACACGGAGGCATATGTGAAGTACATCTATTATATTAATGTAATCATACATTTTCCTTAGTACATAAAATTATGTTACATGTAATTATGTATATAAAACATTTAGCACAGCATAAATACATATATCTTCACAACTCGTGGATTTTAAGTTCATCATGAAGTGTCACCAGGCCTATATAATATTGTATATACAATACATATATATGTCAGGGACATATATTTATTTCTACATATTGTTGCATTAGACAAATTCTATAGATTGTTCCACCTAAAGAATTTACTGGTGTATTCTATACCAGTGTACAATACATGCTTATATATTAGGCCTATATATATAGTATATATAGTATATGTATATAAATATATATATATATATATATATATATATATATATATATACCGGTCAATGTTTATTAGTTTTTCCTGGTACTTGTGACTGAGTGAGTTACTATTCCAAGGAAGAGGGGCTTCTTGTGTTGGGTCCTTTTAATGGTTATTGCCCTCTTTTTTATGAGGCTTCACGAATGCATCATCAGAGTTAAGTAGGAGATATTTTAGATTGCACTCGTGCGAAAGTTGGCCACACTCGATTAGTATATTATGTCCAGTTAGTTTAGCAATTGAAACTGACAAGGGGAGGAAGCCCCAAAGGAGTTGCAGATCCGGAGAAACAGAACGGATTCAGCCCCAAAGGACGTATATAGGCCACATTTAACATTGAAGCCCTACAGGGAGGTCTTGTGGTGAAGATTTTCCCCAACTTTACCTGAGGTAGGTTGGGGTGGGGAGATTGTACCCATTCCCGACCTATGGTCTTTAATGTGGACTGTGTTCGAGATTTCCTAATGCCTTACGTGAGGGGAGATTGCCCCAAATGCTGCTCTGTGGCTTAAGTACAGTGTGTCCCATCTGCATAGCGTGAAGCCTTACAGTTAGGTCCTGTGTTCAACTTCTTATGACTGCCAGAAACGTTGGCATCACCCTCCTTCTTTCTCCAGACTTGGGACTGGCACTAGCGGCGCTGCGGTTCAAGCCATACTGCAGGATGGGAGCATGATCCCAATCTGTTGGAGATTGCCTTGCATGGAAGCTGATGGTCTTATCATGCCATAAGGTCCAATCTGTATCGTGAAGCCTTACAGGGAAGGAACCATGTCCCCATCCGTATCGAGGGTTGTAAGGGACGGGAGATTGTTCCCGATAGCCACGTTCGTTGGGCACACAATGCGCACACACCGTGGCTTTTCTGTACGCTTTCCTTGGGCCCAAGGGATGTGACTGTCTGGGACATACTCATTCTGCATTCGAGGCCATACCCGAGTGCGTCTGCCAATTAGCCGATATAGTCGTCTGAAAACCTTGAGACTATTTACGAAGACAGAGTGATTTTTGTTTTCTGTAGATCTCTTTTTTGGACTTGGCATCATTATTTTTGTCTTGTTGGACTAGTTCAGTGACAGGACACCTTATCGTCTGGATTCTGTGTGCTTTGGAATTAGTCTTGTTTGTAAACGGAAGTTTCGTCTAAACAGAAGGTTATATACCACCACTTCAAGGAAGCTGTTGAGCGTCTCTTACCTTTGTTAAAGTGCTCGGTAATTACGTTGGCAAAATCTGAAAAAAATAAGATTTCGCTTAGTCTGTAGGCCCCCTATTTGTAAATGTCACTTACTGAATATGTTGTGTTCAGTGATTTTCTTATTTTCTGGTTGCAGAATTTCTGAAAACAATGGAACTAAAGAGGAGAGGTAGGTAATTTTTTATTACTGAATACTTATTCAACAACCAAAATAAAAATGTTATATTATTTGTGGACGAATTCATTTGTTCTGTTTAAATTCTAATTAATCGAACGTGAAAGTTTTGTTGGTTGCTGTCTTCTAATCTAATCTAATCTAATCTGAACATTTGTAAAGCGCTTCTCACAGTAGAGCTATTCAGAACCGCTCTCAGTGTGACAGGCCCAAGAAAAGAGAAAGGTCTTTAAGCAGCGAAGAGACGCCGGTGAAATCCCCTCCAGAATCCAGCTATTAGCCTTTCGTAACCAGAATTCTTTAAAATATCTGTGCTGCTCTATTACCCTACTGGTGGAGCATGGAAGCCCAATGGTTAGAGCGCTGGGCATGTAACACAGAGGGTATGGGTTTCGACCTCCACTCCAGCGGTCACTGTGGGAGCAAGTCCTTACCTCACAGTTGCTCAACACCATCGATGTTCTGTCATAATGTTCTGTGCACTTCTGAACTTTGGAAGAAGGCCAATATCTGCTTACCTGTAAAATTACAGGTATTTACAAGCTGTCTCAATTTATTGATTGTTTCATCCTTGATCTGTATTTCGGGTGAAATGAAATTCTATGACAAGAAGCAGTAAGATTATTAACGTGCAGTATTTGGCAAGTTCAGATATCATGATGATTCCAGCCGACTGTGTGCTTGATGTGCAGTTTGTTAAATGTATGGAACATGTACTAAGTAACCTGGATGACCATATTCATAAAACTTCCAGAAATGCTAGATGTAACAAAATGAAGATACTGGATGTCAGCTTATTGTCAATTTGAACTGTAAGAACATTTCCTTTTGAGTATTCTGCGTAAAACTACTTTTTTTAATGGACAAGTAACGTTACATTACACTTGGCTGTTGTTTCTTTTAGGTGGTAATGTGAAATTCTTGAAATTGTGACTGGCCACATCAGCATCTGCAAATTTTTCATTTCCAAAGTGTTCCATTTAGTAAGATCTTGGAGATTCGCCGCTAGTTGTTTGAGTCTTACAGTGAGAAAGGGACAGAGTTAGTCTAATGAAAGAGAACACTGGACTGCCGTCTGAAGTGCTTCATTATCGTTGCAACCATTACCAGCAACTTATATTTAGAGTGTAAATTACTGGCATACCAATTGACTGACTAGTAGTTATGTTGATAACCTACCAAGTGGAATGTCTATTTATTCACTTTTCACAAGCCTTTCCTAATTTCTGTCATGCCAGAAATTCCAGTAGCCTATGTATTTCAAACTCTTTTATCCGAAAATTGCCAAAACACTTTTTGGACCATTACTGAGAGGCTTCTAATTGGCCCTACATCATGATGTACCCTCTATATGAAGGCTAACCATATGTTACAAACACTTGAATTTTGGGTTCAGTCCAAAACTGTTCAACTACTGCAACTATTTATTCATCGTCCGAACTGTCTTTCTTTGGGGTTTCTTCAATGTTGGGGACACCCTGTAACAGCAATCCTCACAAAACTTGAATAAAAGTAGTAGCACTTGGTAGTAGTAGAAGTAGTTAGGGAGTGGGAGTAGTAGTACGGTACTATAAGTGCTACTAATATATGGTAGAATAGTTGTCTAAGGTCATTTTATGAATCAGTTTTTACTTCATGAGGATAAAATTACCTTGTATTCTGTGTAAAATTATTCATACAAAGGGATAGATGCCTGTTTCTTAGAATATTATTAACTTTTCTGTAACCGATAAGAAGTAGCTCATGTGTCATGATTTATCTGCATGATGTTAATGCTAACGAGTATTATTTTCATCTTTGGTATGTGTATTTAATACATTTTAGCCTAAATATATTAAATAATCAATCTCGAGTTCAGTGCTCTACTGGCTTTTCCAGTATGTTGACTTGAGTGGCATTATGTTACTATGAACCTATAGAACTGAAGAAAGGGGCCCAAATTTGCAGAGTAGGGCTGCTCCAAGATTGATTTCTTTGTGGAGATTCCAGAGCTGCCATTAAAGTAACCATGAGACATGATCACTAGGATCCTATTTCAGTATTTATTATGCCACTTACTAAGATGTGCCTTTGCGTTGAATTTAAGACTCGAAACTTTTTGATTTTGGAACGGCTGATAACTTTGGTAACAATTTCCATACTGCTAGATTTAGATTTCTTAATTGAGTCGCTTCTAGTAACAGACTATATTCGAGAATTTACCCTTTTTGATGTGACTGTTTCCAATTCCATTTAGTACATAAATTGAATTTTTTATGTATCTATTTGATTATTTGCAAAATTCATACAGTTTTGAATTTCAAAACATTGTTTTAGAACTTGAAAAGATGGGCCACCCGTGTTTTTTGTCAACGCCGATACCAATTATTTTTCTGCAGGGCAGCATGGAACATTGTTCCTTGTAAGTTGTTCCCATGCACCATATTTAAATTAAATTATGCAAGTTCATGGTAAAATTAACAGACTGCTATGGTTTATTTGCACAATGAGTTTAATAAAAATGCTTACACCAATGTCAACTCCGTTTCGACAGTATCTTACATCAACTAGTAAGAACATTTCTACAGCATTACAGGATTAGAGACATCATATTCAAGTGCAACATCCACATAAGTACTGCAATAGACTCTCAAACATGAGAAATCTTTCCTACATGTTTTACTACTGCCGTAACAGTTCAGTTAAAAAACAGCACAGTTCAAAACTACAAACTGTAATGACGTTTATGTGCGGTAATGGAGATGATGACCAGCAATAACTGGAAATAAAAATATCGTCTCCGGCACAAACTTAAACCATTTTATTTGGTAACGAAGATGATGGTAGCAGAGTTGATCTAACATTTGTTTCAAGGTTTTTAGTGGTTTAAAAATCAATATGCTGAACAATTAGAAAGATGTAAATAAGTTTCGAGTACAAACCTGTGAACTTAACTGCCTGTGGATGACTGAAAATTACTTTATAACCATGACACTTTTTATTGTTATATCGCAGACATAAAGCAGCTAATAATGGACTAACACAAATGTAGTTTAAAACGGTGTTTGTTATGCACCTGGGGCTTTGGACAAAGCATATGCCCCTATTTCATCAACAATGATGATAATTTGGGTCCGACAGCTTTCAATTGGAATTGTAATATTTTAGGACTGATTTGGGTGATCAGACAATAGAAGCTGCTTGGAAACAGACGCAGTTCGTCATAGTTTAAGTTAGAAATGGCGGGCCTATTTCACGATGACTTTTGGCCAGTTAATAGAAATGACTCAATTACTGTTTAATCATTGTAGGTTAGGCTGTCACCGTGTTTTAAAATGCTGTTATCAGTTAAACTGTATTTCAACTTTGAAATGGTCGAATTTTTCAGACTGATGTCGAGGTTGAACGAAGTGTAACTGAAACGATTTTACGTTATAGTCTACGGCCAAAATAGGTGGCAATGCCAATAAGAATAGTTGAAACGTTATCGTGAGTTAACAAATATACTAATGCCGCAACTGATTAAGTTCAAGTACAATGTAGTTGCCTTGACTTTGCACAAAGCAACATACGAAGAAATCGATTGGTGTAAGTATGGGGTCAGAGGCCGGTTACGCCTCGATAGTCCGAAGGTTCGATAGTCCGAAGATTTTGCAGTACGACATTAATCCGACATAAAATCGTTGCATGAATTCAACTTCTACTTACACTGCATTGACTGCAATATCTTTTCATCATTCCAACTTTCATTTAAGCAGGGATTATTTTCATCAATCCAACTTCTACTTAAGCAAGAATCCTGTTAATTAATCCAACTTCTACTCAACCAAGAATTATTTTCATCCGTCAAGCTACTACGAACCTTCGGACTATCGACCTGTTACCCAGAGGCCAGGGTGGGAGTTTATGCAAACTTATTTAAAAAATTATATAATTGTAAACTAATTGATGTAATTTGTATCCTTCGGTATTCAAAATAATTATGTTTATTTAGAATGTGTGTGTGTTTTTTTTTATTGTAGCGTTACTAGTGTACATTAATTTAATGATGACACTGAACGTACTTAAAATAGTTAACTTAGCCTACAACATACAACTGAGTGACAGTTTTCTTAATACGCCATCTAGCCGATGACCGAAAACCAGAATATAGAATGAAGAATTTACGGTGACAGTTGGGTAAACGAAGTTATCAGCTACTTTGTACAAATTGCTTTCTGAAGTACGTACTTAAAAGTTAAAACTATATCTTATGCAGTGACATACTTGGCGGGGTCCATGGTCCCGACCCCAGTGAAGCTAAGACCTTAAGGTTTGCGACTTACTTGGATCCGATAAGATATTTATGTGCATCGGACGTCTCAAGATCGTTGACTTTTGACTGCTTGTGTGATGGGGTACGATATAGGCTAGAGTATCATCTCTGCCAATTTGCCCGTATATGACCCTTATTGGCCCCAAATAATGCCCATGGACATGATGGGAAGAATGTATACAATGGAGTAGGCCTACATGTATTTTCAAGACATCACATATTAGGCTATTCGATTTCTAAGCGTTTTATTTCGGCTTGAGTTGTCTACAGAGCCTATGTGCCGGTCGGCTTCTTAGGGAGAGGGAATCCGGGGCTTAACCCAAGGTCACAAGGGTAAAAAGGAAACGTATACCGAAACCTCACACCTTCCCAACTCTGTGGCATTGTAAGACTTAACAATAGTAGGGTAAGTAGGCTACTAAGTAGGCCTGTGCAGTAACGTGCCATCGAAACTGTTCTCAACAACTTGGCTCTTACGGACCTGTCTTGTTATAGACTACGGTCTGACTACCATAGCCTATAGCTTATTAGGTGATTGTGTGGAGACCCTGGTCTCCGAGCGCTCTAAGCCTGCCCCTTCACAAATCTATGGCACCTTGACACCAATAAACCTGGCGCTTGTCTGCTCCAATGGCGGAGTCGCTATATAGGTTGCCTGCTTTTGGTTGGTCAGTTAGCTCTGACGTCATGCTTGGTGTAGTATCAAGACGCGGGGTTGATCGATGCTTTTCTTGTCGGTCGGCCATTGTTCTGGCGGTTTTCGGGTGTTTTCTTCTGGTATGCAAAGGAAATGGAGAGCCCTGAGCCCCGATAATTAAGTATAATTGTCCGTTAATTTGCTATCTATGTATCGGGCAGCTAAATCTTGAAGGGCGACCGTAAAATGACGGTATAGGGGGTCCGAGGACTTCTTTAGCGTTGATCCCTGCCCTGTTCCTGTTAAGATTTGTAGAGCGCCAGTTAGCTTAAATAGTTTGTAAGGGTTAGAACTTCATAAATTAGAACTAACCCTAGCCATTTATAGCGTATATATATTAATCGAACATTATTTCCGTTGAATTAGATAATTTGAAATGTGATCGGGTGAATCACGAAAGAACTGATGTATTAACGACTTGGTTGTATTCTGTTTCTGCAATTGTATCTGATCGATACTGTTAATTCAATTTCTTTAATAAATGTAAGTAATTGGCTAGTCCGAATGTCTCAGTCTGAATTCTTTGCCAATGATAATTTAAATGCAAGTCCCGACAATCAAGAGATGGGGAGGGAAGACCATTATCATCCCCATGAGCAGGGAGGACCACCCCCTAGTAGGGTGGACATGTTGGAACTAGGGTTCTTGTCTCAAGGTAGGGCTCTAGATGAGCTTAAAGAAGGTCTCGTTGAAATGAGAAGGTTGCTGGGTGGTTTAGTGGCTCCATCCAACCCTGACCTGAGATCCCCGCAGGTTATCCTCCGCCCGAGGATCGCAGATTTTGTCATGCCTGGCGCCACTGGTTGTCCTGGTGCACCCACTGCCTTTGGTATAAACGAGGAAAACTTTGAAACGGGTGAAGAGCATCTAGATAGGGGCATTTCAATTGAAAACACTAGAGAGTTAACTGGTAAAACTGATCGGTCCCTGGTAGACCTTTCTGTAGGGAGCCCAGGATTTGCGCTCCCTTCTGAGGCTAGACCCTTGGAGGAATTATCGGTAGCCCAAGCCCTGTTACAGATGGGACAGCCCCACCAAACTATACGAGAAGAGGGAACCAGCCTTCAGTTGGTGGGCCCGGTAAGTAGGGGAGTCCTGGAGTCCATAGTTAACCGAGGGAGGGGTTTGACCCCGGTGGCAGCTCAGATAGGGGGTCCGCGACAAAATGGTACCACTAAGTGGGGCTTACAGGAAGATGAAACCAGGACATGGGGGCCACAGGATCAATTTAGCACCAGTAAGGATCAATTTGATACCACTGAGAGGGACTTGCATGATTTTTACAACCGGAAATACGGTGCACAGCAACTTGAAACCATAACAGGTGATGAGTTTGCTAGAAGTAGAGATTTTGATAGGGTAGAAATAGGTTCAGACATGTTAGAAGGTAGGATAGAAGAAATGTTGCCAAAAGTGAGTAAGATAAGCAAGAACACAAGTGAGTCAAGTAAGAATTCTAAGGTAGATGACCCTAAGGATAGAAATTTCAAGAAGCAAGTAAGTACGCCTTACCCGACCGTTGATAATGACCGAACTGCAACTAACCTGAAGTTTTTAGTTTCAGATGAAGAAGAAACCCAGTGTTGCAATCAGGGAGGTCATGGGGACCCAGGGGATAGGGTTAGGGCAAATCCTTT
This sequence comes from Aporrectodea caliginosa, assembly GCA_020284085.1. Taxonomy (NCBI): domain Eukaryota; kingdom Metazoa; phylum Annelida; class Clitellata; order Crassiclitellata; family Lumbricidae; genus Aporrectodea; species Aporrectodea caliginosa. Next base: position 300,927 of record JACEVL010000574.1, read on the forward strand.
TGTTCAACAACACCAGCAACACAATTCCGTAGCCGACAATCGTCGTGCTTCCACTACTTACACAAACACCTACAATCCCCTTCGGCTCGAACAAACAGTTACTTCCACTTTGCCCTTGCACGTATACCATTCAGAAAGGGAACATCCTAACACTATTACTTCGCAGTGGTCCGCCCATGAAATCAACCCCTCCAGTAAAGCTAAAGCAAAGCTAGAAATCAATCAACGCAATGACAATGTCAGTAAAAGCAGACAAACTAACCATCTAATGTCGGTCGTCACCCAATCAGCTTTCGGTGTAACAACGCAACCGTCTGTAATTTACACCACCTTATCCGACGTCCGTTGCTCGTTCGAACCAATGTTATCCTCGATGAGTAGTGCCCTTGACAGAGACAATGCTGAGAAAACAGTGAACGATTCCTTGAATCTCGGACCAGTCCGCCCACCTAAGTCAGAGATATCAAGAGACTCTGGAGACTGCACATCGCTTTTCCCTGTACGTCCTAAGCCTAGGGACCAGTCAATACTTTCTGAATGGGAGGAAGTGAAACAGCAGGCCGTGATGGTGAGACTTCGGTTACAGGAAGTTGAAGCGCGATGGAAAGCTGAGGAGGCTGATAAAGACTCAGAAGTGCTATTCGCAGAGGCGAGGCAGGCGATTGCGAAATCTGTTGAGGCTAAAGATGTCTTGGACAAGCCAGATAAAAACCCTGAGGAGAAGCGTCCTTCGAGTTTGTCAATGCCTGACAGTAAAACCCAGGTCTCTGAATTGCAAGCAACAGGTCAGATGAAGCCCAGGCAATGGCTGAAACTGGAAAGATATGATGGACAATCCCCAATTGAAGCATTTTTGGCTAAATACGAGATCTGTGCTAAACATAACTCTTGGACTGATTTAGAACGCCTGAGTCAGCTGATGTGTTCCTTGTCAGGGACGGCAGCACAGGTCTTGTGGGAATTTAATGCTGCCGGGGTCACCACTTGGTCTGATCTTGTGGGCAAATTGAGAGCTCGTTATGGAAGTTCGGACCAAACCGCCCTTTACCGTACTCAGCTGCGCACACGCCGACAAGCCGATGGTGAAAGCCTACACTCCTTAGCCCAGGATATTCGACGGCTGATGGTGCTAGCTTATCCGGGAGCTGCAACCGAGATGAGTGAGATGGTGGCCATCGATGCATTTCTCGATGCTCTTCAAGACCCAGAACTGGCGCTGCGAGTGCGAGACAGAGAGCCAACAACTCTAGATCTAGCATGTCGCTACGCCACCCGTCTTGAAGCAAACCAGAAAACCCGACCCCGGGTAGACGCTCAAGGTCAGAGATTCGGGAGGGTCAAGGCCGTTAAAGAGACTAAACTCGACGGGGATCAAATAAACCTTCGAATGATAGAACAGCTGACACAGCTGGAGAGACGGCAGGCTCAGATGGAACAGCATTTGTCAAGTTTGGGTTCCTATCCGACTACTGAGCGGGAGTCGTTTGTGTCACGGCGCCACCCCGAGTCATTCAACCGCGGTTATCAAGAAAATGGGATCTTCTACCGGAACCAAGATAGAGGAAATGGCAGAGGTCGTCGTCCTAATGACCGATGCTTCAGCTGCAATCAACCAGGTCACTACAAGCGAGCTTGTCCGCAACGCTCAACGTTTTGGTGTAATCTGGGCGCTGGCTACGGTGGTGCGGCGACGCGGAGATCCATTCCTGTCCGATTTGGATTTGGAGGCTATACGGGATATGATCCCTACGAGCGTTGCGGTGGACGAGTCTCTTCCTGTCATTGCCGCCGTAACGGAAGCTTTAAGCTTAATGCCTGGAGGGATGGATGTACTCCGGGAGTGGGCTGAGAAAGAGAACCGTTCTGCTGGTCGGAGCGGTGTTCCTCAGCACCCGCTACGTGTGAATTTGTCTTACCGGAAAGAAGCCACGTACACCTTCTGTACTTGGTCTTTGGCCTTGAGGGTGGCCAGCAAGTTTGTGGCACTGAAGACCTTGCCTTCGGAGTCAGAGTTCTTCGCCTCATTGGTCGACGTCTACTACCAGGCTGCCGGAGACGGGTGGATGTTGGACACCATGGTTCAGGCTCTCTTTGTCTATAAGGATCTAGATTGGTTGTGGTCTTCCCTATTTTGACATTCCTCTGGGGAAAACTTCTCTATCAGTTAAATGTTTCCTGTAATTAAGTCTGAATAAGGAGACTTAGTATAAGAGAATGTTTCCGTAATTAAGTATGAGTCTTGGGACTTAGCATAAACTGTAACATAGTTTAAGCGTTAAATTACTTAATCGGTTTTAAAGCATTAACAACCTAAAAGGGGTTTGTGTTTGTAAGGATAGCCGAAATTCTAGTATATCTTCTTTTATTGTACTCTTCATACTCTTTTTGTTTGTCTGTCTTACTTATGTGCGATGACCAATGACTGAGTAATCAGGATAGAAACCTGGCCATTGGTTTTGTTTACAGTCATTTAATACTTACGGATAGTGGTATTGGAGCTGTGTGCACAGCTTGGTTTCGCTTAATTCCTAACTGGTTTTGTGAGGATAAGACTTTTGCAATGAATCCTAAGGTGCATATGTTATTAATTTTGATTGTCTTAAACTGAGTTTGAATATCCTGATGATGGTAATTAAGTTGACCACTGCCTGGTTTAAAGCGTTAGTCATGAAACTAAATGTCGAATTGAATAGGCTGCTATGTGCTCTGTGGTAGGTGTGGCCTGTATAATCATGATTGAGACCATGCAGTGCAAATCTACGTTACCCTGTTTTGCTGACTATATAAGGAATAAGCAAATGTTTTGTCAACTAACTAAGCGTCAGATTACTCCCTGATTTTGGTTAGAATAGAACATGTTAAAGGTTTTATCTTGCTAACTTGCGTTATTATTGAGTAGAAAATTAAGTTAGTGTAATGAATCTGTTGTAAATAAGAGGTGATCTGTTGGACAATCTTAAGGTTCCTTTAAGTACTTGACAGTGTCTAACTATTTTTAAAAAAAAATAATGTGGCCTTCATATAAGGTTAGTATCATGGCTAAGGTAAGCTAAGGATTTTTATAGGTCTTGGGTGCCCTATAGCTTTGTCGCCTTAAGTGGCGCTGCCACTTAAAAGGTAAGGTGGGGAGAGTGTGGAGACCCTGGTCTCCGAGCGCTCTAAGCCTGCCCCTTCACAAATCTATGGCACCTTGACACCAATAAACCTGGCGCTTGTCTGCTCCAATGGCGGAGTCGCTATATAGGTTGCCTGCTTTTGGTTGGTCAGTTAGCTCTGACGTCATGCTTGGTGTAGTATCAAGACGCGGAGTTGATAGATGCTTTTCTTGTCGGTCGGCCATTGTTCTGGCGGTTTTCGGGTGTTTTCTTCTGGTATGCAAAGGAAATGGAGAGCCCTGAGCCCCGATAATTAAGTCTAATTGTCCGTTAATTTGCTATCTATGTATCGGGCAGCTAAATCTTGAAGGGCGACCGTAAAATGACGGTATAGGGGGTCCGAGGACTTCTTTAGCGTTGATCCCTGCCCTGTTCCTGTTAAGATTTGTAGAGCGCCAGTTAGCTTAAATAGTTTGTAAGTGTTAGAACTTCATAAATTAGAACTAACCCTAGCCATTTATAGCGTATATATATTAATCGAACATTATTTCCGTTGAATTAGATAATTTGAAATGTGATCGGGTGAATCACGAAAGAACTGATGTATTAACGACTTGGTTGTATTCTGTTTCTGCAATTGTATCTGATCGATACTGTTAATTCAATTTCTTTAATAAATGTAAGTAATTGGCTAGTCCGAATGTCTCAGTCTGAATTCTTTGCCAATGATAATTTAAATGCAAGTCCCGACAATCAAGAGATGGGGAGGGAAGACCATTATCATCCCCATGAGCAGGGAGGACCACCCCCTAGTAGGGTGGACATGTTGGAACTAGGGTTCTTGTCTCAAGGTAGGGCTCTAGATGAGCTTAAAGAAGGTCTCGTTGAAATGAGAAGGTTGCTGGGTGGTTTAGTGGCTCCATCCAACCCTGACCTGAGATCCCCGCAGGTTATCCTCCGCCCGAGGATCGCAGATTTTGTCATGCCTGGCGCCACTGGTTGTCCTGGTGCACCCACTGCCTTTGGTATAAACGAGGAAAACTTTGAAACGGGTGAAGAGCATCTAGATAGGGGCATTTCAATTGAAAACACTAGAGAGTTAACTGGTAAAACTGATCGGTCCCTGGTAGACCTTTCTGTAGGGAGCCCAGGATTTGCGCTCCCTTCTGAGGCTAGACCCTTGGAGGAATTATCGGTAGCCCAAGCCCTGTTACAGATGGGACAGCCCCACCAAACTATACGAGAAGAGGGAACCAGCCTTCAGTTGGTGGGCCCGGTAAGTAGGGGAGTCCTGGAGTCCATAGTTAACCGAGGGAGGGGTTTGACCCCGGTGGCAGCTCAGATAGGGGGTCCGCGACAATTGGCCTCGTCTTTCTTACGCATCTTTTGTGTGGCGCTCAGAAACTTTCTAGATTTAAATGACGTTTCAACAACACCAGTCTCTTAAAGAGCCGTGAGAGTCGGCTATGAGTATGAAAATGTAAGCGACTTCATTATCTCAGCTACATTGGTAAGACCTGCCTAGGCTGCGCGTCTTATGCGCCTCTGTGAATGAGAGCATCCGCATCGCAGTTCGCTTCCAGATGCTGGCTTATTTCAAAGATTTAAATCTCGGACTAGCACGTAAGGTCCTTGCACGGGGACCTTAAATGGCGTGGTGTCCATTCAAACGGGCGACCAGTGGTGAAGGATCTCACCCGATCAATTCATTGAAGAAGGAGGATGGTCGAAGCCATATAGGCTAGGCCTATACGGTCGCTTTAGAAAAACGCGAACATTTGCATTTATAGGTCTTTTCGCGTGCCGCATGGTTTTCTCACTAACAGTTAAGGTCGGTGTGCTCAATTCATAGATAAGCCGCTGGTGGTGCTAATGGAAAAGTACCATTGAGATATACTATTAAATTGGCGATTTGAACCCATTATCTTCGGGCTGATAGTCCGCTGCGAAACTCACAGTGGCGCAATCTTTCCTATCCTGGCTTCCTTGAAATTCAATCAACCGTTTGTTGGCGTCGATCGGTATAAACATTGTGTAGAAGACTGATGTGGCCTGTCTTTATGCGTCGAATATAGAGTGTAGTAGATCACAGCCTATGCGAGAACTTCGTGGAGACCTACTGGCACAAATATATTAGCAGACAGGCATATATTTTACATGTTATTTACACAAACTCACACAGACATTTGTATTTATATACGCACATAATATGCATAAATATATATATATATATTTATATACGAGGCCTATATATATTTACACACACGACAAGATAATATATAGGCCTACGGCTTACGGTAGGCTATATCGTATTGTTGTGAAATACTACGGAAGCCCGCATTAGCGTGTTGGCTGCAACGTAATTTCTTTCATTAAGACTAGTGGAAACCGAAAAGCTTACACTCGACAAAACTGCACAGTTTACCGTTTAAAATCATGTTCTTTTGCATGTCAGGTGCCAAGTGAGCCTTTGCCCAAAAGGGGTCGTCCATTACTTATGTCAACAAAATAGGGGGAGGGGGTTTGGAAAAGTTTGACAGTTGTTGACAAGGGGTGAGGGGGTTCAGTAAAAGTTGACGTCAACAAATATTTTTCAATGAATCAACAAAGACCCTTCAAAATGGTAGCGAAAACATTAAGTAATGCTAAAAATGTACAATGTGCTTATTGTTTAATACTACTAAAAAGCTGGTAATAAACTAAACTAATATATTTTGAAATTCGAGATTGCACTTTTTAGTGTAAAACAATTTGAAAAAATTATTCTACATGTATTGAGCCATTGTGTTTCCTTTTTGTAGGGGGGGTTCTGGGATTGTTGACATAATTTTTTAGGGGTCCGTCAATGTTTGACAGTTGTTGACAAGGGGGAGGGGGTCAAAAATTGCCTAAAATTTGTTGACATAATTAATGGACGACCCCAAAGGCTCACTTGGCATCTGACAGGCTTTTGCATGCTCGTAGAAACCTACGTCCCACTATAGCCTATAGCTCACCGACTCCGCTCCGCGTTGATCAGTTTTGCACAGGATTTTCGTTTTAAAATGGGAACAATAATTTGAAAATCTCCTATTCTGAATCGCTTCTTTTCGTAATCGTAATCGTAAACTTCAAATTTCCAAAGCGCTACTCTTAAGCTAAGCTTAGGCTAGTCACGAGCTTAACTTAATAATTATTCTCTTTATCTCTCAAACGCTATCCGCTATAAGTTATATAACCATCCAACCTGTCCTGAAGACCTGGACTAATCTTCTCTTCTAGGTGATAGCTATCACACTGTCAGGTCAGCGCTCGTGAATAAGCTGGTGCCCTGCGCTTGGCTTTCGAGTGGCGATTGAGAAGTTTGGAGATAACTCATCTTTGCACATAGACCTAAGTCTAAATTTTAATTATCTATAGTGCAGCCCCTAATATATAAAACTAACTTCTTAAAGGCACTCGCTTAAAAGATCAAGGCAATAACCGCTCAATGGCTTTTCTGAAAGTTTACATGACGCCCATTTCTAGAACCTCTTCACGAACACTCGTCAGTGGTGCTTCTGATCTGACAATACGAGACCACGTTCAAAAGGAATGGCCCTCAAACTTTGACCTATCTTTGATTGGACCGCGATATGTAAACCTATTGTTAGCCGCGTTTTGCTTCTTCCGCTCAAATAGGCCTAGCTTACATGCGCTGTAGAAATCTCAAGATTATGAGTTCGATTACGGAATATAATTACTGTGATGTTTAGACTATCCCTAGGCTATGTGCTTCTGTTTCACAGTGTCCCCACTCCCCCCATACAAACACACGCACACGCATATTCATACATACATACACATACATACATACATACATACATACATACATACATACATACATACATTACATACATACATACATACATACATACATACATACATACATGCATACATGCATACATACATACATACATACATACATACATACATACATACATACATACATACATACAAACATAAGCTACATACATACCCACATATATTCGTAACATGCATACAAACATTAACATGTCGAACATCCGTCATGGGCTTCCGTAACAACATGCATGGGTCGGTGAAACTGGGTTGTCCTAAAACCCGGTAAGGCCGGCGGCGGCGGCATGCAGCCAGCACCGCGTCTAGACGTCTGGGTGCCATTGAGAAATTACCCGTCCGACGAGAATCGACCGAGAGGCGAGAGTCTGTAGTACCGGAACAGAGACGAGTATATCAACATGATAAAGCGAAGCTGCTGTGTATATAAGAGCGACGAGCTATTGGGTCTGGAACGAGTTTTCGGAAGTGAGTATGTAGGCCTGAAGGCATTTGGTATGCACGCGAGCGATAATGCGGCACAACACCTCTATGGTCTACTGTCTGACCTACAAAAGCCATATTAAAAATAGGTCACGTTTACATCTTTTTCATCATGCTGAAGTGATTATTTACTAATTTTTAAGGTTCTACCAGGGCCGCAGTTAAGGTCAGTTTACGCACACGACTCTCATCGAGACTCTTCCCATTAATAATTTCGCTAAGGAATGAAATCAGATATAAACAGTGTTTTGAGAGGATTTCGTAGGAAAAATAAGCAGGGCCGAGGCTATAATAATTATGTTCGCTATTGAAAACCGTATACATTTACATTTTACAGTTAAGAATTATTGTAGTCTAATAGATTAGCCTAATGAGTAGAGTAAAACAATTGGAAGGCAATAATGTATCATTTCTGATTTCTCCTGACCATTCAACTGTACTTCTGGCTGTTAGTTGACTAAGACGAAGAAGGCTTCGTCTTAGTGTGCCACGGATTGATGTCTTCTGTATGATGCTACTAATATTGCTGCTACTACTGCTACTACTGCTGCTGCTGTTGCTACTACTACTACCACTATACCACTATACCAATGCTACTACTAATACTAACAATGATCATGATGATGATGATGATGATGATGATGATGGTGATGATGATGATGATGATGATGATGATGATGATGATGATGATGATGATGATGATGATGATGATGATGATGATGATGATGACAGAGATGGGTAACTAATCGATTATACAGTGTTGTATCAATTACATTCTAGATGTTATTCAATTATAATTGCAATTACATGCTTGTAAATGTAATTGAATTACAATTACAATTACTTGAGTTGTGGAAGTAATTGAATTACAATTACATTTTCATTGTAATTCAATTACCAATTACTTTTCAATTATTCCTTTAAAATTGGCAAATGATTTTGAATTTTTTCGATAATTTTTAATTTACTCTATTTTAAAACTAAAACATCCAATGGACCAATTAATGGCCTGTAAATTGTAATAATATATACATTCAATTGTTTTATAAATTTGTCAGGTATCCAAAATACGGTTTACAATTATGATCCATTAAGACAAGTTAGAGTTATTTGATTTTTAGTAAAGTTTTTCAAAATGATAGTCTGTTAGAGAACTGAGTTGATTGCGCCTGGGTGAGTGAGTCAATTCGTATAGCAGTGCTGAAGAGACGCTCAACTGGTATTGAAGATGGAAGCTCTGTTTTCTGTAAGCAGCCGCAGTAAGCTAGCTAAGAATGAGTGTATGACTGCATGAATAGTCTGATAATGAAGGTCAGCCTTGCCCTTGCGGTCTATCAAAGTGTGCTGTAAGATTGTAAGAGGGGTGTAAGGAACGAATAATGGTGACAATTATGTTGCCATAACATGTTGCCATGCAGAGCAGTTTATTCAATTAAACGGGTGGCCCGGGTCAACACTGCAGGCTGGCATCTTTGCTGACTTTATGAAAGTAATTTGTAATTTACACTTCATTCAATTACAAATTACATGCAATATTGTAATTGAAATACAATTACAATTACTGGACTTAAAATGTAATTCAATTACAATTACAATTACAGAGCATGTAATTCAATTACGTAATTCAATTACATGTATTTCAATTACTGAACAACTGTTACACTGCAATTATATGCTAATCGATTAGCTATAGTTAAGCAGCTAATTCTAATTCTAATCGAATAGCTGTCGTCTGATGCTAATTCTAATTCTAACTGATTAGCAATTCTCAGCTAATTCTAATCGAAAATCGATTAGCTATAGGCAATCTGAAATTGACCTGATGTCGTTTCTCTTAGTTTTTTACGTTTATCTAATAATTTGTAGTGAACCCCTGCTAGCATGCCAACATGAAACCCTTTGGTTGAATACAAGGAAAGTTGCTTGTCATTATATAGGATAAATAAGTAATTAGATGAACAACAAATTAAATTAAGGCCAGGTGACTGAATGACTTTCAGTAGCCTTGCTTTGAAAAAGTTGGGAACCACTTGACTACGCCTAATCATACGAAATGGATTCCAGGCTGAACGATGCACTGCAGTGCGGACTATTAGCCTATAGGACTCAGTCGTGTGTTTTGTTTCTTTCATAAACACTCGTTTGTGTAAGTCACCATCTTTCTTAAAATTACATTAACATCTCACAGTCATTGGTTTGTCAGTACAGTAGGCGGTAAATGCGTTGCATTATTAGATAACTACTATATTATCGAAGAAGTCGGTAAGCCAGTCGACAAGTGGTGGCCCGGTGGCGCATTGGATAACATCTGGCACGGATATTCTTTGTAGGCTGCTATTAGCGCCGTTGTATTGCAAGCTGTCTGTTCTGTTACTAGTTAAGATTTAAATTGCATAACATGTAAATGTACAGCGCAGTGCGTTTGTCAGGGGCCTATTAAAGAAAAGATATTATTATTATTATTAAGTATAAGCGACTTTGTGTGTTGATAAGCATGTGACTTAGTCGACTAAGTTGTTAAATCGGTCGCTAACTCATTAAGTCAGTTGGTAATTCCTTAACGACTGACTCCGGGGACTATATGCATATGCAATGCATGCAGCCTGTTGTTTTGAATACACTGTAGGCTAGATAAGCCACATTATTACATCAGATATAGGGCCCACATTTGGCAAGCCCGTGAAATTATTTTAAACATCAACGCTTTAACAGATGAGAAACTTTATTTCCAGACAATAGGAGCCTCTACAACAGTTCACAGCCTATTGTCTAAATAGTCTTGGGTGCTGCATTTGATCCAAGCTAAACGGATTCAGCAAACTGATCTGAAAATTAATAAAGAACAAACGATATCATTCTTTGCATATAGGCTACATATAATCCAACTATAGCATGTCATATATATATATAATAATTACTACATAACAGGAGATACATAATATATAATTAATCGTAAATATAATATTCATAGTTATAATAATAACCATAATTATGATCTAAGTTATAATCTAACTACACTAACAAAAACGAATGGTCGAAAGTTATATGAAAATGAACTGAACTATGGCAATGAGCTTTAAATACAACAGCCTTTGTAGCTATAGGATGTCGTTAAACAAAAGGTATAGTAATCGTCTTATAAATCTTAAAAATTAGTACATTGAGTCAGTTTGACTCAATGTTCGAAAACTCATCAGAATTGCTCTCTACCTGACTAAAGAAGATTACAATCGAATAGAATGTTTTCTTCTTTAGTCAGGTCGAGATGAGTTTTCTTGAAAATGTTTTATACAGATGAGCACTTACTTACAATTACAATATTATTACTCATCACTCACAACCTACAATCGAATAGAATTGTGGCGAACGTGAAATTCGCCAGAGTTATTTACTCTAAAGTTTTTAGTCTATTCCTCCTGAACTGGCCTACAGCCTAACTATTAATAGCTACAGATAGAACCACCCTTGGGATTGGTTGGAATAAGTTGAGTCGAACGCTTACCGCTCGAATTAATTCGTACATGAGTCCTGGTTGGTTGCCGAGATCTCGTCGCCGAGATCTCGCCGCCGTGCGTGTGGACCCCTGACAAGGCACGCTGCTTTTCTGCGTAGTTGGAAGTTTAAGATGGCGGATTCAGGTTGTTAAGGGTTTTGTGCCTGAAGTCTTTTGATCTTTTAAGGGTTGTCTTTTGATTTGGAGGCGGTTTACTTCGATAATTTTTACGGGGAATTTGGTCCGGTACCTCCGGTGCAAGTTTGGTGATCTTCCGTGGAGTTTTGGTATCGAATTGAAGCATTTTCCTTTTCTTGTTTCGGTGTCGATGTCCCTGGGTGGACTTACTATACAGTGGAAAATTTCAACAGTTGATTACCGTTCGATGATCAGGAAAAGGCCTTGGCCTGTGGGAAGTTATCAGTTTGTAATTCAGGGAGTACAAGTTTTCCTATCTATAGAATAATACTGATCTCCAGATTTCTTAACACGTGATCGTACATGTTAAACTATAAAGTTTCTGTTCTTTAGTACACAAAACCTTATTGTACACTCGAGAATCTCTGTCAGGCCGATAGTTGATAAGGTAGTGAGTTTTGTCAATTGTATCCTACTAAGACGATAGGAACTTTGCGTCGTTAGATTAGTGAGAACTCTTTAAACACTTTGTTTTCAAATTCAGTTCTGTTCACCTTTAATTTGTCTAAAATAAAGAGACAAGGAAATGTCTGAATCACAAGATGCAAGTGTGGTTGGTAATGAAACTTTAGAATTAGACTCAAATCACGAAAGTCACAGTCAGAATAATGAACCAATGATGGATTCGCTAGAGGGAGCCAATGAAGCTCTGCGCCAGCAAGGAGTAGAAGAACTTCTAGGAACGCTTCTAGAGCGCCAACACGCTGTCGAGCATCTGTTGAGCCAAATCCTACAACAACAAAAACAAACAATTGATAATGAGATCAACAGAACAGAAAGGTCTGGTCAGGCAGTCACAAATCAAACTGTCGGTGGAAATGAGAACCCAGCTAGCATTTATGCTACAGCCTCAGATCGAGCAGCTAGGGACATATCCGCGGCCCAATCCTTGGTACAATTGAGAGACCCTGGTGGTTTTATGTTAGCAAGACCTTCGGTGGATTTGAACCCGAGACTTTATTATCAGACCCGGATTGACGAATTTCCCCGACAGTGCGCGCGTTCGGTAGAGGGCGCCACGCACGCTTCAATTGGTACCAGAAGTGGGGTAGATAATAAAGAATATCGGGTACTGAATAATAAAGGATATGAGGTCCCTGATAAAACAAGAAAGGTCTTGGAGGAAGAAAGAAGGCTTTTTGAGGACGAAAGAAGAAATTTTGAAGGAACAGGAGTTAGACCTAAGAGGGTCACATATAGAAGAAATGAACAAGAAGCAGAAGGTGCTCATGGTCTGGATTATCTGAGCTTGAATCAAGGGGACTATTCTTCAGACGAGGAGGTGACATTTAGAAATGCACCTAGGAAACAAGATAGATTAGAATCTAAACTAACTTCTAATTCTAGAATTTTAGATCAATCTAATGTACGATCATGTTCTAATCTGGAGTTTTCAGTTGCAGGAGTTAATCAAAATTCGAGGGATTGGAAAAGTCTACCGATGCAAAAGGTCGAAAAACCTTTGGGTCATTGGCCAATCATCGCATCGGAAGGCAGATATACGGATCCCGATCTTTTCATAACTGAAGATCGTTGGGCAACCACTTTGGCAAGCAAATTCAGTTTTCCAATACGAAATGAAGACTTGTCATCAAAGATTGCTTCCTCGAACTTCAATATGAAACATGATGAATCTGCTGGATTGCATTTGAATCAATCTTCTGATGTATGTCTTCCAAATACTCTTCATTCCTTTGAATTGAATCGAAAGAAATGTGATAATACTTCAGTGATATACTCTACACCATCCATGTTTGCAAGAGCTTCAGAACTGAGTCAGCCATGCTTGTCTTCAGTTGTCCATGAAAGGGTGAAGGAACCCATATCAGTGATGTCTACTCCAGGTAACTATTTCATTTCTTCGACTATCAATTCCGAAATAGCCGAAATGAATAGACTTCCTCGGAACACCAATGAGTTCTCGCATGCTGAACCTTGGTTGTATCCACGTCGAATAGCCGAAACAAATGAATTAAATGATAAGTACATAACCAAAGAAAGCGATAAACTCTCTGATGCTAAAGAAATTAGACAGAATGAGATGAACTCTAATGCGTCGAATTCAGTAGTTACAGAATTTGTCCCTGCAAAACCTAAAGCTGAGACAATCGCTGCTGAAACAGTTAATCGCAAGGTTCCACCTACATCTGAAGGGAAAACCAATATCTCTTCGTCTAGTGTACATGCAGAAAGGCCTCGTCAATACATTAAGATGGGTACCTACAATGGAAAAACTTCTGTGGACGCCTTTCTTCGGAAATTTGAAGTTTGTTCCAAGAACAATGGATGGTCAGATGATGAGAAATTAAACCAGCTTACCTGTGCTTTGTCGGAGCCTGCATCGCAACTTCTTTGGGAGTTTGACTCGAATACGGTTACTACATGGTCTGACTTGGTAAATAAGCTTCGCTTACGCTATGGAAGTTCTGATCAAGCGTCGTTGTATCAAACTCAATTGAATACTCGTCGCCAGAAGGACGGTGAAGATCTAGGATCGCTGGCACAAGACATAAGGAGGCTTATGATTCTTGCCTATCCTGGGCCTACGTCTACTCATAGCGAAACGATAGCCATTCGTTCATTTCTTGACGCTCTACGAGATAAGGAATTAGCGTTGAAATTGCGAGAACGGGAACCTGAAACTTTGGATTCTGCTTATAAACTGGCTTTGAGGTTAGAAGGGTACAGGAAAGCAGAAAGAGAAGAGACAGAACATTCAGATCGTCGTCCAGGAAGAATTAAAGCTGTGAAAGAAAATGACTTTCCGGTTGAACTAGTTCGTAAACTCTTGAAAGAAGAGTTGGAGCCGCAGAAACAGAGATTAGAACAATTAGAATATCGTCTGGATAGTGGGAATAACTTCACACCGCAAGCTCCGCCATATCAGAACTTTGTGCGACCTGAGCAATCGTCCCAATGGAGAAATCAGTGGAATAGGAATGGAATGAATGGAAGATTTCGAAACTATCGTCAGAATGGACCTCGACCGTCTCAGGGCTGTTTTAACTGTGGTCAAATCGGACATTTTGCCAGGGCCTGTCCATTGAAACAGAGAGAACAGCCATTTGTAGCTGATGGTTCAAATGAACAGGAACCGAGTGCGCTCCGACATGTGGTTGGCAGTAACAACGCTTATCTGTCACTCAAGGTTAATGGAAAATCTACCTTCGCTTTACTTGACACAGGTTCAGAACTTACTCTTGCTCCTGCTTCTCTGGTTCTTAAGAAGGACATCCGTTCTTCTACCCAGACTCTTCGTGCCGCGAATGGTACTGCTATCCGTGTACTGGGCGAGGCCACTGTTAACTGCGAAATAGGCGGTTATTCATTTGAAGTCTCTTGTTTAATTACCGAACAAATATCTGAATTAATCTTGGGATTGGAATGGCTGGAGAGACAGAATGCTCTTTGGAACTTTGGTGAACGATGGGTGAAGATACAGAATCATACTTTTCCCATATGCACAAGAAAACGACAAGGAAATTGCAGAAGAATAGTTGTCGCCCAAGATGTGAAAGTACCTCCACTAAGCGAACTAGACATATACACTTACGCCGTTGTCTCTCATCTGCGTTCGTCTGATAGTCAATGGGCTACCCAGCCTCAGGTGTTGAGCTCCGGATTGGTAATTTCAGGTACTTTATTGCCAGGAAGAATCGTCGACTTACCAGTTCGTGTGATGAATCCGACCAGTAAAGAAATCAGGCTAAAGAAGGGTACTCAATGTATGGCAGAAGAAGTAACAGTAATGGATGTCACAACCGAAGTCGCAGCTGCTTGCGCAAACGTCGTGGAAGGTCAAGGTAAACCAACTCAAGAAGAAATAAACTCTGTTCTTTCGCCATTATGGTCAGACATTGCCGATGATGTTCCAGCTGGAGTACAGGACAAATTACGGGAGATTATTCTGAATAATCAGAAGGCGTTTTCGATGAACGAATGGGATCTTGGTTTTACAGACGTGATACAACATGAGATAGAAACTGGAAATGAATCCCCAGTCCGACAAGCATTGCGTCGTCAACCGCTCACATTATTGCCGGTCATTGATGAACAGGTTGAAAGCATGTTACACCAACGGTTAATCGAGCCTTCGTCATCTGCTTGGGCCAGTAATGTCGTCATGGTGAAGAAATGTTATCATCAAGAAGCCGTACATCCAAAAGTTCGACATAAAACCGACATGCTTGTTAAAGTGGTTGCCCATCCCCACGCCTATGTCCATGTGGTTGCCCAGAATCAGAAAGATTGGGATTTGCATCTTCCCTACGTCTTGGCCGCCTACAGAGCCAGCGAAAGCGAAAGCACCGGATTTACTCCGAATCGTCTTTTTCTTTCCAGAGAGCTTTGTCTTCCGCTCGATCTTGTTTTAGGCGATATCTCTGTTGCAAATTTGTTGTCTACTACTGATGATTTTGTGGCCTCTCAAATGATTAAGATGCAGGATAACTTTGGGGTAGCCAGAAAATTCATGCAGCGCCAAGCCACCAGCCGAGCGTTCAGATATGATCTGCGGGTAAAACCGACCTCGTTTCCTATAGGTTCCCGAGTATGGTATTTTTACCCGAGGAGACGCCCTGGCCTTAAGGATAAGTGGGCTAAGTTTTACACCGGCCCTTACGAGGTAGTGGAACAGGTCAATTCAGTACTGTACAAGATCCGGAAGTCTGCCCGTTCACAGCCCATGCTGGTTTATATAGACAAGCTTAAGTTGTGTGAAGGGGAGATGCCACGGGATTCGGAGGAAAGGCCACCTCCAGAGGAGTTCGAACCCCTACCGGATTGGGATTGTGAGGAACCCCGGAACGAATTAGATGAGTTGGGAGATAATGGGCCCTCTACACCCATTGCTGATTTCGGTACGACGCATCGAGAAACATTCTCGGACGGAAGGCCTAAGCGCCTCGTCCGAAAGCCTCTGCGGTATCGCTAACCCGGCCTCTTGTAAATGATTTAGTTAAGAATTGTTTTCCGTTTTGCTGATTATTCAATTACATAAGGGTTAATTTTGATGCATTTCAGATTCCAGCGATAGAGAGTCTTTGACTGTGGCTCAGAACTTTTATTTTGCTGAGATGGAGAAGGCCCGAATGGAAGCGCCCATAGTAATCTCCTCTGGTGATTCTTCCCGGATGTCAGATTCCCGGCTAGTGGTCTATCGGGGCGTGAAGTTGGAGGGTCGGAAGGAAAGATCTCCGGTGGCTGGCCCCAGTAATGCCTGCGACTCATCATCCTTAGGAAGCATTTCAGACGCTGCTGATTACCCTCCGATTAACCCGTCCTCACTCCTAATGATTCGCTCCCTCCCTGGAGAGGTAGAGTGCCCGGGGAACCCGTCCCCGTTGAAAATAAAAGGGATGGCTTGGATGGCTCTCAAGACCCTATACGATCTGGGACGGTTATCTCTCACCGAGGATGATGTGCGTGCCATAGCTGACTGCAATCCTACTGTCTATAGGTACTTAGACGTCTTTGGAGTAGCGCTTGCCACGGTACAAACGCTTGCAGGTCTCCCCACTCTGCGGGAAACCTTGTCCCGGTGGGCCGAGGAACAACCGCGTATGATCATACCCGACCTGAGTGGTAGCCTGGGATTCAGCCATGGGTTGAGGCCATGGGACGAGACGCCATGGTGGAATTTTGACACATGGGTGCTGCTGATGGAAATAATCCCTAAATTCCTCGCACTAGACCCCGCAGTGTCTGAGGAGGAGTTTCTCCAGAGCTTGCACTCGGAGAACGAGCAAGCGACTCCTAGTCAATGGAGAGTTCTGGTAATGGTGACCTCCCTCTTCGCTGTGAAAAAGGCTCCATGGTTTTGGCCGTTCCTTCTGTGAATGTGTTACGAAACAAGGAAATGTTTCACCTGTTTCGGTTTTAACAGTTATATTATGCATAACTTACGAGTGTTTGATTTGTAAACAACCAAATATGTTGATCTCATAGGAGAAGCCTGATAACAGCTGAAGCTGTTTAATTTGTTCAGTTTACGTTCGTGATTTTGTATTTTCGGAAATGTTCACCTTATCTTTAAAGACCGCTGTAAATGGTACAGCATCGAGCACTTAAGGGTTGGACTTCGTAAATAATGGTTCGTCGATTGTTTAATACCGATTTAACCATAAAACCTGGAGATCACTTGCTTAGTTTAGTAACAAATTTTCACCCCTGGGTAAAAATTTAAGCTAGGTGGGTGAGGGTGTGGCGAACGTGAAATTCGCCAGAGTTATTTACTCTAAAGTTTTTAGTCTATTCCTCCTGAACTGGCCTACAGCCTAACTATTAATAGCTACAGATAGAACCACCCTTGGGATTGGTTGGAATAAGTTGAGTCGAACGCTTACCGCTCGAATTAATTCGTACATGAGTCCTGGTTGGTTGCCGAGATCTCGTCGCCGAGATCTCGCCGCCGTGCGTGTGGACCCCTGACAAGGCACGCTGCTTTTCTGCGTAGTTGGAAGTTTAAGATGGCGGATTCAGGTTGTTAAGGGTTTTGTGCCTGAAGTCTTTTGATCTTTTAAGGGTTGTCTTTTGATTTGGAGGCGGTTTACTTCGATAATTTTTACGGGGAATTTGGTCCGGTACCTCCGGTGCAAGTTTGGTGATTTTCCGTGGAGTTTTGGTATCGAATTGAAGCATTTTCCTTTTCTTGTTTCGGTGTCGATGTCCCTGGGTGGACTTACTATACAGTGGAAAATTTCAACAGTTGATTACCGTTCGATGATCAGGAAAAGGCCTTGGCCTGTGGGAAGTTATCAGTTTGTAATTCAGGGAGTACAAGTTTTCCTATCTATAGAATAATACTGATCTCCAGATTTCTTAACACGTGATCGTACATGTTAAACTATAAAGTTTCTGTTCTTTAGTACACAAAACCTTATTGTACACTCGAGAATCTCTGTCAGGCCGATAGTTGATAAGGTAGTGAGTTTTGTCAATTGTATCCTACTAAGACGATAGGAACTTTGCGTCGTTAGATTAGTGAGAACTCTTTAAACACTTTGTTTTCAAATTCAGTTCTGTTCACCTTTAATTTGTCTAAAATAAAGAGACAAGGAAATGTCTGAATCACAAGATGCAAGTGTGGTTGGTAATGAAACTTTAGAATTAGACTCAAATCACGAAAGTCACAGTCAGAATAATGAACCAATGATGGATTCGCTAGAGGGAGCCAATGAAGCTCTGCGCCAGCAAGGAGTAGAAGAACTTCTAGGAACGCTTCTAGAGCGCCAACACGCTGTCGAGCATCTGTTGAGCCAAATCCTACAACAACAAAAACAAACAATTGATAATGAGATCAACAGAACAGAAAGGTCTGGTCAGGCAGTCACAAATCAAACTGTCGGTGGAAATGAGAACCCAGCTAGCATTTATGCTACAGCCTCAGATCGAGCAGCTAGGGACATATCCGCGGCCCAATCCTTGGTACAATTGAGAGACCCTGGTGGTTTTATGTTAGCAAGACCTTCGGTGGATTTGAACCCGAGACTTTATTATCAGACCCGGATTGACGAATTTCCCCGACAGTGCGCGCGTTCGGTAGAGGGCGCCACGCACGTTTCAGAATGATCTTCAACGGCTTGTGAAATAGAGATATAGAAAGGAACGATGGTGCGTAGAATATAGCCTATAGAGTGAAATGAACCAGTTCAGAAAAGAATTTATGAAGAATATTGTGGAAAATTGTACAATGATAGTCAACACCTTCAGTTTGTTTTTGTATACATAATATGTAGTTGTGCAAAGACAGCATTCAGTTCTCTGTAACAGTTCTTACACTGTTTGTATAATAAAATGCGCGTGCTAAAACAGCATACATTTTTGTGAATTGTTATCTGCTTGTATTTATTTATTATATTGCTAGGTTGATTTTCGCCTATTAAACAAATTTATTTTAAAATCCTGACCCTAATTACATGTATGCCCATGTTCCCATATGGATCCGCACGGGCTCATTATGGGAATATGGTCAAGCGAACAGGATTTCTGCATGTACGCATTATGTATGCATGCATGCATATATTGATATAATAATTATGTATGTGTGCATGCATGTATTACTTTACAAAATGATTTTTGTCCTACATGGTTCTGCCCCATTGCAAACATTTCTGCGGGAGCCCAGAAATGGCGCTATATCAGTCATTAGATAAGATCATAGTAACAACGACAGGTTCAGTCTCGTGATAGTTAGGTTCAATTGCATTGCTTCGGTTTGTAATGCAATGTCCTCAGTTGCATTGCTTAATATGTCTACGGTGTTGTATTAAGTTAGCCTTATAGTTGAATAATTTGAATTTAATCTATGTTATCATTAATGTTGTTACGCATTTATTAAGCGCCACTATCTAATGACCAAGCATCAACCGATTGCGCCGAGCAATTGTGAGTGAAGGACTTGGTCAAGGCCAGTAGCCTATACAGTAACCGTCTCAGGGAAGTAGTAGCAGTTTCAGTTTAACGACACTGTGTGACACTGTGTCGCCCTCCTCCTTCATCCAGGCTTGGGACTGTCACTGTCAGTGGATGAACAGTGGCGGAGTTTTCTCAGGGAAGGAGACTCGAACCCCTACACTCCTCGTTACAAGACATGCACTCTAACCAATTGGCCACCGTGTCCAACACTAAACATCTCGACATTTATTTGTATTGTGTCTGCCTTGGAAAATGTTATATGGCTAAACCGACCGACTTTCGAATGATGTCCAATGCAGCAAGATGTTACTTCTTTTCACCTCCGTCGTAACACCAACCTGCAAAAGTAATCGATATATAGCTTAAAGTGAGTTACCGGTATTCGAAACAAGAATAATAATAATAATAATAATAATAATAATAATAATAATAATAATAATAATAATAATAATAATATTTTCGTTTATTCAAACAATCCGGTTGACAAACCGCAACCGGTTACAGTGTACAATAATTATTATGCAATTGAAACAATTCACAAGAACACAAATGACAGAAGACATAAATTTTAACTACTAACAGAACAGACAGCCTGCAATACACGGCGCTAATAGCAGCCTACAAAGCATGTCCACCCTACGGGACTCGAACTCGGTACCTCTCGCTCTCTGTGCCAGATGTTATCCAATGCGCTATCGGGCCCCTAGATAGCACTAGATTGCAAGGGCAATCCTTGATGAGGGACGAGGAGGAATCAAGGCAGCAGTGTAGCAGTGGTGCCGGCAATCGGTTGCAATGCACGCATTTGCGTCTAATTTTTTGGCAAAACAATGAAAATAATATAAATGACATAAATGAGAACCTCTAAATGTTAACCTGTAAGTGACAAACTATTTTGAGGTTTCTATGGATCTTGAGCAGTTGAAACTAACAACCCTTAGAAACGAAGTGATAATGAAATGGAAGTTAGTGCCGGCAACTGATACTTACAGAAGATATAGCAAACGAGGTCATACGGACAATTATGGTAGCAGAATGCGTTCTCAGGAGGGTATAAACAATATTGCTTCGTTTTTCGTATGAACATGTCGTTTGCCGCTTCTGCAACTTCTGCAACTTCGCTTGTAGCGAACAAACCAACGAAACCTGAGTCAAAAACGAAAATTCAGACAACAACATAATATTTCAGGACTTGTATTATGTTGTATAACATTGCATTCAGCTTCGAACACAACACCCAAAACCATAGGCGTAAACTTGTCGAAAATATCGGGGGCCATTACCATTTATTTTCTTCTCCTCCCCCTAACCTCCATTCCAACACTCTTTCTCTCCCCGCTCGTATGCAGCTAGTGGGTCTGGGGGAGCGCTATAAACTCCCCAGTGGAGTTTGGGTATTTCAGGGCCTGGATTGAATATTTTCCCAGTTTTGTCGCCTTTATTTATCTGCCCAGCAACTGCAGGTCTGCTAGACATTGTTGGCTTCCTTGTATAATCCAACTAATGGCAAATCAGATTCGGTTAATAAAAACTGAAGAGCGCAGATCAGATCGTTGTTCGTCAGGTGTGTCACGCATGGTTGCGTTGTGGTCGGGATTGTGTCGACTGAGGGGCTAAGTGGTATTGGATTTTTTAATAATAGACCTGCACCGTATAAATTGAGAAATAAAATCGTCACTTTGATAAATGTTGGATTGTTAAAAAATCATATGTAATTGTCTGCTTTCCAACAGTATATTATTTTGACATCACATTTGATTAATTAAGCGATTGAAACATTCAGGTGTCGCAACCACCCCAACCCCTTTGGATTCCGAAGGTGGCAAGATGGCTCAGGTGTGACAAGAATTAAAGGCGCCACTGTAGCCTTTTATTAGTCTCGTTTCTTAATTCTTCAGCGTTTGCCTGCCAAAGGGTCAAGTTCTGAATTATCAAAATAACACGTGTGCGTGTGTGCACGTATTTGATCTTTAGCTGTGTGTTTAATCATCAGTTTGATGACATCTTATTTCGGCGTCGGCCGCTTGTGTCATATATAAGCCATTTGGCTGGGTAGCCGTAGACAACTGCAGGGTATCGACTTTCCTCAACTTACCCTGCTCTTTCCTCACATAACCTTTTCCCTCACAGTTCGTGATCTGGGACTTTCTCTTGACTCCGAGCTTACTTTAGAGTTGTTATTATCAGCTTCGTCAGCTTCGAGTGGTCTCTCGCTCTCTCTCTCATGATGCAGTTGTGGTCCTTGTTCATGCCTTTGTTACTAGTGGAATTGAACACTGTTCCACACTACTTGCTGGCCTTCCCCTTGGTGTTTTGGGGCGGCTAGATCGAGTTCTACGCTCGGCTGCTCGGCTTATTGGACGGCTTCCTAAGTACTCTCCTGTCTCTGCATACATGCGTGATGTGTTGCATTGGCTGCCTGTGTCTCAGCGTATCTCATATCGCATTGCTGCTCTTGTTTCTCGTTGTGTTCTTGGCTGCGCTCCATCTTACTTGCGTGATCTTTGCCGCCCAGTGTCTGATGTTCCAGCGCGTCGGGTGCTTCGCTCTGCGACGAGGGGTGAGTTCCTTGTTCCACGGACTCGCTTGGCTATTAGGCAGCGCCGTGCTTTCTCGGTTGTTGGCCCTTCCATTTGGAATGACCTACCACTTAAGCTCCGTTTTTTACTTGTAAGCCATCTGACAGGGTTCTACAAGTCCCTCAAGTCTTTTTTCTTTAGTCGTGGCTGGGCCGGGAGCGCTCCTGAGTAGTTTCTTGAAGGGGCGCTATATAAATGCTCTGAATGAATGAATGAATGAATGAATAAGACATCGTACATTACAAAATTAGCAAATTACAAACAGCATGCACATGAGGGGCGTTACGTAGCTATCGTAATTATGTACAGGGGTGCAAAGCACCCGGACCCTCGACCTCCTGCAGGGGCCCACAGAAATAATTAAGCCTAGATGGCGGATGGCATACACAAGCGTCCATGATGACCATGGCAATTTTGGTAAAACCGTAAGAACGCAAGGCTACAGGCCTTACAGTGTATACGGTTTGGACTTACAAACCCTTTGCAAATACCTATGATATCTTCGTAATTTCATACCTTGGGTGACCAACAAGAAACAAATGATCAGAAATGGTGACATCTGAAAACAGTAAACCAGGATTCAGTCTCAGATCCAATACAAACCTGAATACAACACTAAAATAGCACGAAATTGCTAATTGATGCTAGCCTATATCCAATATTACACTCTATTTGTAACTGTATATACGCATAGAGCCTAAATGACAAAATCTACAGAGAGGCCTTTGGTCCAAGTTATCGCATCGCTCACATTAATGTCTTGTTATTCTCCCTCTGTCTCTATCTCTGTCTGTCTGTCTCCGTCTGTCTGTCTCTTTTTCGATGCTTATGTCTCTTTTTCGTCTGTCCTTCTATATGTATTTCTTTATCTGTCTGTCTGTTTCTGTCTCTCCATTTATCTGTCTATCTCTCTCACCCTCTTTCTGTCTGGCTGTCACAGGCTCCATTAACAAGTCAGTCAGAGACTTATTTTTATACTTGACCTACAAGGCATAATATCCGAATAGCAACATAATAGTCTTCCATTAGGGCTACTCAAAATAGCAAAATATATATTGTGGATTTAATTTAGTCGTACATATATTATGTAATCGTAATCATAATCACACGAATCTATATTTCTCTCTCTCTCTCTCTGAACTCTGCCAAAACAGAATTACAATTCTTGGGCTCCCAGATCAGATCCAGAAAGTCTCCTACCATTCCACCCGTCAGCAGCTTGCTAAGGTAGACCTTGCTTCCATTACCTCAAAATATCCGCACCTCACCTTCTCATCCTCACCCAAGCATTGCCGCTTCACTCCCTGAGAACATAGGCCTACACCTCAAAGTCCTAACTCTAACCTACAGCTTTCTGCAATACTCCCATTCAAAGTACCTTCGCGAACTCTTCACCATCCAGCCACGGCGGTCTACCCAATCATCCCTATCTCTCACTCTATCCAGTCTCCCACTCACTACTCGCCTCAAATTCTCCAACCGATCTATATCCCACACTGCGCCTCAACTCTATAATAACATCCCTCCGAATTCCGCATATGCTCAGTTCCTTCACCAATTCCGCCACTCAACCGCCGTCATCTGACTCAGACTCCTCTGATTATCACTCCACGGGTTTCACCGTCCAGATTGAGGTATGACCTCTTTAAATTTCCTATCCTAGTCCATCCGATCCTCCGCCAGTCCGCCTTCCAAGTCTTCTCGTTCTCACCTAAATCCGCGGTAACATCTACTCTGCCTCCTCTCCTTGGTCTCTCTGGCAACCGGACTCGGACCTCCACTGGACAACGACCACTCTTTGGACAACTCCTCTCATACGACGAGGCGCTCGTGAATAAGCAGATGCTTTGTGTTTAGGTTTCGAGTGTCGCTTTATAAATTTTTTTACGATTACGATACTCCGTTTCATATATGGGAAGATCTGCCACGTAAGGTGACTTGGTTGTTCCACAGATCCCAACTTCTACTGCCTTG
>JACEVL010000574.1:330000-580000 GCA_020284085.1 Aporrectodea caliginosa
GTGATAGCTATCACACTGTCAGATGGCTGGTCGCAAATAGGACGTTCCAGATCTCATACCCGTTGGATTCAGCTGAATTTAACACGCCTAACCACTGTTTTAACCGTTGGACCTGAACTCATCTTTGCACATAAGCTTAGAACTAAGTCTAAATTTTCATTATCTATAGCGCAGCATCCAATATCGAAAACTAACTTGTTAAAGGCACTCGCTTAAAAGATCAAGGCAAGAACCGCTCAATGGCTTTTCTGAACATGACGCCCATTTCTAGAGCCTCTTCAAGAACACTCATCAGCGGTGCTTCTGATCTGACAATACGAGACCACGATCAAACGGAATGGCCCTCAAACTTTGACCTATCTTTGATTGGACCGCGATATGTAAACCTATTGTTAGCCGCCTTTTGCATCTTCCGCTCAAATAGGCCTAGCTTACATGCGCTGTAGAAATCTCAAGATTATGAGTTCGATTACGGAACATAATTACCGTGATGTTTAGACTATGCGTAGGCTATGTGCTTCTGTTTCACAGTGTCCCCACTCCCACACAAACACACGCACACGCATATTCATACACACATACACATACATACATACATACATACATACATACATACATACATACATACATACATACATACATACATACATACATACATACATACATGCATGCATGCATGCATACATACATGCATGCATGCATGCATGCATGCATGCATGCATACATACATGCATACATACATACATACATACATACATACATACATACATACATACATACATACATACATACATACATACATACATACATACATACATACATACATACATACATACATACATACATACATACATACATACGCATACATACATACATACATACATACGTACATTGTTACATACATACATACATACATGCACATACATAAACTACATACATACCCACATATATGCATAACATGCATGCAAACATTAACGTGTCGAACATCCGTCATGGGCTTCCGTAACAACATGCATGGGTCGGTGAAACTGGGTTGTCCTAAAACCCGGTAAGGCCGGCGGCGGTATGCAGCCAGCACCGCGTCTAGACGTCTGGGTGCCATTGAGAAATTACCCGTCCGACGAGAATCGACCGAGAGGCGAGAGTCTGTAGTACCGGAACAGAGACGAGTATATCAACATGATAAAGCGAAGCTGCTGTGTATATAAGAGCGACGAGCTATTGGGTCTGGAACGAGTTTTCGGAAGTGAGTATGTAGGCCTGAAGGCATTTGGTATGCACGCGAGCGATAATGCGGCACAACACCTCTATCGTCTACTGTCTGACCTACAAAAGCCACATTAAAAATAGGTCACGATTCTGTCGTTTTCATCATGCTGAAGTGATTATTTACTAATATTTAAGGTTCTACCAGGGCCGCAGTTAAGGCCAGTTTACGCACACGACTCTCATCGAGACTCTTCCCACTATCCCTAAACATGCAAAAAATACAGATAGGGAAAGAAAGACAGAGGGTCATTCCGTTTGATCGTGGTCTCGTATTGTCAGATCAGGAGCATCTCTGACGAGTGTTCTTGAAGAGGCTCTAGAAATGGGCGTCAATATGTAAACTGTCAGAAAAGCCATTGAGCGGCCGGGATAATGTATAATCTTCCATGATCCCTTCTGGACCCTATGTAACCAGTAGGCCTACATATCAAATCATTGCCTTATTGTTTTTTCATTGTTGTTGTTCTTATTATTGGTTACATAAATAAATGACTGATTGAAATTTACTGATTGATTAAATTAGATGATTTTGTTTATAATGCTATTTTAGCTAAGATTGTGGTAAATTAGTTGATTTTGTCTGTAAAGCTATTTTAGTTAAGATTTTATAGTCTTTTGTTAATGTGATTTTTAATGGATCCGTCTTATTTTATTTGGTCTTGTTTGTTATTTGTTGTTTGATTTTTGAGCCCAAGGCTTACTATACTCTATGTAAGCCTATCATTGACTGTCTTTCTTTCCCTATCTGTATTTTTTGCATGTTTAGGTGTCCCTATTTAGCGGGATCCATGATCCCTTCTGGGCCTCCTTGTAGCCAGTATAATGTCTAGCTATAGCCTTACTGTTTAATTGTTTGTTTTTTTCTCTTCTGATGGTTACAGAAATAAATGATTGATTGATTAATAGGCTACTTTCGCTAAGGAATTAAATCAAATGTAAACAGTTTTCTGAGAGGATTTCGTAGGAAAATTAAGCTAGGCCGAGGCTGTACGCAGTGTACGGTCGCTATAGAAACCGTGTACATTTACATTTTACAGTGTACAGTTAAGAATTATTGTAGTCTAATAGATTAGCCTAATGAGTATAGTAAAACAATTGGAAGGCAATAATGTATCATTTCTGATTTCTATCACCATTCAACTGTACTTCTGGCTGTTAGTTGACTAACAGCTGTTGTAGTAGCTGTTGCTACTACTACTACTACTGCTACTACTACTATACCACTATACCACTACCAATGCTACTACTAATACTAACAATGATGATGATGATGATGATGATGATGATGATGATGATGATGATGATGATGATGATAATCGATTATATGCTAATCGATTAGCTAATCGATTAGTTAAGCAGCTAATTCTAATTCTAATCGATTAGCTGTCGTCTGATGCTAATTCTAATTCTAAGTGATTAGCAATAATTTTCAGCTAATTCTAATCGAAAATCGATTAGCTATAGCCTATAGGCACTCTGAAATTGAACTGATGTCGTTTCTCTTAGTTTTTTACGTTTATCTAATAACTTGTAGTGAACCTCTGCTAGCATGCCAACATGAAACCCTTTGGTTGAATACAAGGAAAGTTGCTTGTCATTATATAGGATAAATAAGTAATTAGATGAACAACAAATTAAATTAAGGCCAGGTGACTGAATGACTTTCAGTAGCCTTGCTTTGAAAAAGTTGGGAACCACTTGACTAGGCCTCATCATACGAAATGGATTCCAGGCTGAACGATGCACTGCAGTGCGGACTATTAGCCTATAGGACTCAGTCGTGTGTTTTGTTTCTTTCATAGACACTCGTTTGTGTAAGTCACCATCTTTCATAAATTTACATTAACATCTCACAGTCATTGGTTTGTCAGTATAGTAGGCGGTAAATGCGTTACATTATTAGATAACTACTATATTATCGAAGAAGTCGGTAAGCCAGTCGACAAGTATAAGCGACTTTGTGTGTTGATAAGCATGTGACTTAGTCGACTAAGTTGTTAAATCGGTCGCTAACTCATTAAGTCAGTTGGTAATTTCTTAACGACTGACTTCGGGGACTATATGCATTATGCAGCCTGTTGTTTTGAATACACTGTAGGCTAGATAAGCCACATCATTACATCAGATATAGGGCCCACATTTGGTAAGCTCGTGAAATTATTTTAAACATCAACGCTCCTTAACAGATGAGAGAAACTTTATTTCCAGACAATAGGAGCCTCTAAGACAGTTCACAGCCTATTATAATCTAAATAGTCTTGGGTGCTGAACTTGATCCAAGCTAAACGTTTCAGCAAACTGACCTGAAAATTAATAAAGAACAAACGATATCATTCTTTGCATAAATGTACATATAATCCACCTATAATTATCATGTCATATATAAATATAATATAATATAATTTATGTTATATTATAATATAAAATATTAGGCTATTTCATAACATAGGATATTTAATATATAATTAATTCTAAATATAATTTCTAGTTATTTTAGGGCCTAGTCTTATCTAAATATGTAGGCTACACTAATAAAAAGGATGGTCGAAAGTTACATGAAAATGAACTGAACTATAACAATGAGCTTTGTAGCCATATTATATCGGAAACGCTTGAAGACCATCTCATTTGTTAGTGTCAGCACTGGCCTGGGTCGGGAGCGCCTCTGAAGCACTGGCCTGAGTCCGGAGCGCCTCTGAATGTCAGAGTGGCGCTATACAAGTGTTCAATTACAATTACAATTACAATATCGTTAACAATGGTATGATAATCGTCTTATAAATCATAGAAGCTGTGAGTACATTGATTCAGTTTGACCGAGGCCAAAAGTTATAATAATTATATAATATAAAATATTATTACATAGCATGAGATATATAATATAATGTTAATTATAAATACAATTCATAGTTACATAGTTATATCTAACTGCAATAACAGAAACGGATGGACGAAGGTTATATGAAAATGAACTGAATTATTACAATGAGCTTTAAAGACGACAACGGCCTTTATAGCGAGAGGATGCGTTAAACAAACGGTATGATATTATAATCGTCTTATAAATGATCTTAGAAACTGTGAGTACATTGATTCAGTTTGACCGTGAACAGCAAATTAAAATAAATTACAGTTTCGACCAAATATCGAGAATAACCAAAATAATTCCTGAATGCAATTATAGAGCTTGCATAAAATTAGTTAGAGAAACAGAAAAAGATTGATTAGCCAAGTCCAGCATGTGCACCAAGAGTTATCGAACCATACAGCACTTATTCTAACACAGGATCCATATTCTCATACAAGACGCATATTCTAATACAAGACCTATATTTTCATACAGGACCTATATCCTATTTTTTATAACTCACAGAATACTTTAGAATTGCTTTAAGCGATAGACCAAGAATTCTTTCTGGAGTCCCACACCAAACAAATGCAAGTGTAAATACTCGTCTATGACATCATTACAGTGTTTAATTACGCGTTCAGTTGAAGCGATCATTGATTGACGCTTTGTGCATCATACGCAATTATGCATCGTATGTATAGATAGCCTACGTATGATCATGGTTTTTATGGCGCTATATAAGTCATTGGATTAGATCATAGAAACAACGACAGGTTCAGTGTCGTGATATTTAGGTTGCATTGCATTGCTTCGGTTTGTAATGCAATGTTCTCAGTTGCATTGCTTAATATGTCTACGGTGTTGTATTAAGTCAGCCTTATAGTTGAATAATTTGAATTTAATCTATGTTATCATTAATGTTGTTACGCATTTATTAAGCGCCACTATCTAATGACCAAGCATCAACCGATTGCGCCGAGCAATTGTGAGTGAAGGACTTGGTCAAGGTCACTATACAGTAACCGTCTCAGGGAAGTAGTAGCAGTTTCAGTTTAACGACACTGTGTGACACTGTGTCGCCCTCCTCCTTCATCCAGGCTTGGGACTGTCACTGTCAGTGGATGAACAGTGGCGGAGTTTTCTCAGGGAAGGAGACTCGAACCCCTACACTCCTCGTTACAAGACATGCACTCTAACCAATTGGCCACCGTGTCCAACACTAAACATCTCGACATTTATTTGTATTGTGTCTGCCTTGGAAAATGTTATATGGCTAAACCGACCGACTTTCGAATGATGTCCAATGCAGCAAGATGTTACTTCTTTTCACCTCCGTCGTAACACCAACCTGCAAAAGTAATCGATATATAGCTTAAAGTGAGTTATTCGAAACAAGAATGATAATAGGTAATAATAATAATAATAATAATAATAATAATAATAATAATAATAATAATAATAATAATAATAATAATAATATTTTCGTTTATTCAAACAATCCGGTTGACAAACCGCAACCGGTTACAGTGTACAATAATTATTATGCAATTGAAACAATTCACAAGAACACAAATGACAGAAGACATAAATTTTAACTACTAACAGAACAGACAGCCTGCAATACACGGCGCTAATTGCAGCCCACAAAGCATGTCCACCCTACGGGACTCGAACTCGGTACCTCTCGCTCTCTGTGCCAGATGTTATCCAATGCGCTATCGGGCCCCTAGATAGCACTAGATTGCAAGGGCAATCCTTGATGAGGGACGAGGAGGAATCAAGGCAGCAGTGTAGCAGTGGTGCCGGCAATCGGTTGCAATGCACGCATTTGCGTCTAATTTTTTGGCAAAACAATGAAAATAATATAAATGACATAAATGAGAACCTCTAAATGTTAACCTGTAAGTGTTTACATCTGAATATAAATGTGTGAAATAATTAAGGTTTAAGAATTTTGTGGCGGCATAAAATGTATTAGTAAAAGCACACGTTGCGCACAATATAATAATATTTTTATATTGTGTTGCTGTTAGTATAGCTCTATTGTCGCACTCTACAGCCGGAGCCTCTATTTGTAGGCCTATAGGCATTTCTATGCTCAGGACGTTACGCGCCATGACGTTGTAGGCTATGCTCAGGACGTTACGCGCCATGACGTTGTAGGCTAACCAATAAGAGCGTGTTTATTCGTATTGCGTTTCAGTTAATTATTATCAACTTATGCTTAGTGATAATTAAGTTAGAAATGTTCTTGCGTCAGGGCTGCCGACAGAAATTCCGGGCCCCTAGGCAGAGCAGTCACGGGCCCCTAACTATCCTTAGACTCGATATTTCTACAGCGCCCGTATACTATTACGCCAATGTAATGTTCATTTATGCTTTATTATCACGTGAATGATGATGAACAGTGAACACTGATTTACCAAAATGACTGGCAATGTTTCATTTCTTAAATATGTTTGCGAATTTGGGTCCACTTTCTTGGCGTTAGGCTGATTTCTAGACGGTTTTCTAGGTTCCTGTTGCACAGTAGCCTACTTGTTGATACGTAACTGTAACTGTAATAGGCCTACTTGTTTTGTGCAAATTCCAATAATACAAAGTGAAATAGGCACAGTTTTGGTGAGTCAGAAACTTGTTTTAATTCTGGCGTATGCTAATTCTGATCATCGGAAGAAAATCTTTCAAAGACACTGCGTCATCGTTCGGAGTAATGAAAACGATGTAGGCCTACTGTAGCATGTATTCTGATCAATATGCCTTCAGGCCCGCTGGTTCCACATCGGCTGCCTCATTGCTCTCACTCATAATATATCAGAGCTGCTGAATTCCAATCAGTATGTCCACGTAATAGCTTTCAGATTTTTCCAAAGCTTTTGACACCGTCAGACATGCGTACCTGGCTAGCATACTGGCGAAACTGCCAATTCCAGACAATATCTATAACTGGGTCATTGCCTTTCTTAATGGCCGTCAGCATTGCACAAAATTCCAAGGGGCAATATCAACATACATTGAAATAAACGCCAGCATTGTCCAAGGATCGGGGTTTGGGCCCGTTAACTTCATTAATGCTATTTCCAGGTTTAGCACTGTCTACCCCACAAATAGGCTCCTCAAATACGCCGATGATTGCTATCTTCTCATTCCTTCTTCAAATAGTGCTTCTGTATCTATTGAACTGGACAATGTCTCCCGATGGGCTGCCGAATGTAACTTAACTCTGAATAAAAAGAAAACCAGTGAAATGTTGATCCACCGCAAAAGGGCGGGCCCTGGGAACTTAACAACTCCATGCGTCACCCCAGGCCTAACTAGAGTTACCAGTATGGTAATTTTAGGAGTCACCATTTCCAACTTCTTAGGATTTGAAAACCACATTCACCGAATGTGCTGTCAGGCCCGCCAATCTCTCTATGCCTTGCGGACTCTGGTCGCTCACGGCTTGCGAGGTCCGCTGCTTTTTGATATCGTGCGTGCCACAACCCTGGCACGGATGCTTTATGCCTCGCCTGTTTGGTGGGGTTTCGCGGAGCAGTGCGAAAGGAACAGGCTTCAGACCTTGATACGTCGCCTCATTCGCTATCATTACCTTCCTGAGGACTCACCGTCCTTTGAGCAGTTATGCTTAAAGGCGGATTCCGGTCTTTTCTCTGCTGTTCTGACCGATAAAGGTCATTCTCTCCGCCCCAGGGCCCATGGTCGTATCATTCCTCCCGCTGATACCCTGATGCGAAGAACCTACATCACTAGGATGATTTATAAGACTTAAATACGATATACTAGCTAATATTTAGATTTATTGCGACTACTATGATGTGTGTACACCAAAATGCGGTTAGCAATTGGTTTATTAAAGGATATTCTTACTTACTTACATACAGTAGGTCGCAAGTATCTTTTAAAGACAATGCATACGGTTTGGATTTATTGAAAAGAGATCGTCATAATTCATTAGTCGCAAGTATCTTTCATTTCCACGCAGATCTGTGTATTCAGCGCTCGTGAATAAGCAGGTGCCTTGCGCTTGGCCTTCGAGTGGCGCTTTAGAAGTCTGGAGATTATGATTATTATTCTGTTTTTACAGTTCCTATACTGATACCAGAGATTAGAGCGTTACGAGAAACTCTGCTCACATTATAATGTCAAACTATTTTGAGGTTTTCTATGGATCTTGAGCAGTTGAAACTAACAACCCATTAAAGCGAAGTGATAATGAAATGGAAGTTAGTGCTGGCAACTGATACTTACAGAAGATATAGCAAACGAGGTCATACGGACAATTATGGTAGCAGAATGCGTTCTCAGGAGGGTATAAACAATATTGCTTCGTTTTTCGTATGAACATGTCGCTTGCCGCTTCTGCAACTTCTGCAACTTCGCTTGTAGCGAACAAACCAACGAAACCTGAGTCAACAACGAAAATTCAGACAACAGCATAATATTTCAGGACTTGTATTATGTTGTATAACATTGCATTCAGCTTCGAACACAACACCCAAAACCATAGGCGTAAACTTGTCGAAAATATCGGGGGCCATTACCATTTATTTTCTTACCCTCCCCCTAACCTCCATTCCAACACTCTTTCTCTCCCCGCTCGTATGCAGCTAGTGGGTCTGGGGGAGCGCTATAAACTCCCCAGTGGAGTTTGGGTATTTCAGGGCCTGGATTGAATTTTTCCCCAGTTTTGTCGCCTTTATTTATCTGCCCAGCAACTGCAGGTCCGCTAGACATTGTTGGCTTCCTTGTATACAATGTATAATCCAACTAATGGCAAATCAGATACGGTTAGAAAAAACTGAAGAGCGCAGATCAGATCGTTGTTCGTCAGGTGTGTCACGCATGGCTGCGTTGTGGTCGGGGTTGTGTCGACTGAGGGGCTAAGTGGTATTGGATTTTTTAATAATAGACCTGCACCGTATAAATTGAGAAATAAAATCGTCACTTTGATAAATGTTGGATTGTTTAAAAATTATATGTAATTGTCTGCTTTCCAACAGTATATTATTTTGACATCACATTTTATTAATTAAGCGATTGAAACATTCAGGTGTCGCAACCACCCCAACCCCTTTGGATTCCGAAGGTGGCAAGATGGCTCAGGTGTGACAAGAACTAAAGGCGCCACTGTAGCCTTTTATTAGTCTCGTTTCTTAATTCTTCAGCGTCTTGCCTGCCATAGGGTCAAGTTCTGAATTATCAAAATAACACGTGTGCGTGTGTGCACGTATTTAATCCTTAGCTGTGTTTTCTAATCATCAGTTTGATGACATCTTATGGCGGCGTCGGTCGCTTATGTCATATATATAAGACATCATACATAATTACAAAAGTAGCAAATTATAAACACATGCACATGAGGGGCGTAGCTATCGTAATTATGTACAGGGGTGCAAAGCACCCAGACCCTCGACCTCCTTCAGGGGCCCACAGAAATAATTAAGCCTAGATGGCGGATGGCATACACAAGCGTCCATGATGACCATGGCAATTTTGGTAAGACCGTAAGAACGCAAGGCTACAGGCCTTACAGCATACGGTTTGGACTTACAAACCCTTTGCAAGTATACCTATGATATCTTCGTAATTTCATACCTTGGGTGACCAACAAGAAACAAATGATCAGAAATGGTGACATCTGAAAACAGTAAACCAGGATTCAGTCTCAGATCCAATACAAACCTGAATACAACACTAAAATAGCACGAAATTGCTAATTGATGCTAGCCTATATCCAAATATTACACTCTATTTGTAACTGCATAGCCTACGTATACAGCCTAAATGACAAAATCTACAGAGAGGCCTTTGGTCCAAGTTATCGCATGGCTCACATTAATGTCTTGTTATTCTCCCTCTGTCTCTATCTCCGTCTGTCTGTCTGTCTGTCTGTCTCTCTTTCGATGCTTATGTCTCTCTTTTCGTCTGTCCTTCTTTATCTTTCTTTGTCTTTCTTTATCTGTCTGTCTGTTTCTATCTCTCCATTTATCTGTCTATCTCTTTCACTTTCTTTCTGCTCTGTCCGACTGTCTCTGGCTCCATTAACAAGTCAGTCAGAGACTTATTTTTATACTTGACCTACAAGGCATAATATCCGAATAGCAACATAGTAGTCTTCCATTAGGGCTACTCAAAATAGCAATAAAATTATATATATATATATATATATATATTGTGCATTTAATTTAGTCCTACATGTTATGTAATCGTAATCGTAATCATACGAATCTATATTTCTCTCTCTCCCTGAACTCTGCCAAAACAGAACTTTATTATCCTTGGCCTCCCAGATCAGATCCAGAAAGTCTCCTGCCATTCCATACACCTATCGATCAACTCTGCATGCATCTCTCACTTTCACCCTCCGACTCACCTTGGATTACCTTTGGCTCACATCTATCCATCTCTAATCACACCTCCAAACTCTTGCGCACAATGCTTTATGCATAATTATTCGTGACATCCGCCGCATTCCGCCCATGCCCGACTCTAAAACTGAGTCCACTATCGCTGCCTCCATTGTCCACTCGTAACTTAATCACTGTATGGTAATTCACTTTTCCTCAACCTCGAATCCATCAAAATTTAGCGTCTACAGCTAATCCAAAATTTTCTTCCCCCAAGATGTTACCAGGACACAGAAGCGTCACCATTTCACTCCCTGAGAACATCCACTTCAAAGTCCTAACTCTAACCTACAGCTTTCTGCAATACACCCAATCAAAGTACCTTCGCGAACTCTTCACCATCCAACCACGGCCTACCCAATCATCCCTATCTTTCAGTCTCTCCAGTCTCCAACTCACTACTCGCCTCCTAAAATTCTCCAACCGATCCATATCCCACACTGCGCCTCAACTCTATAATAACATCCCTCCGAATTCCGCATATTCTCAGTTCCTCCCCCAATTCCGCCACTCACCCGCCGTCATCTGACTCAAGCTCCTCTGATTATCACTCCACAGGTTTCACCGTCCAGATTGAGGTATCACCTCTTTAAAATTCCTATCCTAGTCCATCCGATCCTCTGCCAGTCCGCCTTCCAAGTCTTCTCGTTCTCAACTAAATCCTTGGTAACATCTACTCTGCCTCCTCTCCTTGGCCTCTCTGGCAACCGGACTCGGACCTCCACTGGACAACGACCACTCTTTGGAAAACCCCTCTCATACGACGAGGCGCTCGTGAATAAGCTGATGCTTTGAGTGTCGCTTTATAAATTTTTTTTACGATAACCATGCTCCGTTTCATATGGGAAGATCTGTCACGTAAGGTGACTTGGTTGTTCCACCAGCCCCAACTTTTACTGCCTTGTGGAATAAGTTTCTTAGCAACCTGTGACTTGCAGTCCTCAACCGTATGTCTGTTTCCGTAGATGCTTGAAGACCATACTCTTCGATCGTGGTTTCATTGTGCTAGGTCAGATGCGCCTCTAATGAGTCTCACTTGAAGTGGCGCTATATCAACTTGCAGTTAGAATTGCAAGAGTGAGCATGCTTTATAGCTTTTCATGCCATATTGGTAAGCAGACAATACGTTCAATTTTTGCCGATGAATGTTTTGCAAAAACAGACCGTTATGCTCAATTGCTTCAGCTCGTCGCACAAGAACTTACCTCTGCGCCAGTGGATGAAGATCTGAAGCAAGTCTGAAGATCTGAAGCAAGTCTGAAACAAGTCTAGAGTAGAAACTCTGAGTGTCTTAGCATCGTCGATTTCTGCCCTTAAATACTCGTCTGCACAATGGTTTGCTGTCGGATAATGCTTACGAGATAAAACGACAATTTCCTGTTCAACTTTAATCTATTTCTTATTGCCGAATTAAGCGAAATACATAGGGACAATAGGACTTTAATTATTCCGGAGAATGAGTCTGGAAATCTTCTTTAAAAGGCGATTGAAACGAGTTTTCTAAACGCTCGGTTTCTAAAAGCGATAAACGATAAACCTAAGAATTCAAACAAAGAACAGGTGTTCCTCTTTTGACAAGTCCAATTAATTGTGGTGGATGGGCCATATGACTTCTACGTAGGCTTCCATAATAATAATGAAAATATTATAATTGTATGTAGGCCCTATCTGGCTATTTTTAAAGCGCCTTTTAAATCTCACAATGGAGCTAAAAATGGCAATTTAAAATACCTAAACAGGTGCGTCTTAAGATCCTTGAAAATTTCTCTCTGAGATGTATCTTCCCGCCAGTGTTGTACGTAGGCTATGAATTACATTACAAATGTAATTCAATTATAATTGCAATTACATGCTTGTAAATGTAATTGAATTACAATCACAATTACTTGATTGTGAAAGTAGGCCTAATTGAATTACAATTACATTTTGATTGTAATTGAATTACCAATTGTCAATTATTCCCTTAAAATTGGCAAATGATTTACAATTTTTTCGATAATTTTTAATGTTCTCTATTTTTAAACTAAAACATCTAGTGGACCAGTGGCCTGCCTGTAAATTTTAATAATAATAAAAAAATACATTCAGTTGTAGGCCTATATTATAAGTTTGTCGGGTATCCAAAATACGATTAGCAATTATGATCCATTTAAACAAGTTAGAGTTTATTTGATATTTAGTAGAAGTGTTTCAAAATGATAGTCTGAACTTCGTTGATTGCGCCTGGGTGAGTGAGTCAATTCGTACAGTAGTGCTAAAGAGACGATCAACTGGAGCTGAAGATGGAAGCTGTTTTCTGTAGGCAGCCGCAGTAAGCTAGCTAAGAATGAAAGCATGACTGCATGGATAGTCTGATAATGATGGTCAGCCCTAGGCTTGCCCTTGGGCCTTGGGTTTATCAAAGTGTGCTGTAAGATTGTAAGAGGGGTGTAAGGAAAGAATAATGGTGACAATTATGTTGCCATGCAAACATAATGCAAAACAGTTTATTCAATTAAACGGGTGGCTCGAGTCAACCCGGCAGGCTGGCATCTTTGCTGACTTTATGAAAGTAATTTGTAATTTACACTTCATTCAATTAAAAATTACATGCAATATTGTAATTGAAATACAATTACAATTACTGGACTTAAAATGTAATTCAATTACAATTAAAATTACAGAACTTGTAATTCTATTACGTAATTCAGTTACATGTATTTCAATAGGCCTAGCCCTAACTGAACAACACTGCTTATTGCACCATTGGTGCTAGCGATGGCAGCGCTTAAAACGTAAGAAAACGTCGGCCTCCCAACACAGTTAGGCCTACTCACTAAACTTGTGTAAATTTTAGATCCAACTCAAACTACTCCACTAAAACCCGTTTGAATTGATTAACATACTAAATTATTATAGGCCTGTGTAGGCCTAGGCCAATACAATGTAGGCCTATTTGTTGATAAACAATTCATGTTGTCCTCTTTCCTCAATGTTTGTTGTCCTTCCTCTTTCATGTTTACTTGCTCGTATCTCCTGTATCATTTTCCTAAACAATATAACTTTTAAGGCTTAATTATGGCATTTTAAAACTGGGATGCTGACGTTCATTGATATTGAGCTATAGAAACGCTTGATTTGCAATTTATTCGCCAGAGGACCGCTTTACTCACCGGCCATTTAGTGCTACCACTCCTTGGCATTTCTCCCAAAAATCTTGAGATTTGTGGGAATTTTCTATTGTCTACTGACTAGTACTGAGTAGTACTGACCAGCTTTAAACCGTACTTTCCATCGACGTAGGCCTATATACTTTCCAACTGTGGCAGCGAATCAGATTAGAAAAAACTCACTCAGTAACTCGGTATGAAAGAGGTTTATGATTATTATAACTTGTAAACATTGCAATTTGTTAACCCTAGGGCTACCAAGCTTTTTTGTGACATCGGCTACCAAGGGAGAGGGGTGGTTACCCCCCTGGATTTCGTGTTTGGTTTCACATGTCATAACTTGTAATATAGCAATGGATTCAGCATTCATTTCTGCACAGAATGGTATATTTAGTTGTAGGCCTACATTATGTGAATGCACCTCGAAATTACATCACTTTTAACAACGGAACCCATTAATTAGCAATATTTTATATTAATGCGTACATTTTGTACTTTTTCGATAAACAAATATAAGATTATGTGTGTTTTGAAACTAATCTATGTATAAAAGATACACACAATCATCCCTACACATGTTTATATAGTATAAATGTACATCCATACATATATATCCATACATAGCCTATAGGCCTATATCGGTTTACGTTGTAATGCTGTATTCAGCCATTTTCGCACAGATTACGCGTATTATTATTTATTTTGATCACTTTCGGTGTTCAAAAGAAAAAGATGTAGGTATGAAAATGAAGCCCTGCATTCCCTCTAAAGAATGGTATCTTTGTTTCTCTTCCAGGAAGACACATGAATACGCTACAGACAAAAAACTAAGGGGGGGAGTGCTTCCATTCAGCAATTTTTCACGCATATTACGCGTAGGCCTATTATTATTTATTTTGATCACTTCCGGTTTTCACAAGAGAAGATGTAGGTATGCAAATGAAGCCCTGCATTCCCTCTAAAGAATGGTATAATATTATTGTTTCTCTTCTATGAAGATTAGTCAATAAGCTATAGTCGAAAAACTAAGGGGGTGGTATCCACCCCCTCTGGTGCCTCGGGTATATCAGGTATAACATTTGAATGGCGTGGGCTACCACCATGATGTTTACGTCAAAATGTGCGCCAATGAATCTGCTACAGCTACCTAAAATGCAAAAATTATATTCCATATGGATAAAAAATTATGCATAAAAACCTAGGGGGGCAACCACCCCCCCCTTGGTAGCCCGAGGGTTAATTCAATGTTATGCTTCGGTTTTTTCTTTGCCAGTTCTTAGCTCGGCATTTATGTGAATAATCGTGTTTGTTAAAACACATTTCATATTTCATCACAACTCTTTCTTTTTCAGTTAGGCTACTTAGGATGTTTTTGATACATCCTTCACGGCCTCCTCCTCCATCCCCGTAAGGTCACTCCATATACTCACCCTACCTAGAGTTGATGCCTTTGCAAAAACAAGTTTTATTATGAGAATGTTATATAACTTTGCAGCAATGTTTCTAATAATAATAATAATAATAATAATAATAATAATAATAATAATAATAATAATAATAATAAGAATAATAAGAATAATAAGAATAATAATAATAATAGGAATAATAATAATAATAATAATAATAATAATAATAATAAAAATAATAATAATAATAATAATAATAATAATAATAATAATAATAATAAGGATGGTGGCCTTGGGATTCGCTGTGCTGCAACGCTGGCACTTTCTGCCTTCTTGGCATCTGCTGCGAGCACTAGCGAACTCCAGGCAAACATGCTACCACCGGAATCAGCTGATACCTCAGACGATCTCGTAGATACAGCTCTGAAAGCATGGACACTACTCACGGGTTCAGAACCACCAACAGGATCAGCAGCTCATCGCCAAAGAGAATGGGACAGCCGCTGGATAAGTAAAGCATGGACAACTCTGCACGAATCGGCGAACAACACACTAGACCGGGCTCGTCTCTTGGCCTCTCAGGCACCACACGCGGGAGATTGGTTGCTAGCGCCTCCGGTTACTGCATTGGGACTCCGTTTAACTGACGAAGTAATACGGATCGCGGTTGGAATGCGACTCGGGACGACACTGTGCGAACCTCATGTGTGTCACTGTGGTGAGAGAGTCGACGCCAGAGGACTTCACGGTCTGGCCTGCAGAAAAAACGCTGGCAGACATCAACGGCATAACATCCTCAACGATAGGCCTATCATATGGCGATCTTTCGAAAGAGCAAACATCCCTTCTCAGAAAGAACCGTTGGGCCTCACCAGAGAAGATGGTAAACGACCGGACGGCGTGACACTCATCCCGTGGTCATGCGGAAGATGCCTCACTTGGGATGTGACAGTTTCGGATACATTCGCAAAGTCACATCTGGCAACAACATCAACCGAAGCGGGTGAGGCCGCAAACCGGGCAGCCGCCGCCAAGATTTTGAAATACGCCACAATCACCCGAACACATGCTTTTGTGGCGGTAGCACTTGAGTCCAGCGGTGCTTGGAGCTCAGAAGGATTGAATTTTGTGTTGGAGCTTGGACGAAGGTTGACGGATGCAACCCATGACACCCTCGAAACAAACTACCTATTCCAAAGACTCTCGGTAGCTGTCCAACGCGGGAACGCCATCTGTTTTTCCTCGACCTTGCCATGCTAAATTACTCACTTTGCTATAATAATAATAATAATAATAATAATAATAATAATAATAATAATAATAATAATAATAATAATGATGATAATAATAATAATAATAATAATAATAATAATAATAATAATAATAATAATAATAATAATAATAATAATAATAATAATAACAACTTAATAATAATTTAACAACTTTAGCCCCTGACAAACGCACTGCGCTTTACAAGTAGCCTACATGGTATGACAATAAACAATTCACAAACTTAAGAACACAAATCACAGAAGACATAAATCAACAAAGTTGATTTATTTATTTCTTCTGTAAGCTACTGTGCGTTTGCTGGTAGTCAAAATAAGGAATATCATAGTTGATCCGTTCACGCCCCGGACGTGAGCGGAATCCAATTAAGCAACTACATTCACGTTCGTAACGCTATTGGCTAAAGCATGTCACGTGAACTTGCTAACTTCCCTTGGGATTTTCAAATGGTGGATCTCTTGAGGGTCGGTTAGGGGCAGGTTCGGCGTCGTGAGGGTCGTTCAGGGTGAGGGTTTAATTGTGTCGTCATTAGAAAACATGGTCAACAATCTTCCACCGCTTTCGGGATTTCGGAATGCACCCACATACACCCAATTTAAGAAGCTGTGGAATAGTTACTTGAAGGATTAATCATACTTCATTTAACACTGTTTCATCGAAATGTTTAGGCCTACAATATTGATCTCCTTATAGTAGCCTAAATTGCAATGTTATTATTTAGTTATGGGGTCGTCCATTAATTATGTCAACAAATTTTAGGCAGTGTTTGACCCCCCTCCCCTTTGTCAACAACTGTCAAACATTGACGGACCCCCTAAAAAATTATGTCAACAATCCCAGAACCCCACGCCCCCTACAAAAAAGAAACAAAATGGCTCAATAGGCCTACTATACATGTCATGTAGAATACTTACACTATTGGCCAATCTTGGGACTTGTCTGGCAAGGTCTTGGGATTTCAGAAAATGGAGAGTGGTAGAACTGCGGCCATATTTATGTCATGTGCCAGTTGTTGTCGTATTCGTAAATGTAATTTTCCATTTATTGAGCGCTATATTAATAAAGAGGGCGACCGGTGGATGTACACTCGAAGATGTTGGAAGTTGATGAGCTCGACACGAATCCTTTTTTCAGGACACTTCAGGTCGATTTAACATTGCTGTAAAATGCAGATTTCTTTAATGGATTCAAGATAATTATGGTTTCAATTAAAGTTTGAAAAGTTGGCTTAT
This sequence comes from Aporrectodea caliginosa, assembly GCA_020284085.1. Lineage (NCBI taxonomy): Eukaryota > Metazoa > Annelida > Clitellata > Crassiclitellata > Lumbricidae > Aporrectodea > Aporrectodea caliginosa. The sequence goes on from JACEVL010000574.1 coordinate 347,608, forward strand.
TTAGCGCTTCCGGTATTGTGTATGGTATTGGGATGCACTAAAACACAGCTGTGATCAGGTCAATATCCAGAAGATCAGTTGGTAAATGTAACAGTCCTACAGCTGACCAATTTATTTACCGGCTGTTAATCAACTCAAGCCATTGAAGAACGGTGCCAGGGAAAAATCTGGTGGTAGGGGTGGTAGTGGTAGAAAACAGGCGAGTTGCTGTGGTGGAATAAACTTGTAAATATGGTGCTGAGATATAGTAACAGTTGAATTGACATCAGACATTTACAAAGTTAACCCAAGAAGATCTAAAGTTTGGTAAGATGTGGAGCGAGGCCCATAGTCTACAATCTTACCCTTAGCCCTACTCTGGCTCACTTTTCCAGTTCTCAATCTAAATGACACCCACCTTGCTCCGCTTCATTTCTTGATCTGAACCTCCTGGAAATCGGACTTGGACCTCCTTTTGGCAACCCTAAGTTGGGAGCACTTTGACTTGACACAGCGCTCACGAATAAGCTGGTGCCCTGCAATTAGCTTTCGAGTGACACTTTAAAGTTTGCAGTTTAGGATTACGACGATTACTAAAGCATTTTTTATTGATGCCAAGAGCGTTAGAATGTTTGTTCTGTTGTTTTTTTGCCATGCAGTCACAGCCTTTTATGAGTTACTTCCTATGGGCTCAGGATAAGTGTGGTCTCGTTTGCATTCCTCACAGTCGATCTCTCCGCGGCCTTGAACTCAGTCGAGAATTTGTTGGTGAGAAAATTCAGATTGACATACTATTTCTTAATTCTTAACACAGTTCTATTGTCATTTCTACTTCAAGTTTGCACAAAGGTGTTTGATTTTACATTGCACATAAGAATATATTCATTTTGGTAGTTTACTAAAGTTCTACTTAAGCTGAGTTACTAAGACTTATTGTAACAAATACTCAATTAATGTAACGAGTGCATAATTATATTAGTGACTGTTAACCATTAGAGAGTGTAACTGTGGTAACCAGTAACTATGGACTATGGTAACTAGTGGTAGCTAGTAACTATTGCAACTCCCAACTGTACTAACAATATGGCAGTACAGTATTTCTATATTTCTATTTCTTCATTATGACTAATGCAAAGTAATGCAATCCAATCTAGTGAAGCATAGCACTGAACATTGTCAAAATGCGTTTGTTCATGTTCTATGTGAATTCATAGTCAGAATTATAATCTATAATCTTCAACACAGTCTTATTGTGTCGTGTTCTTGTAATTGTCTTTGCATAGTTCATACTGCAAGAGGTGATTTATAAATATCCAGATATTATACAAATCATAATTGTAACAGAGCTTTTATTTATGTAGTTCATCTTCAGAGCCCTGTAAGGGTTCTATTTGTCGTAGTGTATTGGGTGATTATAAAACTCTTTTCTTGATTTTCAGATAAACACAATTTCCGACCTTCCCCTCTCTTCAAGGAGTGAGTTCTGTTTGTTGCTATGCACAATAATGCTGTCATCTGAGTGACAATTATAGCCATTGTTATTCTTGTCGCTGTCATTATAATTGTTTGTCATCGTCATCTTCATGTTTCATACTCGCTACGCCCCAGAACCCACAATAGAATAATACCTAAGGCAAACTCTCTATCTCGTAAAACATTTGTCACACGGATGCTTTATACTTGATTTTTTTTATATTTGATGATCTTTGTACACCAAAATGCGGTTAGCAGTTGGTTTTTCAATAAAGGATATACTTACTTACTTACTTATTATAATTATTACTGGAATTGGATGTTCAAGTCTACTTGCAATTCTTATCCTGTTTTCTGTAAGTTCTGTCTGCATGTATGTTTATGGGTGTGTTTGTTTGTCTGTCTGTCTGTCTGTCATTGAAGGATATAAGTAAGTAAGTAAGTATATTCTTTATTAAACCAATTGCATATCTGCACTTTGGTGTACATACATTTATACAGAGTATAACATTCTTATTATAAAAGATCTGCATGTGAGATTGTGCGCTTGTGGAATAAAACGGTCATGTAATCTCGGGCGCAGGGAGTAGGGGAGCAGTTTTTTTTAAGAAGTAACCCATGAAGTACCTGCCCCGGGTTTCCAAAGACCGCAGAGAAGAGGCGTGAGTCAAAAGTACGTAGTTTCTTTATGTATAGTTTTATGGCATGCATGCAGTCTGTACCTCAAGGAAACTAAATTTAGAGGAATCTTTACTTGTGAAAATAATTGTATATCCATTTCAAACTTACCCACCGATGTCGCCCCACTTCAAATTTTGTTTCTGATATTAAATATGCTGTTTTAAATCCCCACAGGCAATTTTTGACTTTACAAACATAATTATTTTTCGATTTGCCTTCATAAATATAATTAATCTACTGCGTTTGTTATGTAAAAAAGATGCGACGCTTTTCCTGACCTCTGATTTTCACCCATATACTAGTCGCACGACTTTATATAAAGAGTTTCCAGTTCTGTGTATAATAGGTCCTTGTCCGTGCCATTACTCCATTTTTGTGTGCTTCCAGCAGGTTAATAATTAATGATAAATAGTTACCGGTAATAAATGAATAGTTAGCAATATATAAATTAATTTAAATGCAATTCTTGTATAAAACTATTGGTGATATGGGTCCTGGATTCAGTTTGGCTGTAGAACTTGACCTCATGATGATGAAATGTCGTTGGTTTGCTCTTGTCAAATGATATTTGCATTTTGTTTATCAACATCTGCAAGAGCTTGTATTCTGTTTGTAGCCACTACATAACGAAAGACGGCAAGCGACCTTTGTCAGTGTCAATAGAAGAGGAAAATGTTGTCACCAGAGAAGGTATTGTTCAGTGTAGGGAGCCTATCAGTTCAGATAGAATTCTTAGAACCATTACGTTGCTGGTCTCCTGGCAACCGAACTTTGACCTCCACTTGGTCTCTCTGCACAACCCCTCTGACATAATAATAATATAATAATAATAATATCTTTTCTTTAATTTAGCGCCTGACAAACGCACTGCGCTGTACATTTACATGTTATGCAATTGAAACAATCTTAACTAGTTAACTACTAACAGAACAGACAGCTGTAGAACTTGACCTCATATGGTCATGAAATTGATTACATGACTGTTTTATTCCACAATCAGAACTTGACACAGCACTCATGAACAGACTGGTGCACTGTGCTTAGCTATTTTAAGTAGTGCTGTCTAAATTTTGATGTTATGATTGCGATATTTTATGCATCAATCAACCCATTGGGGGTTGTGCAATGGTGAAGTGGTTATGTGGCTGAAGCTTCAGGGGTTCAAATCCTCAACAGAATAGACAGGTTTTTTATATATGTACTTGCGTTTGCCACTTGTGAACTTGGATTTATTAGACTAAGGACATGGGATGACTACTGCACATTGAAACTACTTATGCTGTCGGCTTTCATTTTCAATTGAACATCTGTTTTTGACAAAATAAGTCCTTTTTGTACGTGTTGTAAGTAGTTTCTTTCCTTTGTACGCAGGATATCCTGAGAAACGAACCGTGAAGATCTTGTCAGAAGAGCTCGGATATAATAAGGTATGGTTACAAAAGAAATTCTTTGTTACTAAAGAAATTCTTTTGTTTCCTCTGATTCCTAGGAACAGGGTGGTTTTTGTTTTGTCTTTTCATTATGTTTCAGTACCAAGCTCCTTCTTCCTCTTGAAATAAGATGTATAGAATATCTGTAGATATGTAGGTGCAACTGTGTCGTAATTTTGAAGCTGCTATTTGATGACCCTAGTCAACTGTGGCTGCAATCATCAAAGTCTGACAATGTATTCAGCCAGCCACTAGCAACTGAACTGGGTGATTGAGCCTTTGGGTTGCTGTCCTGTGTGCATACAACAGCCTTCTGGCATCCATTCATGAAGCCAGAAAAGAGTTTGTATTTATAAAAAGTTTAAGTTCTAGTTACCAGGTAAGTTTTAATACGTGTGCTGACAGTTGATATTGTAATCAATTGCTGAATACTTATAGCACTACATAAATTCTCCTAGGCTCTGATAAATTCTCAAGTAAGAAAATCCCAGAGATAATAAGCGTATAACTCAATAAATTAAGCAATCAAGCATTCAATTAATCAACAAGCCCATTAGTCAAATGCTGATTTATATGAACAATTTTTTTGATGAATTGTTTAAATGTGTTTTGGCAGAGATCCGAGACGTTTCGCATCCTGATCATTGAGAAACCACTGGTTGGGAATCCACAAATTAAGGTGAGGCAGCTATTGAATAACTATGCTTCAGATGGATGGGGAAGGCACCCTTAAAGTTGGTAATATCATGAAACTTTTTAAAAGAACTATGAGAGGCTTCTAAAGCTGCTGAATGAATTAAAGAAAATTGACTACAATTCTCAGTAGATCCCTTGATCCAGCTGATACAGTATGCTACTGCTGTAATTTGGTAATGCCGTATGCACAAAGTCCAGAAGTATCATCATCTTTAATCTTCAAGAAATGCTGTAAAAGTGCTGTGAAGGAATTATTGAATGGATTAATAGATAAATTGATAAGCAATAGGATGTATGGATGGATGGATAGATAGATCAATGGATGGATGGCTGAAGAGAGGTAAGGAGATATGGATGGATGAATGAATGGGTGGTTTGATGGGTGGATGGATCGCTTGAGATTTATTTATTAGCACAATTACTACTGATACAAATAATTATTTAAGTCTGATCGGTATCTTACTGTTAAAAGTTCTGTAGCCTATAGTTTACTACCGGGTAATCTCGAAAATAATTTATGATACACTGACCGCAACTGTTATCTTTGAAGATGTTATGTGATGTCAACAGGGTGATAATGATCATTTTAGGTTGAGCAAGATGGGTACTTGTTTGACTCTGCAACGATACTTAATTATAGCGAGTAAGTATTATTTCTTGATCAGAATCATCCCTTATTTCCTTTGTAATGCTTGCCTACTGTGCTAATCCGACTCCTGCTTTACTGTGGTCAGAATCCTCTTTTATTTACTCCTGATTTTAGAATCTGTTGTCATTTACTGGCATCTACTGTGACCAAGGTGGATTTCTTACCTCACTTGATACCATGCGCATTAGTGCAGCTCTGAAAAAGACTCACAGATAGCAAATACGTAGGAAGAACTACAGATGAGCTGATTGCTCTAGTGGACAGGAAACTTTCATAAATTGCAGTTTCCCAGCCACTGCCAGTATGAGCTCCTACCAACTCTTGATGAAGAAAAGTATTTCCTTAGCTGTGCGTGAATGTCTATGAAATCTGCCCATTTTAGAGTCTATTTCAAATATGTTTGTAATCATCTACCCCTGCAAATGTACAATGTTTAACCACTCACTTATCAAATGCAAATACAGGTTACTCGTTTACTTTTTCTCAACTTTACAACCTGTGTTGTGTTATATTGCATTTTAAAATTATTTGCTGTTTATTTAAAGACTGCAAATGTCATTTTTTTTCAGAAGCCATTCGTTTCTTTCACACTTTGCAGGTGGTTTGCAGGTACGTACTAATAATTGGGTTAAAATTTCAATAACTAAATTGGGGCAAGGTGAAATCAAAGGTTCACACGAGGGCTTTGAAGGCTAGTTCCAGGGCGGGTCTCAGTGAAACCTATAAAACCTCCAAGTGATACTGAAAATAAACAGGAAAATATGAGTTGTTTGCAGAAATCAATCTAATAATTGTGTTGCAACAGAAAATGTTTCTTACCATTTATAAAACTGATAACAATGATCTTGTAAGGAAATGATTTTCTAATGTTTTCTTTTATTGAATGATCTTACCCTACATTGAGTAACAATGAATAACAATGAAAACAAATTCTGAACAATCAATAGCATGAGTAACAATAAGTAACATTCCAATAACAATGAATAACAATCTTTGTTGTTTAGGTCCTAGCAACACTTGACAAGGAAATCTTACAGTTCTGCAACAATTATATGATTCTGCCGGAATTTCTTGATGATGCAACAGAGAAACTACATGGAATCTGGACGACCGCGGTTACGGTAACTCAATCCCTCTCAAACCTTGGAATTTATTTGTTCCGAATGTAACACTGTTGTGTGTATTTACATGTATTCCTGCGCATGTAATTGCTTTGCCTACATGTATGTCTATATGTGTTTGTATGTATTTGAGTGTATGTATCTATGATGATGAATTCTCTGCCCGAAGGTAGTTCCATTGGCTTTTATGCCACCCGGGGGATGAGTGAGGTGGTTTCTCGTTGCCTTCCTCGCAGACAATTTTAGGTGAGCAATTTGTCCAGGGTCGCTATGCAGTGGCTTGAGGTAGATTCAAACCTGCGACCCTCCGTTTACAAGGCACCGAACATACTTCTACACCGCCACATCCCACCGTGTATCTCTGCATGTATCTAAACACTGACTGCATCCTCAAAGTTCCTCAAAAGAGTGTAAAAAATGTTGAAAGTCATTAAGAACAAAACCTTTATCGATAAGCGAACAGTTTTCAGACAAATTATGGAAAAGTGACCACTGGCCATCTCCCACTGACACGCAGAACCCCAGATGATGGATTCTCAACCAGAGCTGGACTACGTTGTGTCAAGGAAGAGCACCGACCAGAGGTGATGAGGCTCGTAACACATACAAATCCCAACAGCAAGCAGTCCCTCACAGATAGTGGAAGAGAGAATCTTCTGTCACCAGATCTGTTGAGGATGACATCTTTCAACAACGAGATAACTTACTTTTAAAATGTTTAAAGTCTTTACATTGAGCCTGCTATCCATGGATCCATTCTTCCATCTTCACATCCATCCATTGCAATAATGCTCGAGGCATCAATTGATGGTTGCTGCTAAACAAAATTGTTTAACTTGTGAGAATAGTACCTCGTTAAGCACGGCTCACTGGCACCAATACGGTATATTACTAAAAAAGATACTATTCAACATAATGTTACCTTCCTTCCAAAGTTCAGTTTGAGTGATATTTTGTTTTTGTGCTGAACTACATCTGCTTAGATCCAGCATTTTTTAAAGGTTGAGCTTGAGAGTGTGGATTTTTTGTTGGACATTGTTCCAGTGGACAGTCTAATGTGTGACATGATCACTGACATTGATCATGACAGTGTGCCAAGTCGTTGTTTTGGAAGCATGGAACTATCAAGTCAGAATGGGTTGCTAAGAAATGGGTTTTGCAATTTAGACTTAGCCATTGTTTCCAAATTGATTTACAGTTTAGATGTAGACTTGCTTGGGTCTGATTTTCTTTTTCATCCTTTTTCGTGTTTTTATCATTATCTATGATTTTTTCAGGGATTTCTAGCATGTGCTGGTGATAAGATGTCTGGCAGTGAAAAATTACTGAAAAGTCGGATCCAGTTGGCAGTTGAGAGGCAAGCTCCTGTTTATTAATTATTATTGTTTACTATTTATTTAATTACTTCACGTTTTATTGAATAACCAGTTAATTCCTTTCATCTGTGATGATCCAGTGAATTTCTTAAACTTGTTAGTATAATGTAAACAGATTTTATACAGCTTTTATGTAGCTCAAATTCACTTCCTTCCTTCAAAAAGCGACTGAAAACTCACTATTTCTCCTTGGCTTTCAAGGATTTGGAAATCTAAGTGCATCTTCACCTGGCGGCTGACTATCCGCATCTCAGATTCACATTTCGGTGTGACCTTGCGCGCGTTATAAATTTATTTAATAATAATAATAATACAGCACAGCCGCAAGGAAACTTCTCAGCAGCACTCTGTCAAAAATATCTGAGGAGTCGAAATTTTTACAGATTACCAAAGTACACGAACGAAGGTGGAATTTAATGTTGCTAATATGTTTCACATGAAACAACTGACGACTCCCAAATTAAAATGATCACGCATCTAAATGTATGCAAAATGACATAAAACATAATTTACAAAGCTCTTACACTTTAGTTTACAAGAATGATTTTTAACTATGTTAGGACCCAACCCTCCAACATCTTTTCAGTTATTTAGCTGATGGGATTAGAAGAAGATCTAGGGATTGACCCCCAAACACCCCTATCAACTAAAACACTTCTTCTGACTCGGCTCATTATGAATCAATGACTGGACAAGATGGGTTTCAGCCTTGGACGAAATGAAGGTGGAAGCAGGCTCAACGATTGTTCTCTCCACCTGGATGGTAGATAATTCATTCCATATTGACCTAACAAATTATACCCAATAAAATCCTTCTCAGTGCGCAAAATCAAGAACAGGCTTAAGAAACGTATAGATATAGACTTGGATGCAATGGCAGTCTGAATGGCTCCTTCAAACTGTTGCAGTTCAGTTAAATTTTATGAATTTTCTTGAAAAACAATGATTATTCTTACTTATTTGCTGAAATCATGTGCATGTTTATTTTCAGTTACCTTCTCGGAAGTGTCAATAGTAAACTATTTCCAAAAGTCTGTGAACACTGTCGTCCTGATGATGTCAAACTAGAGACCAAGTGTCGTCAACTGCAAGGACTGACACTGTGTGAGCTCGGTGTTCCAGTCTCCATTCAGTGCGATCTGACACCAGCAGTATGTATTAATCGCTCACTCAGATTTTCATCATTCAGGTCTAAACTTAAGACTCATTTCTTTAAGGTTGCTTGCCCACTGTAGCCTTATTTCGTGTTTGTAATTGTATTTAACATCTTAAACTAGTATTAATACAACCTATTATGAAAAAAACGATTCTATTCAAACCCTGCCCTCCTTCCAAAGTTCAGTTAAAGTGATATTCTCTTTTTATACTAAAATACATCTGGTACTGATTATAAAAATTAATCGATTAATCTCCAAAATTTTACTTCGATTAAATATGAGTAATTTGGTAGATATTCATTCATTCATTTCAGATATTTATATAGCGCCCCTTCAAGATTTCTACTCAGAGGTGCTCCCGACTACAGCGCTGACACTGAATCGGAGTTTCACGCCGAAGCGCATGAGCAATTGCGAAGTGAAGGACTTGCCCAGGGTCCCTACGCGGCGGCTTGAGGTGGATTCGAACCCGCAACCCCACGGCTGCAAGGCACCAAATATACCAAATATATATATGTTATATATATATAACATATAGATATGTTATGTAAAGCTTGAAAAACTGTTAAAAATTGTATTGATCGTATCTATAAATTTATATAGCGTCTCTTGCAGTGCACACTGGTCAGAGGCACTATGTAGTCACTGAGTCAGTTACTAGGTACTTTCTTTCTACAAAAAACTTCAACCATTCCACCTACTAAAACTGATACATCAGCGTTCCTCTGAGAGACTCTTGAGTGGCGCTTTATAAATGTCTTGTTACATTACATTACATTATGGTAAACAAACTGTTTGTTTCAAAGAAATCAGTTAAATTGTTCCGCCATCTTTGACTTTTCCATTGCTTAAATTTCCACTCAAACATCTCACATTGTCATTGTTCGCCATATTATTTACTCTGGAAATGGGCTGCTCGACATCATGAAATATGTAAAAAAATTAATAGAAAAAGCCGAAATTAATTGATTAATTAATTTTTGATGATTAATCGATTAATTTATTGTTAAAATCCGTAGCCTAAATAATAATAATAATATTAATAATATATAATTGGAGAGAAATCTGTTGTTTTTCCAGTGTGAGAAACTTGCCAGTTTGGACGCATGTTGCTGCACTTTGGAGAAAATGATATGCGTCAAAGAGGTTCTGGTGAGTTGTTGAAACTCATCTGGACACAGCATAATATTGAATCCCAGTTTGTCGTACGCAACCTGTAAATTTCGATATGCTAAATTTTCTGGGATTAATAAAAGAATGATTGGTTAATCCATCTATTCAGCTCATTCTGTGAATTCTTTGTTGTCATTCAGGTCTAAACTTAGACTCGTCTCTTTTAGCTTACATGTACATGTATAGTTGTATACCCAATGTAGCCTGGCTTTTGGTTTCTCTGATCGATCGGATTTCGACCTGGCATTTCCCAAAGGATTACAAGTTTTATTGCAATTTCACACTAAGTGACCATCAATTGAAGTCTTGGACATTGTGATAACAATGCTACAGAAATCATTAGATTAGATTAGATTGGATATCCAGCATAATCACGGTCTTCTCAAACTCCCTTTATATCTCTCGACATGTATCAACTTTGGACCACTGGATTTTACCTCTCCTTGTTTTGACTTGAAATTGAAGATGACCCAACACTCTGGCTGGCTAGGATTTGATCTGGTTAAGCACCAATGAGAAATGCAGTTTCTGTTATAATTTGTCATGTATGAAGTCTTCTCGGTGTAAACTTCTCGAATATTTTTTTCTAGGATTCTATAACAGAGAGTGTCAAGTCCAGCAACAAAGGGAAAAACTCGAGTTCTGGTGAGAAATATTGTCTTTGAAATTCTTCCATGAAATTTGTAAAAATTCTTCAGTGCTGTTCTGTTAAATGATGACTTTCGGTCAAAACCTACATGACGGCAACATGTTAACATCAGGAAATTTACAAATAAATGAATGAACAATTGAATAATATGAGATTAATGTGTCCATGGTCAAAACTTGAATTAGAGTCATGGAATATTTGAATTAGAGGCATGGAAAATATGAAATTTTACATAAATTTTTAAAAATTAAATTCTGCAAAATTTAATGTAAAGTTTTAATGTAGCGTTTTAATTTAGTGTAATTATGCTGTATGGGTGCATTTTAATTAGCTACAGTAGTTGTGATACTGTCAAGTACTGAGAAGTTGAGTTCTGATTCCCACTAGGAATGTTTGGAGATATTTACTTTGCGGCACCCCTTAGCCAACTTGTCTATGAAATGAGTACACTGACTGTACGCTGTCTGTGGAAAAATCAGGCAGCAGGGGAGGGAGATTGGTCATCTGCCTTTTTTAGCGCTGAGGCAAAGAGATGAAGTTGCTAACGCTCCATATTCATGATTTCCTGTTCTTCAAATACAGAAATTTGTTAATTTTTAGTTTTCATTATATTGTACCCTAATGGAGTATAAGAATTTCACTTTTCTAAAACAACCATTGAAGTTCTATTTACTCTTTTAACTCTTATCTCTTATGCTGACAGTTGACATTGTTAAGTACAATAGAAGTATCGAGCTACAGTTGCTATATAAGTTGCTGTTGTTACAGTTATACTTATATATGTAGTATTTTAATTGAAGTGAGGTTTAATTTTCTTCTGTTTTTCTTGCCAGATGAAGGCTTTCTGACATCCGATCAATATTTGCCTTTGTTAGTAAGTATGATGCAGTCTGAATAAAAGTACTTAGGGTGAAAAGTACTTTTGGTGAAAAGCTTCAGTGCTAATTCCAGTAGTTTTCAGAATTAACTTTACAAGTTGTCATTATGAATTTGAAAAGTTGTTGTTGTTAATTTAAAGTGTTTCCATTATTTATTTGAAATGTTGTCACTAATGATTTTAGACAATGCAATTATGAATTTGAGAAATTGTCATTAAACATTTGAGAAGTTGTGATTAACAATTTGAGAAGTTGTCATTGACAAGTTTTAGAAGTTGTGATTAATAATTTGAGAAATTGTCATTAATAATTTGGGAAGTTGTCATTATGAATTTGACAAATTGTAATTAATAATTAATTTGAGAATTTGTCATTATTGTTTGAGTAAATAAGTAAGACTGACTTGAAATGTTGCAGTCATTGAGCATAGATTGTTTTGTACAATTCACGTCGTCTGTTTGTCTTTACAGGTGAGCACAATTGTAAACCAAAAGGGTAATCATGTTGTCAGCAATGTCTACTACATGGAAAAATTACAGTTTTACACACGGCCATATGACAGTCTGAGGTAAGTTAGCAGCTGCCAGCAAATAATGCATCAAACCTTTGAAGCAGCCTGTTCAGTTGATAAGCATGTCAAGTATGATGCTTATAAGAAAGAGGTGTAGGATGCGTGATAGCTGTACTGGTTAACCTGCTGAATTGTCAACTGATAGGTTGGGGTTAAATTCCCCACCAGGACAAATATTTTTTGCGAGATTCCTGCTCCACTTGTGTCCATTGGCAACTCAGATATATTCTGAGTATTCTGATCTTACACGAGGCAAAAAAATAGTTATTATCAGTACATGTACTTCATACTGATCAGGTATGGGTAACTAATTGATTAGATTCTAATCGATTAGCTAATCGATTAGACAAACAGCTAATTCTAATTGATTAGCTACAAGATTTTTCTAATTCTAATTGATTAGCAATTTTAAGTTTCTAATTCTAATCCATTAGCAATTTAACTAATTGATTAGCTAATCGATTAGACATTTTTTGACAGACAGCTAATTCTACATGTAATTTTAATCAATTACCGGCAGCTACAAGATTTTGCTAATTCTAATTCTAATCGGTTAGCAAATTTCAGCGGCTAATTCTAATTCTAATCCATTAGCAATTTGACTAATCTTGCCCAAATCTGATACTCATCACTGTCATTTAGGGGCTTGCTTAAGGGACTGCTCTTCTTTTTAGGAGAAAGACTTAAACTTGCAAAAAACAGAACTGTACTCGTTACGTAACTCCGAGAATTAGCATTTGTGATGACAGAGTTTTGTAAAGCGTCCTAGAAGTAGCTTGCTACAGACGATGCTATTGAAGTTGTAATTACAAAAGGTTCAATGCCTCCTCCATCAATCATTAATTTGTGATTTTTGTGACATTCTAGATTTTATCTTGGAAGAAGTTGTTATATTTGAACAAAAGTTGAAACTAGAGTAGAAATTTTGGCATATTGCCAAGGCTACTTGTGCCCAGTAGCAATTACCTAGGACTCAGTTTTGCTTGGATGATTGTGGTTTCGTTTGAAAGTTTTTCTATTGGCTGTTATTCTTTTTCTCTAGTTTTTCATTGGTGACGTTCAAAGCAGCCTACAGTTACATAGAAACTCTAAACGTTCAGCTTCTGCTGCCACCGAAAACATCGACTCCTGAGGAAGAAAAGGTGAAATCCATTCTCATTCTCTGTAAATGGATGGATGAATAAATAGAATGGATACATGGTTGGATGGATGGATGGATGGATGTATAGGCGGGTATTTAGATGGATGGATGGATACATGGATAGAGATGGATGGATGGGTGGATGGATTAATAAATGGATGGATAAATGAATGGATAGGTGGATGGAGGGTGGGTGCATGTGTCAAAGTGCAGGGCGAATGTAACCATCTGTCGTCTCAAGGCCAAGTTTTGTGCCACACGTAATATCCATGTTCCAAAGTTTTTACAATTGAAACTTTGTAGCATAAAAATAATATTAGTTATCATTATAATTATATTTACTTATTATGTCGTCTCGCTTGCAGTTTTAAATTAAATTTAATGTTACATTTTAAATTGATTTTTGTTTTTCCACCCTGTGGAATGTGCTGCCTCTAGGCCATGACCCGTTATTTCACATAGTATATCCGCCTCTGGCCAAGTTTGTGAATATGTATTTTGTTGTATATATGCAGATAAATATGGACTAGCCTAGAGAATGCCTCTGATTACTTTTTTCATGGAGTGGTATTATGTAAATTTATGATTATAATTACTTGTAATAAAGAGCCTCGTTGAAGAATTTCTCTAATTGTGATTGTAGGAACTTTTTTCGTTCCGACTTGGCTTTGTTAATAATATGAATATTTCTGTAATTTTAATTTTCAGGAAATTCAAAAATCTCGACATTCAGTTGGCAGTTCTTCTTCCTCTTCCTCCTCGCCTTTCACGTCTTCATCATCATCATCACCTCAGATGCTGAAGCTGGAGAGAGAGCTCGATCAGATCACTCGGATGATCCAAACACCGACCAGAGAATTCGAAGAAGCAAGTCAAGTCCGAAGGATGAATCGTGGGTTCAGTACTAGCTCAGGTAATAGATTATTATTATTATTATTATTATTATTATTATTATTATTATTATTATTATTATTAAATTGCTATTTGTAACACACCTAAACAAAAGGAATGTTGCACAAAAGTGGGTCACATAAAAGTCTAATCATAATAAATCTTGAACAAATAAGTCTTAAGGTTATTTTTGAAGAGTGATCATGTTGAAGATTTGCGAATAAAGTCCTAATTACCCTAACATACACTCGTAACTCCTTAGGTGAAACGGTGAAGGTAACACTTCTGTTTGCTTGCCTCTTTTTGGTTTCCAGTTTCTTACTGGAGAGTATGTTTCATGTCCTGAGTTGGCTACAGAAAAGTTGCAGAGATTTGAAGAATACTGAAAATTAGAAATTATGACTTAAGACTATTTTATTAGGTATCTAAGCAGATCTGCTGGACAGAGTCATCCAGCGAAGACTCTGAAGGTTTAAACATGTGGAAAGAAAGCCAACTGACCAAATAATAATTATTGTCTGTATAATTCCGTATAATTGTCTACCTGCAAGATTATGAAGGAAGGAGAAACAAAGGCAGACCAAGAATATGCTGGATATACAATACAAATAGGACATACAAGACTTGGGACTACCATTGTGATCAACTCTGGAAATGACAAATTACTGAGGACAACAAAGACCATTTGTTCGTACCAATTGCTGCCAAATGGCTGGCATCAGGAACTGATGATGATGATGGTTTGTGTCCTCTTTAGACAGCAAAGTCGTGCAGCTTTACTGATACCTGTGGGAGTTATGCAAAGTGACTGAGGGCGGATGCAAGAGGTCAAGATTAGATGCATAAGTCATTAATTAGATAGTGGCACTTCATAGATGCTTCATGATAATGATAATAATTATAGTAATGATAATGTCATGGGTTTTTTATTTTGTCTAGTTGAAGGTGCTGACCTGAATCGGGTTATGCGAAAAGCAAGCAATCCGCTGCTAGGGTAAGTCTGTAGTTTTAATGTAACACGAGGTAATGTAACACGAGGTAATGTAACATAAGGTAATGTAACATAAGGTAATGTAACATAAGGAACGTTAGCCTGGTTGCTCATAAAGTGTTATGCCTCCTTCAGCATTCTTTAAACGATGGAAGGAACTTCAATTTATAGCATAGGCAACTGGACAACCGTTGTTTAACACTTGAACAACGAGCATGTACTAAAAGTAACTGTGAAACCAATGCAGCTCTTCGCTAAAGTATTAAGGATACATGTTTACGTCTTGGTATCAAGTTCTGTTGTAAGCATTTCCTTAGCTGTTCAAAGTTGAGTTGAGGCTAGAGCAGAACAATTGTTTTACATTTCAAGGCTAACAGCATAAGTTGTGGCTTTTTGATTCTTTCTACTGTATTTCAAATTTTTTATTTACAAGGGATTTTTGTTTTATTTTCAGGGAGTTTTTGTCAGCCCTGAAGGAAGACAAGAGACAAATAAGTTACGGAAAGCAGTCGTAACCGCCCTTCTGTCACCGCTCCTTTCTCTCGTGCAAACCAATTGTTATTGTTCTGTGTGTCACAAGAGCTCTGATGAAATTACATTTGGCTCGAAGAAGTGTCTGTTATCTTGATATCTCTTGATCCAATTACAAGGCAACGTAACAGCTCCTCTGTTGGCCATTTCCTCTGGTTTTCCAGCAACTGGTTCTATCTGACAAAGTGGTATCTGTGGACATCCCTTCTGGGCTCATTCAGTGAACAGGAATCAGTTGGAGCCCTACACTTAGCTTCAGGCAACACTTTGGAAATTTGCTGAGATTTCAATTACAATATCTGAGTTTTAACGATCAAATCTCCATGTTCTGTTTTGTATATCTCTGTTACGCAGAACAGAACAGCGCCCTTGTGAGTTACTTAAGGGATGCTATACAAGTGTTTTCGTACATAAATACATACACACGTGCATACATACAAACGTGCATATGTACATATGTACATGCATATATACATACAAGTCATACATGCATATGTACATGCCTACGTGCATGCATACAATTACCAGCAATTACCATACAATTAGAAATCTTAAAGTCACATTCCGCGTACATATTAATTCTTTTCAGCCTTTGTTTTCTTTAAGTGCGGTTCAGTTTCAGCCACTGACCACATCTCTGTCGTATTCTCAAAAAACTTAGTACAAAGAATCCAGTTGCTTTTGGACGTATTGAATTGCTTTGAGGAGTTTTTCTGTGGGGGGAGCTCTGTGATACAGTTACATCACAATTACATTGGTACAGGCCCTAGCACCATCTAGTGATACCTTTTACAGCACCCAGTATTTTGTTGGCACTTATGTTTTGAATTCCCTTCTACAGCTAAACAAAATCTATGTTATGGCTAAAATATTGTTAATCATGTATCTGTTTTACCTATTATTTATAGACATTTTATGAGAGCAGTGTAACAAAGTTTGTCATTACTCTGACTTAAAGATAGCTGCCAGCTTTTTAGTTGTGTATTTTCATATTAAGCATTCTGTGCATTTAGAAAATATATTGAATGTTAGTGTAGAGACTTTGGGGAAGAGCAGATTGTGGGGCTGTTGTTTAAATGAAAAAATATTTATTTTGTGTGTGAATTTGTGATTTAAAACAGAGTGAAACGTAGAAGAAAAGAGCAGTCCCTTTAGCTATCCAGAGAAGCTGCCATGGGTATGAAGTGTTAGTGACTTCATTTTCTTAGCCTCGGCATACGAGGGTGGGTGACCAGTCCTCTCCCTTGCCACCTCATCTTCCCACAGACCGTGTGTGGTCAGTGTACTCGTTATAGTCGAGTCAGCTAGGGGGCACAGTTGTAATAAAAATCACAAACCAAAGTTTTGCCCTGGCAGGGATTTGAACCCACGACCTCTCGACTGAGCGTCCAGTGCGCTAACCATTATACTATCCCGCACCATAATGAAACCTAAATAATTTGAGGAGTAGCAGTGGAACAGCTCTTTCCCTGCACGACGTGAATCTGTAAGAGGGGCCAACCAGAGCCCTATTTCCTATCTAACCTAATGACTTATCACAGGTCCTGGACAAAGGACCAGCGCAACGCAGGACGTGCTCTGTACAGCCCATCCTGTACCTGTACCAAATTAACCACTACTGTGGTTACAGAGAAAGGTTTGCGCAAACAGCTTCTCATGGGTCATTACGTGGAGACTACGCGGCAGGCATGAACCCACACCAAATAGACCACCATTTCACACCAGCGACATTGTACAGTTTTTCACAGCTTTCACTGGCAAAATTGATGAGCTTTGTGAAACGATCCACCATCACGGATGTGGAATGCTCTTCCGCCCTCTGTTCGTGCCACTAATGCTGCATGCAGCTATATGGGTTTCTCTAGACTGTTAAAGATGCACTTCTTCAGCTTTTTGATGGCCACATGTTGAGCGCTTCTGATAGACTCTTGAGTGGCGCTTTATAAATGTCTTTACATTACATTCATGAGTCTTTGTCAAAGATGCAAATGATTTCAGAAACTGCAGAAAACTGTTCCAGCTTTAGATTCATAAACTCTCTGCAGATCCTGACCTTGACAACTGCACTCTGCCAGTAATTCATTGGGCATTAGGTTGGGCCTGTGTGGGATCTACACGGGTCCCATTATGCTGCTTTACAATCCAGCTTCAATATAATTAACAACCTCAATATAATGCAATACATGTATTGCTCTGGCTGCCCAAAGGTAGCATTAACAAAACTATATGTTACAACTACTGTATTTCTAGTATTGCCTTACTTTCAACGTTCAAAAGTGCACACAAGACCATGTGATAGAACATTGATGGTGCTGAGCAACTGTGAGTAGAAGACTTGCTCAAGGTGACTACACAGTAACCATTGAGTGGAGGCTCGAACGCATGACCACGTTACAGGACAAGCATTTTAACCAACACAACGTAAAATAACATAGTGCAACGTAGCATACCACAGGTTAAATTAACACAATGCAACGTTAAATAACATGGTTTTCAAGTGGTTCATATAACAATTTGTGCAATCTATCTCACAGTCACAGTTGCATTAGAAACGCTTATACACTGTAGTAACCATCTTTCAGCGTTAAACGTTCAGTGTTCTACTGTGCTATAATTTCTATCATTATCATCAAAAATTAACAGTTACTTTTACTATAAGAAACAACACTGCATTGTAGTTAGGGATGGATCATAAATGCGGACAAGGGGAGGGGTAATGACAAGGGGAGGGGTAATGACAAGGGGAGGGGTAATGACAAAGGGAGGGGTCACGTCCAATGTAGACGTATGCATCTAAATTTGTTACATAATTGTAGTCTTCAGTACAGCCTGCATCTTACTCACAAACTTTAATCAGACAGATCTCGACAATAATGCTTCATCGCAGTGCAAACGGGAAACTACTTCACCAAATAATTGTAATAATAATGATAGCAGCAATAACAATAATAATAATAGTACCGTAATAACAATAGTAATAGTAATAATAACAACAATAATATGCGTAATAATAACCACATGATGTAACTTCTGTAGCGCCAGTCTCTCGTGCAAAAAGCATTAGCGACTCGAGGAACACAGGCGGTGTTAGCCTTGGAGAGAAATCTGTCCAAGCAAGTCTAACCTAACGACTTCTCAAGTGCCATTATCAGAATGCACAACACATCAATTGATGGTCACTTCAAAGTGAAACCGTAGCAAAAAGCGACGCCTTGGAAAAGTCCCTTTTGAAGCCCAGCAAGCCAGAGAAACACGCTCTTCATCAGTCTGTTACACAGAAGAAAAGAGGAGGATCAGTCCTTTAAGCTAGCACCGAGAGGCAACCATGGGTATGAAGTGTTGGCACTGTCATTTTTCTTAGCCTTGGCATATGAGGGCAAATGGCCAGTCCTATCATTCACCATATCATCGTCCCATCATCACCTAGGGTTACACGTGGAGCAGAAATCTCAAACAAATCTCCACCCAGGTGAGGATTTGAACTCCCAACCTCTCAGTAGACTGTCCAGCATGCTAACCACTAGACAATTATGTAGCTCCCCGCTAAATCATTAGACCATTGCATAATACCGTCACCAAACAAAGCAACTGTTAAGTCTCTTAGACTAGACTTGCACAGTCTATGGTCCGCATCTTAACAACATGAAGGCACATCTCTTCAGCAAGGCAAGGCACAGGCATTTCGGTAGTTACACCAGTCGGTCAGTTTATGACGTCTGTCGTCTCGTGACACGTGTCACTACACTGTGACGTCTCTGGATTTACATCGTCCACATCTTGAAGGGTCATTTCGGACATTTCTGCTTGCAGTTTGTATTTGAGCTTTTTGGCGGTGAACCTGCAATCAAGAATAGGAATCATTTACAGATGGGTAAGAGTTACACACTATAAAAGACAACACAAGGAACATTCACGCCAAAATTCTAAGCTTATTAATCAATTGAAGATCGAATATAATCTCTCACATAACGACTTATTATTATATTCGTTTATTGGTAACAAAACTTAACGACTTCCATTAACATATGGTGCAGGGTGGCCAATTGGTAAGAGCCATTGGCTTATAACATGCTCAAGCCTCCTCCGATACAGTTACTGCAGAGGGACCTTGAGCAGTCCTTCACTCCCAGTTGCTCAGCACTATCGATTAATGCTTGGCCATTAGATAGTGGTGCTTAATAAATGCATAACACTCGTAATAAAAATAACTTACTGACATTGGGTAGTAATAAATAATAATAAATTGCATAATAAATGCAGTGTAACTACAACAACAAAATTACGATTCTAATAATCTGGCCCTTTAAAGAACCTCTTGAACATGCCCTTGCTAGTCCAAATGAAGTCACAGCTCACCAAAAACAACGTGTACCAGAACTGAACAATTGCACAAAAGAGACAATTCCCAAGGTCACCTTGAGGCCAGATTATCGAAGAAGAGGGTGTAGACTCCGAGTTTCTTTGCCGTGAGCTCTCCTGTCACGGTCTGTTGATGCGAGTTGAGCCGGGTGAGAGGTATGAGGGAGACGCATTCCTCGCGAGGGATTGCATCCGACTCTTTGTATAGCACAGAAAACGAAATACCCTAGAAAACAAAACTAAACACCCTAGAAAACAATCTCATTGTAATTAATAATAATAATAATAATAATTACTATTCCAGGATTAAAAACTTAGGGATAGCATTTTTATGGGATAGCTAGTCTGTTGATGTCATGCTCGGTTGAGAAAGTCCTATGAAAAGTGTTGGATTGCTATTATTATTATTATTATTAAAGTTGAGAAATTACACAAGAGACCCAGCAACAGGAAGGTCGGTGTTTGGTGTCTTAAGTCTGCCGCTAAATAAATTGCAAATGGATACCAACCTTTGGGCGTGTCGAAAACTGCCAGCTGAGTTTCAGTCCGACGACCTCGATGGAAACTGGAATGGCAAAACACTTTCCGGCCTTGATCAACAATTCGTTCTCACTTACGGTCATGACACCTTCGACTTCTGCGTCGCACAGCTTGATGACAGTCCCGCACAAAACGCTGAAACATTGCACATGACAAAACTTGACAATGATAAAAAAATGGCACAACAAAAAATTGTAGATTTTGTGGCAAACACCCATCAATAAGCTGGTGGCTGTCTTAGCTTAAGAGTAGCGCCTTCGAAATTTGAGGTTCACAATTTTGATTAAACTATAATATCTACAGCACTGCAATACAACCAACTGCAGGGCACCAGCTTATTCAAGTCAGATGGGTTGCTGAAAGATTTGTAGTAAATATGAATTGTAATTGAGCATTTATATAGTTCACAAGAAATCAGAGGCATTCTCTGTGCTATTATTTTTATTATAATTATTATTATCATTATTATTATAATTGAATTTGTAACGCGTGCATGGTCACACTGAAACGTTTGAAATGTGAATATGAGGCGCGGAAATTTATCGCTAGGATAAACAGATGATGTTAAATGCCATTAAGTACAGAACATTTCTCAGCAAACAGTCCAAATAATTAGAGTCACGAGTGGCAGGCTAAAGCACACACATTTGAAAACAATCAAGATGTGAGAGAGAGAGAGAGAAAGAGAGAGAGAGAGAGAGAGAGACAGAGAGAGACAGAGACAGAGACAGAGAGAGACAGACAGACAGACAGACAGACAGAGAGAGACAGAGAGAGAGAGAGAGACAGAGAGAGAGACAGACAGACAGACAGACAGACAGACAGACAGAGAGAGAGAGAGAGAGAGAGAGAGAGAGAGAGAGAGAGTGGGAGGCAGGCTCAAAGAATTTAGAATTTGAGATATTCACACGATAGATAATTTCAAAAGCAAATTCAAATGCATGCATGTACAGAGCTGAGAATTCGATGTATGCATGGTTTCATTTATATAGCCCATGTTTCATGGTCACATGACACTTACTTAGGATCCGGTGTTGGCCAGAGACGAGATTCGGAGATTTCCTCTGGGCTGATCAAATCAAACACATCGCCGTCTCCGTCTCTGCAACATAATTTTCACCATTTCACGTTGATTTCGTCAAAGCTTAACACTTCCCTCTCTGTGGCTATGTACGACCGTGCACGGGACTGGGTGGCAGAGTTGGTCAAGTGCTTGTCTAGTATGGGTTTGACGCTTCCGCTGAGACCACAACTGTCTATGTGCGCATTTATGCCTGTATCTATGTCGAAAAGTATTAATTATTTATGTATGTGTGGCCCCACATATGCATGCATGTACACTATATACATGTATGTATGTATGTAAGTAAGGCTAACTCTTCTAAATGGGTGTGATTAAGAGAAAAGACAGAAAGCACGTTCGGGTGACTCTCGGAAACAGTTAACAAACTCAGTGGAAGATTGTTAAAAACAGGTGAGGCCATAAACAATAGGTGAGGTCAAGAAATATGTCAGGCCATGAAGTATATGAAATCATAAAATACGAGGTAAAAAATAGGTCAGATCATAAAATAGGTCGGGTCATGAAACGAGAATAGGCACAGATTTCAGACCTTTTCTGAGAAGCGAGTTCACCGTGTCCGTCAGACTCGGCTCCGAGTAACAAAGAGTCGGGTTCTCTGTCGATCCCCGACGTGTCCCCTATTGTCGACTCGGACAATGAGTCTTCCCTTGGTGATGATTTGAGCTGCTTAGGAAGAAGAGAGGATGCCAAAGATGTCGTGACGCTGGCAGCGCTTGAAACCCAAGACACAGCTGCCTTGGCACTGCCAGAAAGACTCCAGGCACCAGAAGTAGCAGGCGAAACATCGCCAGTTGCAGTGTCCCCAATGGCAGATGTCCGGATACTTTCATCCAGCTCCCCTAAAAAGATATCCATTTGTCATTTATTACACTGACGATTACACAAAATACATATATAATTTACACATATAACTGAACAATCACATAATCGGTTACACAGTCATTAGATGGCAGGGCTATTTGAAGAACTTCACAAGAGCAATCTAACAGATCTAAAAAGCGGAGTCTTAAGATGGCTTGAACATGTCTGTTGAGTTGTCTGTGACAAAAGTTCGTAAGTTTAATGGTAGACTGGTCCAATGCATGAAAAAGTACTATTATTACAATAAATGCATAATAATAATAATAATAATAATAATAATAATAATAATAATAATAATAATAATAACAATAATAATAATACTAATAATAACCTGAATCTTCAACTTTTCCCAGAGACTCTGAACCATTCTTTGTCTCAGCCACATCTTCTCCATTCTCTGAACTGCCTGAAGGCAAAACTTCTTCCGCAGACCTCTCTTCAAACGGAGAGTCGTTTGACTGCAGAAGTGGCACAGGTTCCTTACTCTTTGCATCTTCCTCAGCTGGTTCCACACCCTTTTCATCGAACGATCGGTCACGTAATCGGGAATCAGTTTCCGCATCACTGTCGCCACAGAAAATTGAACTGTAAGCATCGTCAACGCTTTCACGGTCTCTCCTTTCAGATAACACTGGTTCCCCACTTGCAGGCGACCACAAGTGTTTGCCATCAGCTGAAGCTGGTTCTATGTTGTTAGTTGATGCTGGTTCTCTGTTGTCAGCTGGAACTGGTTCCCTGTTGTTAGCTGACTCTGGTTCTTCGTCGTGTATCTCCGAGTCGCTTTCTCCGTCTATTGTTGAGTTGACTGTTGTTTCCAGAAGCAAAGACATATCCATCTGACATTCATTGCAAATGCGTTCCTTGATTCTAAGACCGAAAATAAATTGGTGATGCATTATTATTATTATTACAAACATTTTTAATGCGCAAGGTCACGCAGAAATGTGTAGTCAGTTACCAGATGAAGAACTGTTAGATATCCAGATGTACATATCAAGATAACTAATTCATTCATTCATGCAATCGTTCAATCGCTGGATCTGATCGATCTCTGATCTATCATATTTCGATCTGATCTATCAGGTATTATTGATCTGATCTATCAGATATTGATCTGGCTTTTCCAACGGAGTTTCTGAATGTGATTTTACTCTTAGTGACTATCAATCAATGCCTTGGACAATAGAAGTCATTAGATTAGATTAGACTAACTGACCAACTCCACTCATTCATTCACCCACTCATCCACAATCTTGGGCAAAAGCTCTGTAGACTGTTTCCGTGTCTTTCCGGATTTCTTTCTTGCCTTTCCAACAGCCTCACCCTGGAATTTCGCTTGTATGATTTTGCTGAGTAGCAACCCTCGATACACACCACTGAGCATTAACACAGCGACACTTCAGAAGTAGTTCTTTAGGCATTCCTCATCAGTTTGTAATTATTAATTATTATTTAATTATTAATTTCCATTAATTAATTTATTCGTTCAGTAAAATTATATAAATTTAACACTATACAATACATAATTTGCATAAGTACGATTCAGAATCGATTATCATTAACCATTGACATAAAAGAGTTGGCCCTAGAGTGGAAGATTCTGACTTCGAAGGCCAAACACTCACTTGCTGTGTGCCATCAGAGTCCAGTTGTTGCAACAGTTGTGGCAAAAAACGCGGCCACATTTTCGACAGTGATGCTGAACACAGAAAAACATCAAATACAACTGTATTGTATTATAAGAGTTGTGTCAAGGAGATAAACTTATTACTGATAAGAGCCAGGCTTAGCGTTTTGTAACGATCAAAACGAAACCGCAACACGAGGGATCATTTCGTGTGAGTCAAGTATAACACTACAAGACACAGCCGACGGAAAAAGATACAATACAACTGTATTGCCACTGCAAAGTTCAGAATCGCACATAAAAACACGATAGCGCTGAGCAATTGTGAGTGAAAGACTTGCTCCAGGTCCTGACACAGTAACCATCTCAGTGGAGGCTCAAACCTTACTCTCTGCATTACAAGCAATGTGCTTTAACAATCGGCTAAGAAATCCATGACGAACCTTTCGAACGGTGACAGAGAACAGAGTTTGGCAGATGAGACAGTTTGTGACGTCAGCGCTGTTCATCCATTGATAGGAAGCTTTCACCTTCTGCTCATACGTCAGGTCATCCGTTTTCTGCCAGAGCTCGGCTTTCTCCCTAAAAGAATAGAGAACTAGAGTTAGTGCTAAGTTAAAGTTAAAAATGAGTTCTTAAAATTAAGAAAAAACGAATTTGTTAGACAAGAGGGAGGGTTTAGGCATAACAGATCTTGTGTTTTAATATTCGACGTAATAATGGAGAACTGGTGTAGATTCGAATATCTTTAGGTGAGTGAATCATAATAACTTGTAACTCACCTAACGAGCTTAATGACCCGTTTCTTAAGAGCATTTAAGTCTTCAGTCATCGTTTTGGACTCTTCCTCCCACTTTTGCTGACTCTCAACGAAAGATGCTCTCTGCTTTTCCATCATCTCATCTCTCTGATAAAACAGAAACACAGCACACACTGCAGGTACTACAGAGCAAAGAGACAGTTATTCATCCGTGTTTTGTATCTAACTACGTTTGTATATCAGTGATTGGTCATCTTGTGAACTGGGGCACCATAAGTGGTAGCAGACAGTCACATCTGACAGTGTGTGTGTGTGTGTGTGTGTGTGTGTGTGTGTGTGTGTGTGTGTGTGTGTGTGTGTGTGTGTGTGTGTGTGTGTGTGTGTGTGTGTGTGTGTGTGTGTGTGTGTGTGTGTGTGTGTGTGTGTGTGTGTGTAAAGCATTCTGGAAGTAGCTTGCTACTGATGAAGCTATAGAAATTGTCATCATTACATTACAATGCAAAGAGGCATTAGCATAAGTGAACCATTACACTGCAAACTGAAAAAGTTATAATACAATACTTTACAATTCAATTACATTTTTATATTGACCTCTCTCCAAGCAGCAACATAAGGTAATCGTAATCTCCAAACTTCTAAAGCACCACTCGAAAGCCAAGCGCAGGGCACCAGTTTATTCACGAGCTTTTTCAGGTAGCATCTAGCATAAGTCGAACATAACACTACAACAGGCCTACACTGCAGACGGAAAAAATATATTACAATACTATGTGATACAACTGTATCCGATATTGTCCTCCTTCCAAAGTTCTGGAGTGCACACACACGCGACCATACGACAGAACATCGATGGCACAGAGCAAGTGAAGGATTTGCTTAAGATCCCTACACTGCAATCATCTCATACATTGTATACATGATACATCGTATTTATTAATTCTTTAATTCATTCTATTCCAAGCATTTATTATAGCACCCCTTCTAGATATCAGACTCAGAGGTGCTTCCCGCCCAGTTCCTGCTAAAGAGGACTTGCAGATCTAGAGCGAGTTGCTCCAGATGGATTGCTCAACTGCTTGAGCGAAAAAGGCACAAACATTCCCATTTGCAGTGAAGTGCTACAAGCACTTCTGCACTGAATTCTTCTACTGGCTCCACATAAATCCTCACTTACATTACAATCTGAACAAGCAATGAAGAGCAATTCACCTCTTTCAGCTGATCCTGCATCTGAAACTTTTCGTGTTCCAAGTGACCGAGACATTGTTTCAGATCATCCAGCTGGAAAGGAAACACACCGGAGATGAGTTCTAACAGAAGTCATTTTAAGTAATACGTTCTAAGAAATGCTCTAACACAAATAATTGTTTTCTTAAATGCACCATTTAGATCTCTTAGATAACCACATTTCAGTATCCCTATGAGCATGTCTACACCATCTCTATATAATAATAATAATAATAACAATAAAAAAAATAATAATAATAAGATGATTTGTATAGTGCGTAGCACAGCCAGAGGCAAAGAGATACAATATCAATGACAGTCATTATGATTGCTTAAAAACATAGGTCTTTATCTGTGATTTAAATTCCTCCAGGGATTGTGCGTTCTCCACAGGGTCGGGAAGACTGTTCCATGCAGTGAGTCCAGCAACAGAGATGGAACAGTTGCCAAACCGCACAGAAGACCATGGGACTTGTAGCTGACTTTCCGATGAGTATTGTAGCCGACATCTATTCTGGTTATCTGCACCTGGTGCACCCCTACCACATCTAGTGACCAATGGGACACATACCGTTTGTCCAGTGGAAAGGATCTCACCTGGACACGAGCTCGGTCTTGGTCGATTTCCAGTTCCAGTTGGACGGCACCCAAAGCATCCTCCAACTCTTCCTTCTTCTTCTCCAACTCAACCAACCTCTGCTTCGTAGAACCATCAGCAACCAACTGCTCAAGCGCCTATCAAGAAAACAATCACACGAAATAGAGATCAAGCAATCAAAGGATACACACGGTGGAAACCCATTTACGCGTGGCCTATTCAAATGCGTATACATCCGCTGAACGTGTGGATACACCATGACTCCCAACGATGCCTGTTTAACACGAGAGGAGGGAGAATCAAGGAGCAACATGAATTTTTTCTCACTTTCCCAATGACAGACATTCTGCCAAACTAGTATGCAGAATCCTTTGCATAGCTCAACATTATTACTATTATTACCAGTATTTAAAAAGTTTCAACACAACACAAAACATCTGTATTTGATGCAATTGTGAGTGAACGACTTGCTCAAGGTGACCACACAGTAACCACCTCAGTGGAGGCTTGAACCGAAACTCCCCACTACAGGCTGAGCACTATAGCCACTCGGCTACCCTGTCGCATAAAAATATTTAACACTTTAACGACAAGCTGCATGTTTTTCCCAGTACTGTCAGTGTTAGTGCCTCCTCAGCATTAATGTGTG
The DNA here is from genome assembly GCA_020284085.1 of Aporrectodea caliginosa. Taxonomy (NCBI): domain Eukaryota; kingdom Metazoa; phylum Annelida; class Clitellata; order Crassiclitellata; family Lumbricidae; genus Aporrectodea; species Aporrectodea caliginosa. Next base: position 374,700 of record JACEVL010000574.1, read on the forward strand.
GATGTACACAGAAAATAATGCGAGTCTAAGTCATGCACAAACGTTACTCTCAATACCTTTGAACGAATAAACAAAAGGCCAGTCACCTGAATACGACCTGCCTTCTCCAAGATATCCCCTTCCATGCTTTCACGTGCATTCTCCCACATTTTCTCCCGTCGCTGAACCGATCCAGACAGAGCGTCCAAATCCTCCTGTAGGTCAGTAATCAACTTTTCTTTCTCTGCAATCAATACTTTCGATGAATCCTCCTCTGATTCCAATTTCTCCTCCATTTCTTTCAATTTATCCAGGAATTTCTGACACTCTGTTGATTTTTGTTCGAGGTTCTCCGACGTTTGTTGTAACTCTTCCACTAAAGACTCCTTTTCTGATGTTAGCGCTTCCTTTGTTTCTAAAACTTCATCTAGTTCGGCTTGAGTTTTCCCAACAGATTCTTCAACAAGCTTTGCTTTTGAATTGGACTCCTCTAAACTGATTCTGCTCGATTCCAACTGCTCCTCTAACTCAGAAACCTTGCTCTTCAGTTGATTAAATTCCCTGTCTCTCTCTCCACTCTTCTCGACGACTTTTCTAAACTCTACATTCATTTCTGAATTCTCCTTCTGCAACGTTTCACACAATTTCTGTTTCTCATCAATAACCGTCTGACTTTCGTTGCTTCCTTTTGAAACCTCATCAGATGCTTCCTTTAATTTTTTTTCCAATTCTTGCGTAGTATTTCGACCCAAAGCCAGTACCAGCTCCAATTCACCAATTTGTTTCTGACTTGCGGTGGCCTCAAGCTGAAGTCGTGACATACCAGCCTTCTGTTCTTCGTCGGTCTTCTCCAGCTCCAAAACTCTGTCCATAAGATTCTGTTTTTCTGCAAGGGCATAGTCCAGACTCTTCTCCAATGCTTGTCTCAGACTTTCGCCGGTTTCCAACTTCTCCGACAGTTGAGAATACTCCCTCTTCAGGTCTTCGAGGGAAGCCTCAGCCGATGCCTTATCCTTCATCGAATCTCCAAAAGCCTTCTCAAAGAAATTCTCCTCTCTGCTTCTCAGTTCCACGTGATTTCTCTCCTCCCTAGCTTCCATCAGATCCTTGTTTAGTTCGTCGACTTCCTCAACGAGCCGTGATTTCTCTCGCTGCAGCAGCTGGGCTTTCACCTCGACGTTTGTCAGCCGCTCGATCTCAACCCTTGCAAGCGACAGCTCCTCTGAGAGATGCTCCCGGGAGTTAACAGCACTCATCAGCTGCTGCTGCAGACTTGTGATGGTAGACAGGTACGCATCGTCCCTGTTCTCGCCCTCGACAAGCGCCACGTTCGCTTGATGCACACTGTCACTTTGAGATGAAATATGGCCGCTCTCAACTGAACTTTGCAAATGAGATGACTGACTTTGATCGACTTTGACTGAACTTTGTATTTGAAATGAAATGTGGCTATCTTCGGCTGAACTCTGCAAGGATGACACAACAGCGGCCTCAGCTCCAGCTCCATTGGCGATGATCACTTCATCCTACAACGGAATATCAAGTCCTCAACTGCTTGGCAAATTTACACCAAAATACCAACAGTCCATGGCATCAAGCACTTTTTATTTACCTAGATGCCTATTATTATCTGTTACTACTATATCATATCATCTTACTGCATACTTGTCAAACAAATATTATTATTACTATTATTATTAATAAATGTAAGAACAAATGACAAAGAAATATAGACCAGATACCTTTAAAAATGGAGAGCTGGTACATGAGCTATATAAATATCTCATACAATTACAATTCATAAACAATTGTAAACAATACCTGATGATTGTCCTCCTTCAATTTCTCGTTTCTTTGCCCTTCTTCAACCTTTAAGCCATCCGGTTGTTTCTCTGCTGTTTCTTTGCCATTGAACACCGCTCTCGTTCCAATTTCGTTTTCTCTAATATAGGATTCTTTGGCATCGAGTTCAGTCTCCAGTTCCTTAATTCTTTTTGAGAAAACAATAGGCAACAAATTATGGTTTACTGGTTGAACAAAAAACACTTAACATAACAGATGTAAAGACAAGACCACTCCACGAAATATAACTAGTAGTATTCTAAAGATAGAAGTCATTTTCCGATTCATGACGAATGCAATAGTACTCTCAGTCAGATAAAATAAATTCTGCACTTAGTAGCGATCATTGACTGAGGCCTTGAGCACTGACTCATGCTTTGAGCATTGACTGATGTCTTGAGCACAGTGGCACTGTAGAACTTCTTGGATTATTACAATTATTTTTAAATGTAGCATGAAAATCCAGTAACCTTTCTCACCCTAGAATTAGCTCATTACTTATGATACTATAATAAATTGTCATAATTACAATTATGATATAAGTCAACAATCAGCCATCTTGAATAGAAACTAATAAAAAAAAAGAGGTAGAAGAGCAGCCTTTTAAACTAGCCCGAGGCAGCCTGCATATGAGGGCAACTGACCTCTTCGAAGCCTCATCATACTTTGCAGTCATGTCATCAACCATCTGCCTCAGGCGTTCCACGTCTTCTTCTGAAGTTGAATTCTCCCTCAGCATTTCACTCGAGTCGAAAGACATTTTGTCGGTAGGAAACGCGTTACCTTCTTCGATATTCGGAGACATGGCTAATGACATGCTGCCAGGGTAGATCTCCTACGGAAACGTCCAAATGGTCAAATATTAAACCAATTTAACAGATCAGCTGTTGTTATCTTTTAAACTAATCTAACAACTTCCACAGCGACATTGCAATATCAGCAGTTGTATTCGTAATTGCTTATTTATATAGCACTGCCACACGAAACACTATTCAGAGGTGCTAACAGTCACTTCTCATCTAACCTAAACAAATAACTCAAAGTTTATAGATCGTAATCTCCAAATTTCTAAAGAGCTACTCTATAGCAAAGCGCAAAGCACCAGCACATTCATGAGCACTGCATTGTGTACAGATATCCATAAAAAATAAACAAAATACAAGTCAATACGTCATTGTTGTTACAGTGAATAAGTCTGTTGAGACAGGGCAACTGTATGTGGAAAAAGATTGGTTTCAATTCTTAGACTGAAAGCCGAGAATGACAGAAACAAAGAAACTGGACCCTCCTGGACTGACCAATGACCATATATATGCAAACAATGACCAGTTCAACTGCATAAAGAACCAGGGTCCGCACCCATTTAAGGTCTGTCACCAGCCTTAACGACATTTCAGCACATTAACAGCAGGGCAATTCAGAACAGTAACATTATTTACATAACACAATTCTCCAGGCAACGACTGCTATGGACGAACACTGAGCCTTTGCTGTCATGGGCCGTCTCTATGGAACGACCTTCCCCTCAAACTGTAGTAAGATTTTGGTTGGGACCCATCCTCGTACCTTTGCTGCTTGAAGACATTCTTATTTCCCAGGGGCTGTCACGCTGATAGCGCCTCTGAATAGCTCGTACTGTAAGATGCGCTTTATAAATTCTCAGATACGATACGATTATGACAGTTCCTAGCAGTAACAGTATGGCAACTCAGAACAGTTGCAGTATGGCAATTCTGAAGAGTAATAATATGGCGATTCAGAACAGTAGCAGTATGACAATAAAGAACACAAACAATAAGACAATTCATCACAGAAACAATATGGCAATTATCACAGTAACAGTATGCCAATTCCAAACTGAAACAATAAGGCGGTACAGCAATACCAGTACAGCAACGGTACGTCAGTCACTCAGCAAAGGCGACTAAAGGATCGTTACTTACAAGGTTTGGTATGCTGGACAGACTGGCTATGCTTCCAGAGCGACTTGGAGGTCTCCAGTTAAAGACAACACCCGGTCCCTTCCTACAGAAATAGGACACACTTCACAGGTCAGATTCACAAGGTCAAGGAAGCCCAGGTCATCATCGTAAGCATCATAAAACCATCATCATCGGCACCTGCATACACACATACACACATGCAAGAATAGATGCATACATACACACACACAAGCATACAAACACACATGCATGCATACATACACACATTCAGGCATACATGCATACATACACACAAGCAAGCATACATACACACATGCAAGCGTACATACACACATGCAACCATACATACACAATACACATGCAACCATACCTGCATACATACACATATGAATAGCTCATATAAACATACACACATGCAAGCAAAATAAAAAGAAAATAATCTTGAGTCGATGTCTTGTGTTTTGAAATGTGGTCTTTGTGCAACAGTTGCCATTTACTGATGTCTCATACATTAACTAACAGCACTATAGAAGTTTCCCAAACAGAGCAAACAGAAGATTTACAGCACTAACTGACCTTGCGTATGTTGGCCAGCATGTGTCTAGTTCGGCATCACGTGGATCAAGGTCAAACTGAATGTCATTGAGGTCGTAGAGGGCAATGAGAAGATCACCAGCGAGCTTCTTCTGGTTGAAAAGAGACTTCACTGTATACCACTCACTGAATAAAACAACTTTAAATAGTCAGGCAGTCAAGGGTAGTCACCGACTTTAAAACGATTAATTAATTAATTAACTTGTATTCTTTTGTATCAAATGCAGCTGTATTGTATTGTATCAAATAGTTGTATTGTATTGAATGTATCAAGTACAGTTGTATTGTATTAAAAACAGTTGGATTATAAGTATCAAATACAGAACTTTGTATTGTATCAAATATAGCTGTATTGTATCAAATACAGTTGTATTGTACTCTATAGCACAGAAAGCATCTCCTATTAGTTGTTGCTTGAAGTCATACGATATGAATAAATTCTAATTCCAATTCCAACCGGACAATAGCCTCCACTGACCTGTTGAGCCTTGAATTCATCAGACAGTATTGTAATGTATCAGCCAAGCGATGATGAACAAGACTAAACCGGATCAGTGCACGACCTTTCCCTGTGTTCGTCTTCAGCTGTCACAAGTATTCCAAATCACTCATAAACACAAGCATGAACATTGAACACATAAGCACACATGACATTAAGGAGACACAGTTATAGTCAATTGGACAGAGTGCTCGTCTAGTAATGCAGAGTACGGGTTCGAGCCTCCTCCCGAGATGGTTACTGTGTAGGGACCTTGAGCAAGTCCTTCACTCACAATTGCTCAGTATTATAATTGTACTGTAATTGCAGTTAGAAACTTTTATTGCACCGGTGTCTAATGCACAAGGCATCAACTGATGGCACACTAAACCAAGACGTATTAAGGATAATACTTAAGGCATAATCCAGAACATCAGTCTGTTGGATAAGTAATTGAAAGAGGTAAGTTTTAAGAACGTATGAGAACGAAATGATATAAGCAACTGAGCAGAACGGACAGCCACAATTGATGCTTGGTAATTAGGTAGTGGTGCTTAATAAATGCATAATAATAATAATAATAATAATAAAAATGTGCACCTAATTTTTCCAATCCTGAGGGATCATTTGTACCTCAGAGGAAATAATAATGAAATCTATAGCAGCATTTTCATAATTATAGGTCACAAAGGATGGTCATAACTATTCAAATACGTAGCTATGCATTCATCAGCAGGGAATGAAGATGGATGTAAGTGGTTAGTAGTGATTGAAGGTAGGGTGACTATTGTCAGCTCATGCCCTTCACAAGCTTTCGTAATCTGGTTGTCAAAACTTAACTAAAATATCTGATGAGATCACGCAACCTTGAGGACCGACCTCTGATCGGGCTTTAACAAATCGCAGTCCATCTTTGAGGTTCTTGTTATTCGAAAGGCACTCCTGCACGTAGTTCCAGTAGCCCTTGGCACCACCGAATAACCCAGTTCGCTCTGTCAAACAACATCACAAGTCAACAGTTGCACAGTTTCCAGATTAACCCTGAATTATTCTGTTTTTCACATCTCAATTACACATTTTTTTAATTTTACAGAAAAAATCCGGACATATAGCAGATGTGAAATACAGATTTAAAGTACAAAATTCTGAAATCATAATCCTCTGGACAGTACCAACGGCAATCTGTAAAGCCCAAGACCAGAGCACATTAATTGTAATTAGTAACTTCTATTGTGCCGGTGTCTAATGCACAAGGCATCAATCTCACTCAATCATCATAAAAGGAGACTAAGCAATGCAACAATGACGAGACTTAAATCACACTTAAGTGAAATCAGTGAACTTGTACAGCCGACACAATCAGGCAGAAAGTTCTGGAAAGGCAGTTAGCTACCATGACGACCATTCTGTTTACAAGTCACTGATACGGTATACACACAATACCCAACAAGCTGAATCGAAATCATGATTGATGTGGCCATCTTGTGAAAGGAAATTAATTAACTAACTGCATGCACAACCAATCCTGCCTCCATTAAGCATGTGCCATTACAACTTCGGAATGACCTTTCACTCGCTTGCTATCAATTGCATTTTGGTACCATTTAGTCTGAAAAGCAGAAAAGAGCATGCATTACGGGAGAGTAACCACGATGTTCACAAACATCGCCCGTGGACAGATTACACCCACGCAGAAATTAACGACTAATGCACTTCTGTGGGTATGAATTAATCACACAGTCAGTGATGGCTAATAGCACCAGGCTTGGAGAAAAAAATTTGATAAATTAATAACACAACTACATGTCGGACGAGCTGTACCGATCGCCCATGTGAAGATGAAAAAGTTTAGGATGTGCTGATGCGTAGCAGCCTGGCTGGTTGTGCTCCATCCGACCTCAGAGATCTAAGAGTTCCAGGGTCTTCATTACTTGGTCACAGAACTCTTTGGTCTGAAGCACAGGGTGATCTGGTTGTTCCCTCCATCGGGTACCCTCACAGTGCAACATGGAAGCTTTGCAGTGGTTGGTCACTTATTCTGGAATAGGCTTCCATACAACCTGTGCCATGAGCTTCTTCTACTTTCTATTGTGAACATTGGTCTATTCAGTCATAGTCCAGATGGTATTAATCTCATTCCAAATAGAGCTCACCACTCATTCCAAATATTAATATAATCATGATTAGTGTTACTATTATTATTACTATTATTATTATTATAATTATTATTATTATGCAGTTATTAAGCTCCAGTGTCTAATGATGAAGCATCAAGTGAGAAACAAAATAAACGAAATTGATTGATTGATTGATTGATTGAAACAATGAGTGAAAGGCTTGCTCAAGGTCCATAAACAGCAATACATCTCAGGGGAGGCTGAAACCCATACTTTCCCTATTACTGTCCCACAAAATACTACTTCAGCACCCCTTGTTCCCACAGGCATTCATTTCTCATTCCAGATGGTATTCACCTCATTCCAGATGGTATTTACTTAATTCCAAATGGTATTAGTACTTCATTCCATATGGTATTTACCTCATCTCAAATGGCATTTACCTCTCATTCCAAACTGTAGCAAAAGTTCCAGTTTGGCGCAAAATTTGCTCAGCGCACAACTGTCATCCGTCAGTGGACAGAGACCGTATTCCTCGAATTCCTGCTTCATTTCAGAGATGCATGCTGCAAGAAAATAGACAAGAAATTTAAACATACCAACTGGAAACACTGAAGACACAAAACAACAAATCACATGGATGAGAAACAGCCCAGACTTACCTCTTTCAAATTGCTTATCCTTCATAGGATGCCTCTCTGTCTTAGTAGACTTATCTTCTGGATATCAACCTGATTGTGGCTTGGTTTTGGTGCGCCATCGGTTGATGCCTTGTGCATTAGACACCGGCGCAATAAAGTTATAAATTACCATTGCAATTTAAGAAGAGTATGGAGACCTTCAGCTGTTCACTGTTCAGGCATCAACACATCGCCTAATACAGGTGCATGTATCATTCCTTTAGAACAACAGAACTTGCTTGTTGTGCTGGCAAGAACAATATCGGGAACAATATCTTGGAGACACGAGAAGATACAACATGCTCGTGTGCCATCATCAAGTGAATGTTCATTGGGCTTTCACAGCCGATATTTGCAAGGTTTGAATCCTGATGAATCACACGAAACAGCCGCCCAAAACAAGGCAAGGCAGAACACAAATTGATTTTCTAAAGCCAGTCAAGCTCCAACGACATGGCTAACTGGCCAACCAGTCATCCAAGCAGCAGACAACCAACCAGCCCATAGGCCAGCCAGTCAGCAACCAAGACAGCTCATCAAACAGTCAACCAACCATCAAACTAGCCAAACAACAAAGCATGCTATAATTGATTTTGCCTCCTACTTCAGATGACATAAATATAGAAATGCAACTGTAGTTGATATTGCTCTCCTTCCACATCCTTGTAAGTGCACACAACCATTAAGCAATTGCTCAATGTCAATACACAGCCTCAGGCAAGACTCAAACTCATACTCTCCGCATTACAATTGGCTACTGTGCCACAACATGATATTTATATACGTGCGTAAACTATGAACATATGTATCTTTTCAGACCTTTTGAAAATTGAACAAGGAGAAAAACAGATGTTAACCTTTTATGTCGGTTACAATCTTCTGCAGAAGATTATCCGGGTTTAACTTTAAAGACAAAGGATTATCCATAATCGCAAGAAGCTGGCTCGTTTTCAGATGTAAGCGAAACCTGTTGGCCAAAAATAACATATATTTATGCTATATTTAGAATCTAAATACAGCATGGTCATGAGCTCCAAAATGGGCTTGCAGAGTTTCAACCGAGCTATCCCATGGTGAACTTAATTATTTTTGCCCGAGGTACACATGATACCTCAGGACTTAAAATGGCTCTGGAGAACTGTTAGATGTCTGGGTTGGCTAAGAATCAAGTTCATGCAGGCAGAAAATTTTGGGGACGGTTTAGGGTAACGCTCTGGCATGAATAGCAGAAGATCAGCAAGGATGCGGGATCGCTTCCCACTACCCTCCCAAAGGTCGACTCAGCCTTTCAATCGCCAGATGGCATTGGTAAAATGAGCAGTAGAACATGATAGGCGCCTTGCATGGTTGCCAAAAAGTTAAATTCGACTCCTGTAATAACTTGTGTTCATCTCTTCATACTATGAATTGTGATTATACTGTGGTGTGTCAGTTTGAAATAATAAATGAAGATTATAGCACGAGGGCTTTGGATCACAACTGAGAGGCACTGGAAAAGATGGTACCTATGTTAATTAATATTATTATTAATTAGTAACTTCTATAGTGCCTGTATATAATGCACAAAGCATTGACCGATGGGCCGATGGCACACTAAACCAATCCATACTCAGGTCAACTTTATTTAGTTTAGCGCCAATTTATCCTTCGAAATGAGACATAAATGTCGTCAGCCTTGATTTGAAGGTATATAGAGAGAGATGGTGAATCCATAAATCTATGGGAATAAGATGAAGGCAGTAGGTACAGAACTGCTAGAGTGCTCATAAAATTGCAAGACACTTCATTGTGTGAATTTTAAAAAGTAGCATAACATAACCCCAGTATATTGCCTCATTTTCTCTTTCAACTGTCAATTTACCATTGTTTGGTAGTTTTTTATTCATTCATTCATTCATTACGAAAATTTATATAGCACCCCTTCAAGGTTACTACTCAGGAGCGCTCACGACCCCAGCACGGCTGAAAAGGACAGTTTGAGGCAAGAATAGAAAGATTCAGTGGATTCTGGGATGCAAGTGCAGTGCCAAAGGGAGCCCCATCCAGAGCGAGGGGCCAACCACTGAGAAGGCGCGATTCTGCTTAGTAGCTGTGCAGGCAAAAGGGACCATGAGCACGCCCCGCTCAGTAGAGCAGAGAGAGCGACAACCCGGAGCACCCAAGGTAGGGCAGCAGAGGTAGCGTAGATAGGCGGGAGCGAGTTCAACTGTTATTGCATATTGCATCATTTCAGTTTGTAATATATTGTTTGCTTCTAAACTGTTGCAGTTTACTTAATTTATGCTTTCATATTAGATTGGACTGCACAATCACCTAGTGGTTAGAATGCTAGACTGTCAACCAAAAGCTTTGGGGTTCAAATCTCCAACCAGAGCAGAAGGAAGTTTCAGATTTCTGCTCCACTTGTGCTCCCACGCCAACTCAGTTATAACGAGTACATTGACTGTCAATGGCAAGATCAGGCCACAAGGGAGAGGACTGAATCTTATAATCCACTGATTGATGTTTATGTCCTTGGTTAGTGATGCTTAACAAATGCATAATAATAATAATAAATAATAAGAATTCAACAACTGACATTTGATACTAAACCAAATGAGTTTCACACACACAAACACAAACTCGAGAGCATACTGCAGATTTACCTCGTTCTACAGCACCAAACCAAGCTATAAGGTCTAATTAAGACCAGTTCAGGTCAAGACTAAGTTCAAAGAACTGACTCAGCAAATCAATCAAATAACAGAACAGAAAGATCTCAAATGAGAGGAAATTGAGAGTTAGAGATTGTTACAGAAGAAATATTTTGAGAATTGTCAGTAAGAGTAAAATTGAGATGTAAATCTGAGGATGGTGAAACGGTGAAAGGAATAGGTTTTTAAGTGAGCATTATTTAACAATTATCCGGTGTTAATGGAATTACAAAGATTAAAAGTCTTGACGACAAAGAGAGTCTTTAAAGTCAAACTAGGAGTTCAAAGGCATTAACGAAGAAATATACAGAGGACAAAGAAATAAAGTTTGTTAGAGAGTGAAATTACGAGTATTGGACTGGCAAAGAATTCTCATAAGGCTGCTAGAGATGAAGAATTTTTAGCATAATTAAAGAGAAAGGTTTTTAAGTGAGAGTGAGTTGGTGCTCAAAATTAAGCATTTAAAGCTCAAAGACGACACTGCTGGAACGGGGTCAGACCGAATCCCTGAAACCCAAATACCCGAAAACGCTGAAAACAGACAAAAGCCCGATTTCCCGAAAACAGTTTTCTAGAAAGCGGCCGAGCTATTCAGAGTCAACTTGTAAATATGACATAGACCTAGAGTGGCCTTGATGTATATCGATATACTGCCCATTCAAATGTTTATTGTTGATTTTAATCTTTCGGGTCGGACTTAGAAAATCAATTTGGGGATCCGGCCGAAATGCCTAGGGGATTCGGGTTTCGGGGATTCGGCCCGCACCCGCTGGAACTGCGTAGCGCACGTGACAATGCGTAACATTAAGTGCCCTAGTCTTACACCATGACCTGACAAAGTCAGATTCTTTGTCTAATGGACATCATGCAACCACAAATTTTTACTCCACTTTAAAAGTGTTTGTCTTTGATGAAGTCGTTGATATTCAGTGCGTCAACTGAAATCGATAGCATCTTTCTCGTTTCAGAGGTGGAGATCATTCAATTGAATAATAATTTAGGCTATATAATATTTTATGGCCACAACGCAAAACTAGAATCAAAAACCCTCATTAATCACAGAAAGAAACAACTATTTCGACGTTTTGTGAATTTATATAAGTACTTTCTCAATAGTGGCCTCCAGAATTGCAAACAAAACCTTCCGCGTAGAATCCCAAAAAACAACTTTAAAACTAAAAAGGTGCTTGCAATGTTGCAGTTCGACGATCCTAAAAGATCATTAATACAATCTACGAATTTAAAATGTTCAAAATTCACACCTATTCCAGAGAATAGTTAACCAGTCATTGTGAAAAACGATTCTTTAAACATCGAATACCAACAAGTGCAGTTACTTTAATACGAAAACTTGCAGAATTCTTTGTAAACAAAAGCAAAAGTGCAGCTGATGACGAACTACAACGAAAACTATAGAATGTCGCAATCATGCTGTAGCGCATTTCTTTCTTTCTTTATTTCTTTCTTTCTTTTCTTTCTTCTTTACTTCTTTCTTTCTTAGTTCGTATACAATGTTCTGTCAGTCTCATATCCTTAAAACTTGAGTCCTAGAGCTTCTCGATTGGGCCACAGTGATTGGGCTGCTAAAGCCTTCAGTCTGTGGCACTGACTTGTTTCTTGTTCAAATCTGGAGGTTCCACTTCAACAGCAGAAGTGCGGCGCTTCTTCTTCCTCTGTTGAATCGCATCCATCAGATCAAAAACAAACTGCATAAATTCAACCGCTGTCATCACCGTTATTCCAAGCCAAAGACTCAATGAACCGCCAATCATGGAAAGCATTTTGTCTCCCGTCAACGATGGAACCTCTTTGAGTAGCATAGGGGTGTACCGATCAAAGATTATATTCAACTGAATGAAGTTATCTTCTATAACATGTGTATCTTGCAGCCTTTTGATTAAGGAAGTTTGGTTTTTTGCTGTCTTCCTTATCTCATCATAGACGTCAAATTTGTCACCGTAAAGCGATTGATTAGCAATGTATTGATCGTAGAAGGTCAACTGTGTCGAGACGTGTGGCCAAGGCGCTGAAGAAACACTGACTTCATACATGTATTCCTTGCACGGTTCCGGACACAATTTTTCACAGACATCTAAATTCACCTGCACTTGCAATAAACAAGCCAACTGTATCACACCCTTCCAATTTGTGAAGTTCCCGCTTGAGTCGGTAGCGCTGTTTTGACCACCCATGTCGCCGCAGTAGGAGTTGTTAACGGAGCGCAGTTGAGTTGGAGTAGCATGGACATCGCTCCTAACGCAGTGGCAGCTGTTGATGAAATGTTGCTGTAGACAGATATCGTAGCAAGCGTCAATGTTGTATGTTCCCGATCCTTCGTCGGATTCGTTAACGTATTTTTGGTTGGTACAGTTGCCGTACGGACTCTGAAGACGAGTCCGAACCGTGTTCCGTATACGTAATGTCGTCTCTGTTCCCGGTCCGACGCTGAGTCCGTTCTTCGGGTTGGGTCGAGTGCCTGGGGCATGAACCGTCACTCTGACGCCCTGTGCCCGCGACTGGGTAGGCATCGGAAAGAACGTATCTAAAAGACTTGTGGGGAAATTGGCGATGTACAGAATCATCGTGAGTCCTCTCACCTCGGTCGCATAGGAGCTATTCAGCTGAAAGGTATCGCACAAGTTGTAGTCGGTGGTCCAGAAAGGTTTCATGTCCGGCTCCGTGTCGCTGATGTCCCATTCCCAGGTAAAGTAGTTCTTATCGGTTAAAAAATCATCGTTTTCGGAATTGTAATTGCCCTTATCCGGTGGAAAACTCGTAAAATACCCGCTTGGGTTTTGTATCAGTGACCAGATGTAATTATAATATTTGGTTCCCGTCAGGTTTGTTATGGCCTTAAATTTTTGTAATGTGCACTTCGCCCTATTGCTCGCCGTCATGTTCAAGTAGGTGTCTAAGTTTGTGCCTTGGTTCTGCAATCCATCACCTGTCGAGTACAGCTTGCAGACGGTCACATCCGGGAAGACCGGTCGACCTGTGCCCTCCTGATAGATGGATTCAACTGGATAGCTGAAGTAGGTCACCAGCACCGCGATGACCTGCCACAGGAGCAGACAGAAGCACAACAACACTGCCAACAGCCATAACATTCGCAGCATGGCGCTTCTCGCCTTCAGAATTCGCGAGACGCCTTTCACAGAAACCGTTTCGCCAAACTTCCGCAACTCTTCTTTCACGACTGCAGGCTCCATAGACGTATATGATACCGGTATTCGTTGAAATTCGATCTCGGTTTAACATGAAAATTTTCAGTCAGCTTGCCAGTGGTTTACAGATAGATACCAGATCTTACATGATATTGCATTGTATCGGCACAGTAATAACCAGTAACGTCGCTTTGCTAGCTATAGGGCCTATATTATATCTTTTTCGGCACAAGCAGACAAGCAGAATAGCGTGATTGGAGCCGACGAAGCACTCTAGTGCACACAGGCCTACCTATAGCCTAGTCTACGATAGTACACAAAACAATAGCAACGTTTGTTGCACGATCGTTCATTTTGATCAAATTTGTCATCATTAAGGCCTAGGCCTAACTGTAGCGCCTTCACTACATGCACTCACGGTTCATTAACTGTCGCAAATACAATCGCGTAGAACAGACAAATACAGCTTTTCGGAACAGACACAACAGAAATTACTGTCGTTTAACAGACCGCCATTTTATCAGCTTAATGCATCAAACAATGAGCCTGGTTGAAACTATACGAATTGACGTTCGCATTCATCAGCTTCCATGCATAGGCCTATTTGCAGGACAAAAACGTCGACCACAAATCAGAATAGGCCTACCAAATGAAAACATTCGAGGATTAAATGAAAATATGTTACATGTTTCTACCTCCATTTTATAGATCGATGGCAACACGCATTTTCATTTGCAGAAGCTAACAGAAACTACGAAATACGTAATTAAACCTACCGGTACGTAAATGTATGGACTCACAATATTTTGCATGTTAGGCCTAATTAAGCCACGAGTCTTCGACAATCGGACATCGGCACCTACGCAACTGCTAATTTAAATGTCACATCGATTCTTCTATCTGCTAATTTAGTGGTGATCAAATGCGCACTGGAACACTCATACCAGTTTGACGAAAGCTGCTTCTTCTTCTTTCGCTGCTGTGCATAGGCCTACTGATCCTATCCTTACCAAATGCCTTTCCGCTGTATTTAGAATCTCTGGTATTACCCTAGCGAGGCTATCGTGGATCAAGCCATAGGCTACCTTTCCCCACGCTCTGTCACTGTCAATGCCGCACACCCTCACCTGCGGTGATTCTCAACTCTCAAGGTCCTGTTCTGGGTCCTCTGCTGTTCATTCTTTACTCTTACCCATTCAGCAGACTCATTTCCTCATCCTCTGTTGATCATCACCTCCACACTCACTCCCTTCCAGATGCACTAAATAATAGGCACTATACGTAATACCATAGCCCAGATATCAGCCTGAATGACCGCCAACCTGCCATATATGCCTAAACCCTTAAAAATTCCTCATTCTTGGACTTGGCTGCGTCCCCCTACCCACGCCGTAGCCGACTGACTGCGTCCCCAGGACCTCGCTGCGTCCCCTCTCCCCATGACGCGGCCGCCTGACTGCGTAGCCCGAGATTTGGCAGCGTCCCCTCTACCCACGCCGCCTAACTGCGTATACATATCCCCACGCCGTGGCCGCCTGACTGCGTCCCCCGGGAATTGACGGCGTTACCTCGGCCCCCGAAATTTCCTCCTAGAGTACTATCAATTACGTTTGGTTGTTGGCTGAATAATCGAATAGGAGGTCGAATCGAAGAGGAGAAAGGCGAGCCAGTTTGACGTTCTGTTGAATTTATCGTTTCGAGCAAATAAAACGCAACGTGTTGCCTGATTCGTGCTACTCTCATCTTCTCAACGAAGTAGTGACCGGTATCGTTGGTGGCGCCAATAAGCCCATTGCCAGATCAAGGAGGCCTAAACCTGCGGACGATCGAAGAACGGGAGTATCCCGAACTCGCCATCCAGAGGTTCCAGAATAGAAGAGAGAGAGAGAGAGAGAGAGAGAGAGAGAAGGATCCACCCAGGCAGCAAAGGGAGAGAAGGCCAGAAGTGTCCGCCACAATGATATCAGCAGAACAGCAAGACAACCGTCAGGCCATATCTCTCCCCCGCTTTCTGCCACATAGGTAGCAGAAGTGGGTTACCAATCGACATCCGACCGCTACTGACGAATGTCGATGGAAGATGAGGACGACACCGTCACCTTCCCGTTCCTGAATACTGCCCCCCCCCCAGCCGGTAGTTCGACGCCTGCTCCAGTGGACGAAAGGCAGAGAGGCAGCTGTTCGGGAGCCGTCTCCTGAAGGGCATCGGCTTTGACGACCCAAACCGATGGAACCTAGTGACAGGGACAAAACAGACGAATCGTCGACGCTGTCGAAGCTGCTAGAGAGTTTTGATGGCCTGCTGAGAAATTGACCTATGCAGATGAACCAGGGCTGGTTCGACGGCACAGGATCGCTGGAGTCGTTCTTGGCCAGTTCGAGACATGTGCGGAGCACAACAAGTGAACCGCCTCGGACAAAGTCGATTTCCTCCGCTGTTCCTTGGAGAAAGCCGCCACCCAGCTGCTCTGGTACGTCGGGCTCTGCCGAATGTGAACTACGAAGAGTTGGCCGAACGTCTGAGGCAACGCTACGGCACGGAAAGGCCAGACCGAAACCTTCCGAGCGCAACTCTGCTACCAACGCCAGCGACTAGGTGAGAACCTGAGCGACCTCCTGCACGAGATTCGCCGGCTGGTCGTCCTCGCCTAACCGGTTTTGTCCAACGAGACGACTCAGATCATCGCCAGAGACGCTTTCCTGGAAGCGATGAGGAACCAGGAGTTCTAACTCAAAATACGCGAGCCAGAGACGAAGAATTTGGACGAAGCCTACCGGAAGGGTCTACGCCTGAAGGCCGACCAGCAGACGATGGATCGCGACGACCGGAGAAGACCGCCCAATCGAGTATGAGGGACTCAAGAAGCCGAAGTGAGTGCCCAGCTCCAGTCGCAGATGGATCGGTTCCAGACGATGCAGCGAGAAGAGTACGACGAGTTATCGACGAAGTGAGAAGCGAAGCCTAGAACAGGGACCACTAGCCGCCTAGCCTCCAGGTACCGTTCCGTCTATGATACCTGGCTCTGCTTCGGTTCCACTGACCAAGGAAGATAAACAACGAGATGTTCTCGCGGCCCTGGTGTCCGTGGACTTGTCCACTCGCTCGCTCGCTAGAACTGCCCCTTCAGATCATGCCCGTGGAGAAGGTGGAATTCCGTCCCATAATGAATTCCAGGGAGTGTCCGCCGGCGTTGCCTATGACGACTCAGCCCAACGAATACGATGAACAGTACTGGAGAGTCTTATCGAGTCCATAACGGCGGCGAATCCGAAATCTCCATCAGAACACCATTCCACTCCTCCGCTGCTGCCCGACAAAAAAATACCTACCCCGAGTCTCCAACTCTGGTGCCGTTGTTGGAATCGGTGGCATTGAACGAAGAACTGTCTGACCTCCTGATATTAAGTGATGCCGATTTCCAGATGATACTGGACGATCTGAACTCTGAGCGCCGGGTCGCGACAGTGGTGAATCGGGCCTCTTCCCCGATCTCTTTTCCAGAGCAGATGAAAGTCAATGCCTCGGCCTCGTCTGTTCCAGAGCTTGCTCCCATTACTGGTTGAGCCAGTCGATGGACACCGCCCCGCGATTATGGACGGTTCCTGGAAGCGAATCGGCACTTCCATCATTGTAGGCTACAGCTCGCACGGCGACTGAGGTCTACGAAGGTCGCCACCTCGAGGACATACGCTTCCGTGCTGAGCTGATTCCCCTGCCGACAGCTGTGGTGATTAGCTCAGACTCGTAGGAGGAAGAAGTCCCTATTCGTGATTGTATTGTATTTTCGTTTATTCAAAACTGGCTGTCATAACGCAGCCAACGACAAAAGTGCGTAACTTATGGTTATAAGTAAAGTGATGACTGAGACGGGAGAGAATCTCCATCCGTCTTTGTTGCCGATGATCCTAACAATGCTGACTACTTACCTTCGGAGTCCGATGAAGAGATGGTCCACGACCCACGACGAGTCATCGTCCTGGTACGATTACGATGACGACTAGGCTACCTTCTGCGCGTCGGATGGAGAAGCCGTGATTCTCAGCTCAGAATCTGATGGATACTAGGCCTAGTCCGCTTCGAACCTTGCTGGCGGAAAAATTATCTCACTTGGACGATGGTATACTTTTAATGAGGAACAATTAAAGGGCAAACTTTCGTTTTGAATTAATTTGCCCCGAGACCGGGATAATGTTTGGTTATATGGGACAGCGATATCCGTCATTAAGTTGTAGCCCCTATAGATTAACTTTGAACGTGTAGACCATCTAGCAGTAGCAGTATTGACTTTAGGAATCTTCAGTTTGTGAAATTTATGACAGAACTTTCAGAACTTTGACGGTCTATTCGAGACCGATCGCGGTAAACTAAACTTTGTAGTTTGTTCTATTGTCTTTCAGTTAATTGCTGATATGCCCTAAAATATAGGCGATAGGGCTTTGATTGGTGATTTCTAATTTAGATTAAGCTGCTTAGCCATTTACGCTTGATAGTTGATGGACGCTGGTTCCGGCGTTTTTAATTGTGCGCATCGTATTCTGTCCTAGGAGGGTCCTATCACGGAAATGAGGTCAGTTCCTCTTTCCGGTGGGAGGAGAGTTGTGGCAATATCACATTGCAATAATGGTCGTCATGCCTGCCGCCAATTCGCGATTTTCAAGGACGCGGTTGCGTATGGGCGCGGTTTTTAGCAGCGCAGTTCTGAGCGCGAGGTTTTTAACGGTGCGGTTTTGTGGGCGCGGATATAACGCATACCATGCAGTGCACGTAGCCGCAAGTCTGATCGCTCTGCAACGCATGGCGATATGGTTGCTTGACTTGCTTCCCGTCCTGTATTTCTACGATGCAAAGCTTTGTCGACTGCGGTCCCTAACTCTGGAATATCAAGTCTTTTATCAAGTTCCTTTGAATCTGCGACGAGTTTCTTCTCATTTCTACGTCTCTATAATATTAGGCCTACCATCGGTTGAAGACGATTCCATCTGATCTTTCATTGTCAGGGCGATAGCTCCGCCTGACCTGACAATGCAAGGCCAAGTTTTCTAGAACAGGCGCTATATCAACGTAAACATTAACACGATAGGCTTAAGTACACGTTACATAATAAAACAATGGAAAATAACGCGATAATATTTTGTTATTGCATTAACTCCTTCGCAGTCAGAAGCTTGGACTAATAAGGACGGTTGGGCAGTGGATGTTGATATATCGCTGGTAGCCTACAACAAAGATTGGCAGAAATCGAACGCAAGAAACATTGTGCATCACCAGTGCATAGATAGGCCCTACATGTACATTGCACACTGCATGACAGTCATCAAATGTAACGCCCGATATCTTATCATAGTCGTATGTCATCTATTAAATACATCCAAAAAGAGAAGGATAGAAGGGACATTAAAATGCGAACCGTGGTGACGGCGAATTAAGCCAAAGTAAGATTTTGGGCGAATGGTTGGAATTATCAACGGAAAGGTTGCTGCGAGAAACCGAGGACAGGAGAGGATGGAGAAGAATCGTCTAGGGAGCATCCATAAAGGACGTCCGCAATGAGGGGGGGAGGGGGAGGTCACCCAAATGCGGACGAATGCGGACAAGGGGGAGGGGGTTATGACCAGTGCGGACGTCCGCCTAAGATGGCCTAAAAACGTATTCTGACGAGCTCGTTCTACTTGTAAAAACTAAATCCCAAGCGAGAAATCCATCGACTGACTTGATGTGTTCCGTCACTACCAATTATTACATTATTATTATTATTATTGCTAAATAAGATAGAGGCTGGTCCGTAATAATAGTCCCAGATAGAACTAGTAGTTTATTAATTACGTTATTCACAATGTTGATGTTTTATTTTGTAAATTTTGTGGTTTTCGTGTGCGGACGTCCGCAAAGGGGGTGGGGGTATGGCTAAATGCGGACAAATGCGGACAAGGGAGGGGGGGTCCAAAGTGGGTCATTTTTGAGGACAGGAGTATGGAGAAGAATCGTCTACAATGCGACCAACCCTCGTATCGAGGACGGTTGGAGAGAGAGAGAGAGAGAGAGAGAGAGAGAGAGAGAGAGAGAGAGAGAGAGAGAGAGAGAGAGAGAGAGAGAGAGAGAGAGAGAGAGAGAGAGAGAGAGAGAGAGAAGAATGATGTCCACATCGAAACTCTCACCAGGGTCGCAACACTCAGAAGTGACGTCATAAACACGCGACGATGTCCAGATTGAAAGGTTTTACGTTGCAACGGAGAACAGATTGTGAAGAGAAGGGCTACGCAATCAGAGCATCCACTCTTTGAGGATTTGCCAAGATCTTAGGGTTTGGGGATCGACTTCGGATTTGCGGATTGTGCATACCAATCTGGGGATTTCTTTACAAGGACTACGTACAGTCAAGGATGTCATGGAGGGAAGATGCCATTCACGATACACTGAACAAAAGAGAAAGGAGTGGCACTCAGAAACAATCAATGTTGTCACCGGACTTACAACAGTGACAGCGAATCAGACTAGAGAAACCTCGGTCAGTGGAAGTGTCCGAAAGACGTTTATTTGTTATTGTAACTTGTAAACATTGGAATTTATTAATTCAATGTTTGACTCCGGTTTTCCTTTTCCAGTTCGTAGCTCGACATTTTAGTGAATAGCCTAATTGTGATTGTGAAAACACATTTCATATTTTTTATCACAACTTTTTGCCTTTCAGTAAGGCCATACTCGGGATTTTCTAGTAGCCTACTCTTGGCCAATCTTTGGATATTTATGGCAAGAGCTTTGGGCTTCCCGAAACTGGAAAGTGGCAGCAATGTACGAAATAGGCAAACTAGCTTACTATTTAAGCCTATATAATATATATTATTAACATCGAAGATTAGTCAGATGGAAAGAGATGGCTGAATTATTATGGCCGTTGTCTAGTTCAGGTAGGCCTTATCCTGATTATTTTGTTAAACGTGAGTGCGGCCATTTTAGACGCTGCAGCTGGAATAATTAGATTCTGAAGTTTAGCCATATTGCCTATCGAGCTACCTGCGGGACGGACGAGTGACATTGGTTCCCCCATCAGAAATCAGCTTGTGCTGTGCTCAAAAGGCCTATTCTTTAGAATCTCCTACTGGTTAATTCGTCAATCTGTTTCGCAACACCTGCAGTAGTTCTGTTCTTATAAAACATAGTCCTATGATCTCCCATCTCTATCTGTATAATTCTTTGCTAAGGCAAACGCTCCTTTGTATTAGGGCCTACATAGGCTAATCCTGAAGTTCCATGTCCCTATTTCTATGTTGTCGACTTTGAATTCCTCTGTTGTGTTGTCCATGGCACTATGGCGCCCCATAGGTAGCCCATGGTTGCGGCGGGTTGTGCAATGCTGCAGTTCAAATACCCTTTAAGATCATTAATACAATCTCTATATCCAAAATGTTTATAATTCACACGTAGTCCAAAGAATAGCTAACCATCTATTGTGAACAACGATTCTTTAAACATCGAATACCAACGATTGCAGTTACTTTAATATGAAAAGTTGCTGAATACTTTGTAAACAAAAGCAAAAGTACAGCTGATGACGAACTAGGCTACTACAGAAACTAGAATGACGTAAACGTGCTATAGCGCATTTCGTTTTGATAGTTTGCACAAATGTGTTCTGAATCCTAGGCAGAAATATGCCAACTTGAGTCTTCTTGCTTCTCGATCGGGTTGATAAAGCCTTCAGTCTGTGACACTGACTTGTTTCGTGTTAAAATCTGGAGGATTGACTTCAACTGCAGGAGTGCAACGCAGTGGCGGTTTTACCGGGGGGGCTAGGGGGCTGTAGCCCCCTAGATGGAAAGTTAGCCCCCTAGTTTTTCTCAGCCCCCCTGTGCACACTTTAGCCCCCCCAGACTCTGCACTCTGCTCCAGTCAGAGTGCTCAGATCCAAGCACATGTCTATCTATAATTCTATATACTAATTGCTTTCCTGTTACTACAGAAGGGCTGGGGTGTTCAAGGAGAGACTGAAGAACAGATTACAGCCTCAGCAGCCGAGATTAGGCCAGCCGAAAGCACTCTATGACCCTGCACGCTGGGGTGACATTAGCTTTAGGAGCAGGGATAGCAGCAGGGCAACAGCAACACCAAGAGGGGGATAGCCACATTAGCCAGACAGTGGCAGGCAGAATTAAGGCCTCTGCGTACTATAGTGTATACTGTATGTGTGTGTTAATGACTATTTGTGTATACAGAGCAGTGCGTACTAGAATACGTTTGGGCACGTACATAGGTCTACACAAATTAATGGATAAATTCATTGTGAGAAGTAAAAAAAGAAAAGCTGATGAGCTACACGATGAACTTTCTACGGCATTGATAACACTATGACAGGTATGTAAAACTAGTACACATGGGATGGAATCATTCATGGGAGAACTTACCCCAGTTTGGCAACAATATATTTACCCGAAAATACTGAGGGCGGGATAGATTTTCTAACCCGCAAATGGAATTGAGGTGCATGCTTTGTAGTGAGGGATACAGTCTTCTCTCCACAATAAATTCAATTTTAATGTTAACAATCAAACTGGTGCATTTTTGGACAATTATGAGATACAATGAATATCCATGCCGTCTTCAGCTGTCGATGGGAATCCGTTGGTTGGTTCCACGTGTGCGAGTGGGTCCGCCACTGGTAACTCTTTCAGCTTACTCTTTTGCTAACTGGTGTAATATATTCGTCGTAATGACATTTAACATCATAATATTATAGGCTAGCGCAGAGAGCGCCTCTGAGTAGATATCTTGAAGTGGCGCTATATAAGACATTATTTTCAGACAGACTGGATTACACGATGCGGAAATGTTTTACAATTGACTATGCCCTATGCTTTTCCTGATTTAATCACATTTACCAGGCTAACATTAACAAATCCTGTATCTCCAGCCAGTTCCGAAAGAAGCTTTTCAACCCTGAATAGAGTCAAAACTTATCTCAGGTCAAACGTGTCAAAGCAGAGATTGAATCACCTTTGCATGCTTAGTATTTAGAAGGAACTTGGTCTTTTCCATCAGTCTTTCACTTCTTCAAGATACATCAGCAGTTGTTGATAAATTTGCAACCATAAAAATGGGCAATTGGGCATCTTAATTTGTTGCTGAAAATTTAAAATATCTGGGTATAATATAATCTTGCTAAAACTTTGCAAAGAGGTAGAAGATGTTGCATGAACAATAAAACGGATCAAGTCGATACAAAAATGTACTACACAGATGAAGTTTTTCCATCAGCTTTTCTTTTTTCATACTGACATAATCGTACTTTAGAGATTATTCTGTTTATCAGAACGTCGGCTAGACAATATTAATTTTCATTTCAGTAGGTTGCTGAAACGGGTAACCGGGGTCAGCACGCTCAGCAGTATGAACACGTACATTAATGAGAAGGGGCTAATTACTTTTTAGCCCCCCCAGTCCAAAAACTCTAGAACCGCCACTGGTGCAACGCTTCTTCTTTTTCTGTTGAATCGCATCCATCAGGTCAAAGACAAACTGCATAAATTCAACCGCTGTCATCACCGTTATTCCAAGCCAAAGACTCAATGCACCGCCAACCAGAGAAAGCAATTTGTCCCCCGTCAATGATGGAACCTGTTTGAGTAGCATAGGGGTGTACCGATCAAAGATTATATTCAACTGAATGAAGTTATCTTCTATAACATGTGTACCTTGCAGCCTTTTGATTAAGGAAGTTTGGTTTTTTGCTGTCTTCCTTATCTCATCATAGACGTCAAATTTGTCACCGTAAAGCGATTGATTAGCAATGTATTGATCGTAGAAGGTCAACTGTGTCGAGACGTGTGGCCAAGGCGCTGAAGAAACACTGACTTCATACATGTATTCCTTGCACGGTTCCGGACACGATATTTCACAGGCATCTAAATTCATCTGCACTTGCATCAAACAAGCCAACTGTATCACCCCCTCAAAATATGTCGCGTTCCTTTTTGAGTCGCTGTTCGGTCTACCCATGTCGCCACAGTAGGAGTTGTTGACGGAGCGCATTTGAGTTGGAGTAGCCTGGACATCACTCCTCACGCAGTGGCAGCTGTCGATGAACTGTTGTTGCAGACAGATATCGTAGCAGGCGTCCGTGTCATAGGCGCCGACTCCACAGGGGCAACAGGGACTTTCGCCCCAGTACTCACCAAGGTTCTGGGGCGAGAGTATAGTTTCGCCCCAGTACTTTTTGGCCATTGAAAATTCAAAATGCTTAATAAAACTTATTCATTTTTAGTTAAAGAACAAGGAGCGCCTCTGCGGCCTCCATGTTCAGAAAAATGCCATATCAAAAGCCGCTTATAAAACGCTGTGTGACTCGGGTTTAACTTCAGCCTGCATTAGAAATTTGATATGCCTACATACCAGAGACCCTTAGAAAATGGCAGGCGATATAATTCGTTGATGGACATGTTTCATCTGTCTGAGCGCTGTTGGGTAGATATCGAGGGTGAATCATTCACTGTGAATGCGTTTTGTATGGGGATGACTCGATCGGTTGCACTTGGGAACGTTTAGCTATACATCCTGAGAGTAAGACACTTCGCTCCATCGCAGTGAGGACTGTGAGGGTCAATTTAAGGTCAATCTTGCATGGCATGCCAATGCTATCTGTCTCTCTAACCCCTCCGTCCCTCCATACTTACATACGTTAAGATAGACAGAACAGCAAAAGTTAGGGAAGGTCAGTCCTATCGGAAAATTATTGGGTAGCGCGAAAACGGATCGGTAGCCTACGCCACTCTCTGAAAGCTTGGTGTTTATAAGTGTTAACAAATCTTTCAGAATTGAATTATTGATGGTCACTGTCTTAAAGGTTACTAACTAGTGACTTACAATTGTAATTGCAATCGATAAGTTTGCTGTGAAACGTTCACGCTTAGAAGTAGAGACTGTGCCGCCGCTGCTTCCGCTGCCACCGCCGGTGAAACTGTCACATCTCAATGAAGCGGCTGTAGCGGCCTCTGCCCTCTGGTACTAGTGGTACTGCTTACACAGTACCTGAAAGCGATGGACGTGCCGCCCATGCAAGTACTGGTAAGCGACCTTTCAATAATAAATCACTCACGACTATCCGTGGCTAACTGTACCTGTCACTAAATGTACTACTGAAAAGGCATTTCTGGTATTAGGCGACTGAAAACGTATTTGCGAAACACTATGACACAGACAAGATTAAACAACATTGCACTTTTGAACTGTCGTCTAGCACACCTGGAAGCAGTGGACATTGACACAGTTCTGTAAGAATTCATAAGTAAATGCACTGTTCGGCAAAATACATTCGCCATGAAGTTGAAGTACGACTGTATGTGACTCAAGTGTCTTAACTGGCAAACTTTATGGGTGTATCTGTAGCCTAACTGCGATAACATGAGATTTGTTAGTGAAAGTAGTTTGTTAGTATTAGTTAGTAGTTGTAGAAAACTGAAATTTTTTGTAAGTAATATACTCATGGTTGTTGTTTGCTCGTCTTTATGATTGAGCAAAGAAAAAGCAATGCATGTTGCATAGTTGGTCCAGTTGAAAGGGTTGGAGGAAAGGGGGACTCGGGAGAGGTAAGACAGGGCAGGACAGGGTCGTTTTTAAGGTCGTCGTAGACCCTAGGCACTCTTGCTTTCATAGGCCCCAACTCAACTGCCAGCTCTGAAATTGATGTTTTTAATGGCGAGCCAGTGGCAATATTTTTCCAGCAAGTGGCGGGACAGGGTGCCGACGGCACCTGAGCAAATTGGGGTAGGGTCTGGGAGGGAGCTCGGTGATCCCGTCCATAGAAAATGTTTGCAAAACTAAATCTTAAACGGTGCGGTTGGTTTTTTTACCATACAAACAATCAAATTAGGTTTAAAAATCTTTATTTTGACCTTCATTATCAGTAGGCTACAAACATCAAATAAAACTCTCGAAAGCGCTAAAAATGACAAATTTAATCTTTATTCTAAAATTGCGTAGTCTTTAGGAAATTTTCCGATGTTAAAAATAACTCATCGGTGGGCCATGCATAAATTGCCCTTGGGCCGGCTCTTTGACACCCCTGTAATATAAGTGATTTTGCTAATGCAAAGAGTGTAAGTTCACATAGGCCTATAGTCTAGGCTGTTGCACAACTCAACTTAACTTTAAGTTAATAGGCCTATATCTTAAAGTTAAACTGTTTCAGTACAGTTACAAAAATACTAATTTAGAAATTGAAATCTCCTTTTTTCATTTTCGAGTCAAATTCAATCATTTTTCAATATCTCATTTTCAGACTTTCGTAGGCCCCTGAAAGGTTCGTAGGCCCTAGGAACAGTGCCTATAGGATAAAAAGGCCCTTGAGCAGGATAGGCGAAGGGATCGTCCGATCACGGAATCATGGGAACGAAATTCTTGCCCCAGTACCTTTTACTAAAAGTCGGCGCCTATGGTCCGTGTTGTATATTCCCGATTCTTCGTCGGATTCGTTAACGTATTTTTGGTTGGTACAGTTGCCGTACGGACTCTGAAGACGAGTCCGAACCGTGTTCCGTATACGTAAAGTAGTCTCTGTCCCCGGTCCGACGCTCAGTCCGTTCTTCGGGTTAGGTCGAGTGCCTGGGGCATGAACCGTCACTCTGACGCCCTGTGCCCGCGACTGGGTAGGCATAGGAAAGAACGTATCTAAAAGACTTGTGGGGAAATTGGCGATGTACAGAATCATCGTGAGTCCTCTCACCTCGGTCGCATAGGAGCTATTCAGCTGAAGGGTATCGCACAAGGTGTAGTCGGTGGTCCAGAAAGGTTTCATTGTCGGCTCCGTGTCGCTGATGTCCCATTCCCAGGTAAAGTAGTTCTTATCGGTTAAAAAATCATTGTTTTCGGATTTGTAATTGCCCTTATCCGGCGGAAAACTCGTAAAATACCCGCTGGGGTTTTGTATCAGTGACCAGACGTAATTGTATTCATTGACCGTCGTCAGGGTTGTGATAGAGGTAAATTTGTCAATTGGGCACTGCTTCTTCCTTTTCGCCGTCATGTTCAAGTAGGTGTCTAAGTTCGTTCCCGGATCCTGTAATCCATCACCTGTCGAGTACAGCTTGCAGACGGTCACGTCCGGGAAGACCGGACGACCTGTGCCCTCCTGATAGATGGACTCAACTGGATAGCTGAAGTAGGTCACCAGCACCGCGATGACCTGCCACAGGAGCAGACCGAAACACAACAACACCGCCAACAGCCATAACATTCGCAACACGGCGCTTCTCGCCTTCAGAATTCGCGAGACGCCTTTCACCGAAACAGTTTCGCCAAACTTCCGCAGCTCTTCTTTCACGACTGCAGACTTCACGACGGGCTCCATAGACGTATGATGGTATTCGATCTCGGTTTGACATGAAAATGTTCAGTCTACTGGCCAGTGGCAATAAGGTCACGATGGTTTCATCCAAACACATCAGTATCTGATTTACTGCACGCATCAGTCTATTATTTTATGTATTTTTCGGAACTTTCGCAGACCAGCGTGAGCGAAGCCGAGGAAGCACTCTGTAGTGCACATAATAGTTTTAGACTACAATAGCAAAAAATGCGATAGCAACACTAATTGAACGATCGTTCATCTTTATCAAGTTTGTCATCATTAACTCTAGCACCTGGACTAGGCCTAGGCTACATGCACTCACGGTGCATTAACTCTCACAAATACAATCGCGTTGAGTAGATAGGCCTAAAGAGGCTAAATAGCTACAGCTTTTCAGAACATACACAATAGAAATTACTGTCATTTACGGACCGACATTAATCATCTTAATGGCATCACAAAATTGGAGAAAACTATAGACCTATGCATTGACGCTTGCATTCATCAGCTTCCGTATACATAGGCCTACCTGCGCATATACAGGGCTCGACAAAAACGCTGAACGCAAATCAGAATACCAAACGTAGATGAACATATATCACAACAAAATCCTCTTCATGTTTAATACATAATAACTAGAATTCAGTCGTACAAGCCTACAGCTTAGCCTTAGAGTGAGTTATGGCTGGCTGTATTGGGGAAACCACTCCCAAGTAGGAACAAAATTGGTGGGAAAATTTTGTAATTTCTATATAGCAGGTCGTTTGAAGTGGCAAGGACAGCCCTTTGGACAGGAGTGAAATGTATATCCAATGAAACGTACTTTCAATCATGGAATAGTCTGAACGTTGTAGAAACACATGGCTAGGAGCAGATGGACGGAGAATGCATCTTGCATAGATGGGTAAATGAAAATTGGCCAATTCGGCAATTCCAATTGATTAGCTACAAGATTTTGCTAATTCTAATCAATTAGCAAAATTTCAGCAGCTAATTCTAATCGATTAGCAATTTAGCTAATTGTGCCCATCTTTGGTATCTAGGGAGCCAGTTTGAACCAGTGAAAAGAACCTTTTCCTTTTTTTGTGGGCTACAAATTGCACCTTGCTAACAGTTCATATATTTCCTAAAGTTCATACAGCGTATATCGCAAGAATATCACGTCACCGCTAACATGAATGTGCACATCAAATCAGAAAGCCACAGCCTTCAGTAGATAGATTCCCGATGGATCGACGACGAATGTTATGTTTTGGTGCGGTTTGAATGCTCCCACATAACTCCCGTCAAACACTTCGGTGATGTTATAACCTCGTGTGGAATTCAAACCAATTTGGAAGAGAGGCATCGTCACATGAACTAGATAGCCGTGCAGAACAAAGTATATAGCAGCTATTGCAAAGCTTCCCACAGGTACAACTGGACGTGTCCACACTTGAAACTTCTGATCATAAAGCTGAAATGAAAATTATTTAGGGTCAAATGGTTGAGATGTTGGACAAAATTCATCATAAATTTCCAAGTAAGTTACACAATTGCAGTACAACCACAATAAACTATTGCAAAGATAGCTAACTAGTGGTACAATGTGATTGTGATCTAAAGCCCTTAGAGAAGTAAAAATTTATTGAACATCAAATAATTTTAACCTATATATAAATATATATTATATATATATAATTAATTTTTTTAAATCGGATTCTAATCAAAGTAGTTTCAAATTTATAATTTAAGTAAACAACACTTGCACATATATAATTAAGACCTCTACAGAAATTATTAACAGTACTAACAATTTGAGAAATATTAAATAAGACATCAGTATTAACAAACATGAAGATGATGACAGTAAAATGTGTCAATTTATGTTATGGGGACAAAAAGATAGAACCTTTCATTTGACTGATTTTGATAACAGAGATAGACTAACGCTGATGATTCTTCTGCCTTGTATGCCGAGTGGATCCTGGTTGATCGCTAGAACACCTCTGTGCTGAAGAAGGGCCTTTGATATGGGGTTCATTTTGGATAAATCAGCCGACACCAGGAGCGGTGCAGCAAACATCGCCCACAACCCCATCTGAACTCTTTCCTCATCACGACTCAGTCCAAAGTCACCAATTACCAACTGTCAATCATCAGATACACCAGAACTTCCCTTATAAAACACACTTTAATAACATGCAATTCCTATACTTGGTATCTTATAGAAGAACCAAACTGCAGTTTTACCCCAAATATAATATTCGGCTTCACAATATATTTTGTGCTGTCTTGGCTCTTAAATTATAGTCTAACTATCCTATACTGCACAAAGCATGTCTGCTAGTTCGGCAAAATATTTCTTATGATATGCGATATCTCCCACCCATCCCCCCTTTCATTCCTCCTCTCTCAATCCATACCATTCTGATCTTTCCCGATTCTACTCTGATATGCTTTTGTGAGTTGTGCAGCTGGCCTTCCCAACATTCTTTTAATTCCGCCCTCTTACCTCTACCAATTATGTCCGTTGTCAGGCTGGTCTCCTTTCAGCCAGGGCTTTAGTTGTCCTACCAAGCGTAGCCATGTATGTAATTTCAAAGCCTTTAATTGCATAGATCTTGAAGATCCATTTAAACAGATCTCCACTGCAAAGATAGTTTGAAATCATTGTCAGTTATAAGATTATACTTAGTTCATTATCTAGACACTTAACATAGCATCTTTTAACAGTTTAACGACAAGAGAGTGCAAAAAATGACAGGGAAACCAATTCAGCTCATTGTTAAAGTGCTAACTATCTCCGAAGTGCTACCCGCACTCACCTAAATGGTCTTTAAGCTCATCCAAAACAAAAAGCTCATCACAGTTACTTTTTAATTGATTCCCAATTTTTTTAAACATCAGTTTAAGTTTTTGAATTCCAAATTATGCCCTATTACCTCACATTCAATTTGCTTATCCACCGTAGGCTGCCTCTCAGTCTAGAGTGACCAGGATCTTATGCACACTGACCTGATT
Organism: Aporrectodea caliginosa; assembly: GCA_020284085.1. Classification (NCBI taxonomy): domain Eukaryota; kingdom Metazoa; phylum Annelida; class Clitellata; order Crassiclitellata; family Lumbricidae; genus Aporrectodea; species Aporrectodea caliginosa. The sequence goes on from JACEVL010000574.1 coordinate 404,530, forward strand.
ACGGCCTGGTTCTGGATCACTCCATTGGTTGATGCCTTGTGCATTAGACATCGACGCTACAGAAATCACTAAATAACCGATGATTTGTGTTACCTCATCTGGATCATTCCAGTTTCCTGGTCCAGCAACTGATGCAAAGTCACCCTCGTTGTCTCCATACCAACCAGTTATGCTGCGGATGCTCTGGAAACTGTCGTAAATGTCACCATAGACACGGAACGTATTGCACGTCTCGGCCACAGCAGTGTAGTTCGGCTGAAGAGGCAACAGAGATGCAATTATACACAGATAATACATACAAAACACTACAACCATCTATCTTAGTCATATATATATATATAAATATGTGTGTGTATATGCATATATGTATGTATATATACATATTTATATTATATATTTATCTGTCTAACCTTTTGGATTTGGAGTTGAAACACAAACTGACCCTGGCAGCATGGTTATTTAAACTAGCTTCTCCTGCGTATAGCACCTGCATGTTACTTTGGCAAATCACCTACGATGTCACAGAGGACATCAGTAATGCCAAGTTCTTCAATTTTTGTTACCAGGTTTTACCTTTTGCCATTCATCATCATCATCACCACCACCACTGTCCACCAACTGAAATCACGCAAATGTTCTTTGCATACTTGTTACATTCATGTTTTCTTCCTCAGGCAATTTAGCATTAGTACCCTCAAAACTTGCTACTGTTTAGAATATTTTGTTGCAATTCTGCTTCATAATGACCTCGGCCATGAAATGAATACATTGACCGTTGTTCATTCTCAGTGGGAGGATCACGTAGAGAAGACTAGACACCCAACGTCATGTGACAAGGCTAAGAAAGTGAAGTCGTCAACACTTCATACTCATGACCCTGTGTCATGGTTAGTTTTAGGAACTGCTCTTCTTGTAATCCCACTATTACTTGTCCAATTTTATTTTATGTTTATTACCATGTCTGTATACACCAAAATGCAGATAGAAATAGGTCATTTAAAGAATATTCTTATCTTATCTTAAATTCAGCTGCCTTTTCTTAGCTTACCTGAACTCCAACTGGTCGTAGATAAATCGGCCATTCACAAGAATACAGGATAGGGCGTCCAGTTCGATTCAGATAGTAACCCATCATCGGATATCCTGTACACACACAATCCAAGCAACTTATCTTCCACACTGACCATACCATTGCTTATTCTAATTAACTATAAGTGTTTCAGCTAGTGAGCAGAGCTGCTTAGATATTCTTATCTTAGAGGAACTATAAAGTGTTCAGTTGCAATAATTAATGTATCATGGTCGGTCCCTAATGATAGAACTTGCTTCCATGCTGCGACATGATTTTCTTTTTCCTTCTGACTTGACGCAGCACTCATGAATAAGCTGGAACCTTGCACTTAGTTTTTACATACAAAAAGCACTTCGAATTTACCTTTACACATACTATATTACTAAATAGTATGAAATTACTTTGTATTTCATTAAATTACCACATTTTAAATATATCGATACAAGATAATTGCTTTCCATCTAGCACACAATCCAAGTGATTATGATAACTATAACGATCATAGTGATAACGACAATTCTAAGCATAATTATATGATATTTTGAAGTATGATGAATACAATACAGGTCATGAAAATGATATCAATATTTGCAGGTGCTAAACCTAAGCAATTTCAAAGATAAATAAAATAATATCTTCATGTATACAATGAAGATGATGAACAAATTAAATCTGACCTCAAGGACATACAACATGAAAATCAACATTGGAAAGACAAAGAGTATGAGAATAAGCCGAAAGGAGGGTGAGGTAACAGAGAAAATAAGAATCAACGGTGAGGAGGTGGAACAGGTTAAGAGTTTTTGTTACTTGGGAAGCATGATAACAACAGATGCAAGGTGTCACAGCGATGTGAAACGAAGAATAGCACTGGGAAAAGATGCATTCACGAAAAGAGGAGAATTGTTGAGAGGAGGGCTAAATAAAAGCCTAAAGAAAAGACTGGTCAAAACACTGGTATGGAGTGTGGCACTGTATGGGTCAGAGACCTGGACCATCAGGAAAGAAGAGATTAAGAAATTAGAAGCTTTTGAGATGTGGATCTGGAGAAGGATGGAGAAGGTGAGCTGGACTAAGCATATAATGAATGATGAGGTGCTACAAATGGTTGATGAAAAACGATCGCTAATAACAACAATAAGAGAAAGACAGAAGAACTGGGTGGGGCACGGTTTAAGAGGAGACTCCCTTCTGAAAGAAATCATAGAAGGGAGAATGGAAGGGAAAAGAGGGAGGGAAAGACCGAGGCAGATGATGCTGGGGTGGATGGCCGACGGATACAGTGAATTAAAGGAAAAGGCACAGCACACAGAGAAGAGTGGCGTCATTGGAAGTTGGAACCTGCCGAAGGGCAGAGAACTTAAAGAAGAAGATAGCAATGTGTAAAATACAAATGATATACATTTGCAAGTGTTGTCATAAGCAATAATAAAGATACTAAAAATTATAATTTTAAAAGATATCCTTCAGTATAGCGATAACGATATGGATTACAAAAGCAATAGCCATATTTGTGTTAAACAGAAGTAATGGAAACCCTGTTACCTATTGCAAAAGTCAAAGCTCTTTAGAACAATACCCTTAGTACTATATGCAAATTACTATAAGATGTATTATTAAAAAATAAAAGTAACTTATTAAATAGTAATATAATTTTTCCAAGTCAGTCTGATGAAATAGAGGATGCAGGCTCTAAGCCCAACACAGACGATTCAACTTGAACCACCACAGATATGTAAATTTCAATCCAATAGATAGCGCTCTAGCATTCGTTCAAACTATACCCACCACAGAAACATAAATGTCAATCCTACAGATAGTGCTTTTACCATATGTTCAAACTATACCCACAGCAGATGCACAGATTTTACTTTTTCCATTCATTCATTCAAGTGAAGATAAGATATATTTCCATGTTTCCCTCCTATCTACAGCTCTGTCCCCAATGACTCAGATAATCTCCTACTGAAGATAAATTTTCACATACATTTCACCTAAGGGCTTTCCTCCTACTGCTGAAACAGTCGAAAATCTACTTCAATACTATGTAACTTAGCATTATGCTAGCTATATAAAGCACCACAGAAGTGACTTTCTACTCACAATATTATATAAATTGTCATAAACTAAATTACAATTACAGTTGCTACCAGCCACTAATCACACTCTGTTAAAATTGTCCAAGCCAGAGCTAAGATCAGGAAAAGAATTGAAATCTATTCGTGTGAAATTCAAACCAAGAAACCCAGAAACTGAAGCAATACAAACCAACCACCTCAAAGTGGAGAGCACCAAAAGACGAAGCAAATGAGAAACGCAGTTCATCCAACCATAATTCAGTCCTCCTACGTCTGCGTTGCACCCGTCGAACTTGACCATGTCAACGCCCCAATCCGCAAATGTCTGGGCATCCAGTTCATAGTAACCCTGTGATCCTGGATACCCAGCACATGTATGACTCCCAACATCTGCATAGACGCCCAACTTGAGTCCCTTGGAATGAATCTGTCAGTTACATGAATGTACGATAATGTAAATACATATCCGAGCATATGATTGCATCATCATTGTCATCAATCATAATCATCATCATCATCACCAAGATTTCCACATACATTGCCACTTACAGTCTTACAAGCAGTACACATTTGCACATACATTGCAACTTACAACAATTACACATTTGCACATACATTGCAGCTTACAAGACTGACAGATTTCCACTTACATAATCAGAGAGGTTTTTCATTCCCGATGGAAACCGTGTGGGATCTGGTTGAATGCGGCCTTTGCTATCGCGATGGTCAGCCGGCCAGCAGTCATCGACTGCTATGTACTCGTACCCTGCGTCTCGGAAACCTTCTGAAACCATCGCATCAGCCATTCTTCTCAGCAGTCGCTCTCTACAGAATAACACTTATAAAAGTCATGGAAAAATGGTAATGGTAACGATAACTGCAAATTTATATAGCGCCACTGCGAGACTCATCAGAGGCGCTCCCGATCTAACACAATAAACCATGATTGAACAAAATGGTCTTCAAGCATTTCCTTACAAGAACTTTTCACACAACACTACAATATTCAAAATCTTGCTATGATTTGGATAATAATGTTCACAGAAATGTCACTCTGTTCGTACAACTAAACCAAAGCAACAACAGCAACAATAATTTCATTTCAATATTTTTATTTAATATAAAATCCACGAGGAGAACAATTTTAAACTCAAGAAGCTAAGTACTTTACAATAGATAAACAAGCGCATCATTGTGGTCAATTTGGTTAGTGTGACCAATAATAAAGAAATAAATATAACAGAAACAAAATACCGAACCCAATGCAGTTGTCTGGATCGATATCGCAGTCTTGGTCACAGCCGTACCTCTCCCAGGACAGCCATCCCATAGGAGGAGTCAGAGCCAAGCCATTATTTAAGCCAAGTGAAATCTGGAAGAGACTTGATACTAGACAAATGACCACACTGAGATACATTCCAGTAGGCTGCAGTTGAAGTTTGAAGTGAGCAAGATGCTGTGTTGTAAAGTATATTGTTTGAGATTTCTTGGGGCAGTACAGAGAAGCTTTAATATTCACTGCAAGAGTTGGAATGATGACAAATAGTTCATTTCCACCTAAAAAAACAACAGAAACACATCAAAGAGTTTCAGAAACATCAGAATAAAAAAAACTCCTTTGATGGTTGGGCTGACAAGTTTTCATGCTGTTTCAGACAGCCAGCAATGAATAAAATGAGCATAATGTTACATGTCTAGTAGCAGAACACTGAGGCCATATATTTTCTCTGTGAGATATTAAAAATTCACCCAAGTAATACAAATCGAGTAGCACAGCACTATGGGCATGACAAACACGGCTGTCTGTGACCACAGAGCGCTGGTTGTGCCATCGGTTGAGGCGTTGTGCATTAGACACTGGCACAATGATGATGATGATCAATTCTCTGCCCGAAGGCATGTCATTGGCTCTGATGCCACCCGGGGATGAGATGAGTGAGGTGGCTTCCCAATGCCTTCCTCACAGACAATTGTGGGCGAGCAACTTGTCCAGGGTTGCAACGCAGTGTATTGAGGTAGATTTGAACCTGCGACCCTCCGATTACAAAGCGCAGAACATACCGCTACACCACCCAATCCCACAATAGAAGCTACTAATTACAATTACTGGTACAAGGAGGTCAAAAAACGTTTCAGCAAATAAAAATCTTAAGCATCCCAACTGGGGACTCTGTTGAAGTGACAGAAACTGTTTGGATGCTGTTACACGATGGAGACACCTAGCGCCATTTTCTGCAATTGCCCACTGATTCTCTAATTGTGCATTAATCACATATTGCGGAGTCATCAAAAGGTGATCAAGTCTCAGCATTCTTCCCATCAGCCACCTCACAAAGCACATGTATGATAGTGATGATGGCCACAAATGTAATGCCAACAAATAGATGTTGAAACCACTTTTGTCATTTGCAGAGTCCCACTGGCTGCAATCCCTACCATCATTTCCAAGGGTATTAGATGGAAGCCATATGGGCTCTATATGGTCTCATCTGGGAATATGGATTCCTATGGCCCCCAAGTGAGCAGTAGCGGCGCCAGGATTTCGGGGGGGGCCTAAAACCCCAATTCCTTCACTTTCTCCCCTCCTCCTCTCTGGCATTGGCAGTGATTTCCCACTTTTGTTTGGGGGCTGAGCCGCCGATAGGAGGGCTTCAGCCCACCCTAGCTCCATGCTGGCACCGCCCCAGCAAGTGAGCATGCTGGCAGGGGTCAGACCGAAATTTACAACAGTTCACTGATTAGAAGAGTACTTAGCGGCCTTTAATCACCAGTTCAAAACGACCAACAGTTATCGATAGCCATCTCATTTGGTAGTAATCGTAATCGTATGTGCTCCAAATTTATAAAGCACTACATAAGCTAAGCGTAGGGCACCAGCTCATTCACGAGCGCTGAACTACAGCAGGTATTTAGATTTTACCTAACGATCATTCTTCTAGGGCACACGGGTGCATGCTAGATTGGCAGTAGGCCTAACTCACTTTGATTAAATGATTGTTCCGGTTAAGTGAATCTTCACACTCATTTACTTACTTATATAATGCATACGGGTTGTGAATTATACATGACGCTGGGCGTATCAAGTATAAAATCAACAGTCTCACAGCAATCATTGTTTCAATATCAGATCTTCAAATTAGAAATCTACAAAGTGCAACATACTTAAACTTATCGCAAAATCGGTCAAGAAACCTCTGATCATCAAGTTCTGTAATTAAACACTTTTGTTTCTTGCGCCTCAGATAAACCCGGAAATGCAGAACACCCGCGTTTGGAGACGAATATGTCGCACCTGGTGGAGTAAGAAATGTTTCTACGGTTTTAGGTTGTACGCAGTTCATAGATTGTTAATTCACAGCCTAAACAAAGATTTTAGAGTCTACGACTCTAACATCTTTGACCTAAAGTCACAGAATAGATCAAGGAAAGTCAACATTTTTAAATTCACTTCAGTAAACTTATAGCTAGCTTCGTGTTTCTTTAGAACAAAACTACAGAAACGTCGTGTATTGAATGCAAGTCACCTTATTTCAAATCATGTGATTGATCATTTGAAGATATTTTAGTTCGGGTCTGTTATTTATTTGGTCTGTAACACGTTTTGCTCAGAGCGTGCTCCGTCGAGAACCTGGTCGGTAGAGCACTTAGTTCGTCGTTGAGACAGCGGGACCATAGGCGCCGACTTTTAGTAAAAGGTACTGGGGCAAGAATTTCGTTCCCATGATTCCGTGATCGGACGATCCCTTCGCCTATCCTGCTCAAGGGCCTTTTTATCCTATAGGCACTGTTCCTAGGGCCTACGAACCTTTCAGGGGCCTACGAAAGTCTGAAAATGAGATATTGAAAAATGATTGAATTTGACTCGAAAATGAAAAAAGGAGATTTCAATTTCTAAATTAGTATTTTTGTAACTGTACTGAAACAGTTTAACTTTAAGATATAGGCCTATTAACTTAAAGTTAAGTTGAGTTGTGCAACAGCCTAGACTATAGGCCTATGTGAACTTACACTCTTTGCATTAGCAAAATCACTTATATTACAGGGGTGTCAAAGAGCCGGCCCAAGGGCAATTTATGCATGGCCCACCGATGAGTTATTTTTAACATCGGAAAATTTCCTAAAGACTACGCAATTTTAGAATAAAGATTAAATTTGTCATTTTTAGCGCTTTCGAGAGTTTTATTTGATGTTTGTAGCCTACTGATAATGAAGGTCAAAATAAAGATTTTTAAACCTAATTTGATTGTTTGTATGGTAAAAAAACCAACCGCACCGTTTAAGATTTAGTTTTGCAAACATTTTCTATGGACGGGATCACCGAGCTCCCTCCCAGACCCTACCCCAATTTGCTCAGGTGCCGTCGGCACCCTGTCCCGCCACTTGCTGGAAAAATATTGCCACTGGCTCGCCATTAAAAAACATCAATTTCAGAGCTGGCAGTTGAGTTGGGGCCTATGAAAGCAAGAGTGCCTAGGGTCTACGACGACCTTAAAAACGACCCTGTCCTGCCCTGTCTTACCTCTCCCGAGTCCCCCTTTCCTCCAACCCTTTCAACTGGACCAACTATGCAACATGCATTGCTTTTTCTTTGCTCAATCATAAAGACGAGCAAACAACAACCATGAGTATATTACTTACAAAAAATTTCAGTTTTCTACAACTACTAACTAATACTAACAAACTACTTTCACTAACAAATCTCATGTTATCGCAGTTAGGCTACAGATACACCCATAAAGTTTGCCAGTTAAGACACTTGAGTCACATACAGTCGTACTTCAACTTCATGGCGAATGTATTTTGCCGAACAGTGCATTTACTTATGAATTCTTACAGAACTGTGTCAATGTCCACTGCTTCCAGGTGTGCTAGACGACAGTTCAAAAGTGCAATGTTGTTTAATCTTGTCTGTGTCATAGTGTTTCGCAAATACGTTTTCAGTCGCCTAATACCAGAAATGCCTTTTCAGTAGTACATTTAGTGACAGGTACAGTTAGCCACGGATAGTCGTGAGTGATTTATTATTGAAAGGTCGCTTACCAGTACTTGCATGGGCGGCACGTCCATCGCTTTCAGGTACTGTGTAAGCAGTACCACTAGTACCAGAGGGCAGAGGCCGCTACAGCCGCTTCATTGAGATGTGACAGTTTCACCGGCGGTGGCAGCGGAAGCAGCGGCGGCACAGTCTCTACTTCTAAGCGTGAACGTTTCACAGCAAACTTATCGATTGCAATTACAATTGTAAGTCACTAGTTAGTAACCTTTAAGACAGTGACCATCAATAATTCAATTCTGAAAGATTTGTTAACACTTATAAACACCAAGCTTTCAGAGAGTGGCGTAGGCTACCGATCCGTTTTCGCGCTACCCAATAATTTTCCGATAGGACTGACCTTCCCTAACTTTTGCTGTTCTGTCTATCTTAACGTATGTAAGTATGGAGGGACGGAGGGGTTAGAGAGACAGATAGCATTGGCATGCCATGCAAGATTGACCTTAAATTGACCCTCACAGTCCTCACTGCGATGGAGCGAAGTGTCTTACTCTCAGGATGTATAGCTAAACGTTCCCAAGTGCAACCGATCGAGTCATCCCCATACAAAACGCATTCACAGTGAATGATTCACCCTCGATATCTACCCAACAGCGCTCAGACAGATGAAACATGTCCATCAACGAATTATATCGCCTGCCATTTTCTAAGGGTCTCTGGTATGTAGGCATATCAAATTTCTAATGCAGGCTGAAGTTAAACCCGAGTCACACAGCGTTTTATAAGCGGCTTTTGATATGGCATTTTTCTGAACATGGAGGCCGCAGAGGCGCTCCTTGTTCTTTAACTAAAAATGAATAAGTTTTATTAAGCATTTTGAATTTTCAATGGCCAAAAAGTACTGGGGCGAAACTATACTCTCGCCCCAGAACCTTGGTGAGTACTGGGGCGAAAGTCCCTGTTGCCCCTGTGGAGTCGGCGCCTATGAGCGGGACCAGGTTGACCGTGTACGGTGTGGCAGCGCAAATTGGACAGGGACCAGCTAGGTTGACCCTGCGGCAGTGTAAATTAGAGTGGGACCAGGTTGACCAGATGGAAACAAAGCCACTGGATACGAGTAGACTATTGCTCAGGAAAACACACGATAGGCTTACCAAACGACTTTTCGAGACGATTTAGTATATTGGTATATTGGTCTCAAAATTTCTAAAGCGCTATATTATCATAAAATTAGCAAATGCATAGAGTGCATTATCATGACGATGATTACAGACCTCATTACAACATTTATTTCCATGTAAGCTCCATGAGCTGGATGAATGGTTTACGCTTATAATCGATGAAGGCCATTTAGCTACAATCAATCAATCAATCAGTGGCGGCGCGCTAGGAGCTAGGGGGCTTAGCCCCCCCTAACTGCGGCTCAGCCCCCAAAGAAAAAGTGGGAAATCTCTGTCAATGCTTACTTCATAATAAGCCAACTGAACAGTGACCAACGGCAACGAAATCATCAACTATCTCAGGCAGTGAGGCAATTATATTACTTGATTATGATGAACAGGGTCACAGACTCACAGGGCCTATTTTAATCTTTAGCGATTACATTCTTACTTACCTTACGGTTTCAGTTGCGTGCAACGACCTCTTATAATTATTATGGTTGCTTCAGTGCGTGACTGACTCACTTCCGTTGGAAAAGCAAAAGGCAGTGTGATTCTCCTTACAGATTTTATTTTAGTTATAGTTATAGTTATAGTTAATGGTTTCTTATTTTAGTTATAGTTATAGTTATAGTTAGTATTATTTTTTAGTTATAGTTATAGTTATAGTTAATGGATTTTTATTTTAGTTAATTTTAGTTACTACTTAGTTACAATAATTAAGGATATAAGCAAAATTGTGCGTATTAACACGCTATTTCACAATTTGCTCAGAGCTTTGAAAGCCTTTGAAGCATGGGTGCATTCAGCTTCATGAATACACGAGTTTCTAAATTAACTGACAAATTGCATAATAAAAATATCGCATTTTTCGTTCTCATTTATGTCGAATTGTCCATATTGCACTTCCTATTTTTATTTTTTGTATTAACGAAAATAAAGATGAATTTTCGTTAGTGTTATTTTCGTTATAGTTATAGTTATAGTTAATGATATTTTTTAGTTATAGTTATAGTTATCGTTAACGAAGTCATTTTATTTTCGTTAACGAACATTTTCGTTATCGTTATCGTTAACGAGAATCACACTGGCAAAAGGGCCTAATAGCGGGAAACAGATTAATGCGATCAATATTTAATTAATAAATAATTGACATTTTTGCGAGAATTTCGTTTATTTTCGTTCGCCAAACGACGCTAAGTTTGAGTAATATGTCCAGTATGCCTCCACTGAAGAAATTTCGCCAAATCAAAGGGCAAACTGTACTCGACTTCAGCAAAGCAAACTCAAGTGCAGGTAATAATGCCTAGGATTAATGCTTTCATGGCGTAAGGTGGCATTTTTGCCCTGCCATAGCACCATTGCACCAAATAACTTGCATGCTGTTAACGTGCATTTTAATTAGTATGAATGTTGTTGAATTGTTAACCAGATTTAAAAAGAAAGATTATTACTATTAAGTTAACTGCAATAACTGATGATCCAATAGTACGCCTATAGGCCTACCGGTTGCGCGAGTGACGACTAGGCATGTACGGTGTCTTATTTCTAACTGCCATTGTTGGGGTATTTAAAGAATTGTAAATAGCACCAGTAGAAAGTGCTGTATTGTCATTGCAATTTTGGTTCTAACAAAAGCTGAAGAACTTATTACTTTATGGTGACCTAAAATGAAGTTACTCCATATTTTACAGTTTTTAAGTTGTGCCTTACCAATTAATAACACTGGTCTGCGCTTACAACTGGTGGCGTGTGTATTTGAAAAACGGCATAATGCTTTATCAACATTCAGAAATCTAATGTCACAGTTTATGTGACTTTTACATGCAGCGACGCATACTAAAAATTTCTCAAATCAAATGTTACATTTTAATCAATTGTTTGCTTGCAGTAAACGTGTTGCAGACATTTGGAAGAAAAGTTTGTCTGCCATGCACATGAATGCTGTTGATAGTTTAAGTCTGCATGTTGGAGAGTTTCTGGGAAAGTTGTTGAAGAGGCGTTCTTTGAGTATCTAACTGCCGACTACACATGAAAATTGAGTATGCCCAGTTAATTATTTTCTTGGGGTTTCTGCTATAGATTTACGAAGTTTTCCTTAAGTTTCTTTCAAAAACTGTTTGTTATATTTTTATTTTTCTAGAATTTCCAAGTGTTGCCATGGATAATAATTCTTAAGTAAAGTGTTTTCAACTTCATGATGTTGATGTTTTAATGGGTTTGTTGTATTGCATGATGGCTTTATTCCAACATGAAGTATTTCAGACACAAAAAGTGTGATTGGGAATGTGATCCATCTGTTAGGAATGTTACTGAATTACATGGCAAGAGATTTTGTATATGTATATAAGAATAGAAAAATGGATGTTTTAAGTTTGTCATCATGCTGTTTGTACAGGAGGCATAGTTGCAGTTCAAATAAATTCATGTTTGAAAGTTTTCCTGTAGCAAAATGCTGTAATAACTTGTTAGGGATTTTATGTTGCTTATGTACATTAAATTTGTGCTTTACAAGGAAATAAACATTGGATTCAACGTGTTTATTGTATAGTTTTCAATCAATCTAAGTGGAGAATAGTAAAACTTGCAAGAACCTGTTTCAAATCAATGCCCAGTAACAGCTGTAAGGGTCTATGAAAGAAGTAATTTGGGAACATCTTAAAGATTTTCTTGTGATAGAACTCAAACTTCTGTACAGTATATTGATTCCATTGTCTGCAGGTTTTGTGTCGGGTATAGAAGAGGGAAGGGATGGAGGCATAGGCGCAACCACCCTGTGGGACGCGTCCCCCCAAATTTCGGGCAGGCTGGGACGGTCCCCCCCAACTTTTGAAAATTTTGAGGTAAACAAGAGCCCAAAATGCACTCCATTTGGTATTAAATGCTCAAAATTGCGTCGTCGTCTGGGGCTCCGCCCCAGACCCCGTTGGCGGAGCTTACGACGCTCCCCCGTATCCCTATAGTCGTTAGAGGCTTCTTGCTTTCCGCAATCGCGGCTGTACATGCACCTTCCGCACTCGCAATTTCCCGCACTCGAACGTTCTAGTAGGTCCGTCCCCTAACAAATCGCTGAACCTGGCCGATAGAATACAGAGTAAGGCTAAAGCCGCTAAACTCAACTGAGTCTATAAGAATTCAGTGCAGGATGTTGCTGTATAATTTCGCTCTAAACCTGTAGCCTACTTATCACGCTTTAAAATTCGACTAAGGCTCGCGGTAGAAGCCTAGGAGGACATTTCAATTTTTACTTCTGAGACTGCGAGTGGTATTCTTCTAAAACCTAAAATATCAGTTTATTCATATAATAAAGTCATTTTTTCACATATCTAGATGGTTTAGGTACTTTTATATCGAAATCATCGGTGAAAAATTTGAGGTAAATTAGAGCCCAAAATGTACTGCATTTGGCATGAAATGCTCAAAATTGCGTTGGCTTCTGGGGCTCCGCCCCAGACCCCGATGGGGGAGCTTACGACGCTCCCCCATACCCCCCTAGTCGTTAGGGGCTTCTTGCCTTCGGCAATCGCAGCTTCGCGCCTTCGGCGCTCGCAATCCCCCTCAGACATTCTAGTAGGTCCCCCCAACTTCTGGACCGTGGTTGCGCCTCTGGATGGAGGTACAGGAAGTGGAAAAGAGGGAGGGGAGAAAAGGAAGGCTTAGGGCTACAGCCCCCCCAAACCCCAAATCCTGGCGCCGCCACTGCAATCAATCAATCAATGAATACTTTATTGTTCACCAAACAATTCACATTCAGCAATTAGACAGGCAAGACAATCCAGTGACAATGGGAAGACCCAAAGGAACAACAGGTTCCGCTAACAGGTTCCGCTAACAGGGTCGCCCTATAACTTGTTCACTGTGAGAGGCGCTTTATAAATTTATAAATACAATACAATACAATACAATAGGCTACAATTAAATTTTCATTTCCGGTATTTTTTAATTATTTTAATGTATACGGGCACTATTATTAGTAATTTTCTAATTATTTCAATATTTGGTCACCGTTAGATTTTAAAATATTCATGCTTTCATGAAGGAGCATTTTGCTTCGCCATGAAAATTTGGTTTTAGGGGTCAGAGCTTTGTGACGTCATTTTCAGAGGGGGTGTTACATTTTGTGACGAAGTGTGACGAGGGGGAGGGGGGGTTAAAAATCGGCCAAAATTGCGTGACGTCATTTATGGACGGCCCCCAACAGCGTGACTTCACATTGCTGGCCCCAAAGCTGTGGAATTTTTCAAAATACTGTTCATAATGAAACAGAGGATTGAAACTAGGACGACTCAAAATATTCCGGGTCCTCTGATTAGTTTTTGCAATCATGTCGACAGAATAGCTTAATAAAAATGGCCGGGTGGAATAGGCCTAACTTATGGCACCGCTGCCAGTTTTCCTTGTGTGAGGGTAACGGATAATAGGCTATCATGGCCTCGCAATAGCCTCTTCGGTAAGAGCCATTGCCTACATTCTTCTAGATGCCTCTGAGTTGCCCAAGAATAATTGCCTAGTGAAACACGTGCGTGTCAATTAACCATTCCAATCTGGATCCGATCCTGCACAACAACCTTCGACCACCGTTACATCATAGGCTACGTACAGTATAAGCCTAATCTTTATCCACCTATAAGAACACCCACCACTCTGTAATCTCTCCGACTTAATTGAATCGCTTGGATTCTGACCTAGCATCAAACTAAGTCTTAATCAAGCAATCTGCGTACTTGCGGACCTGACTGCAGTTATTTGATTAAGCTCAACTGAGTAAGCTGGTCTCTGACACAACTTTTGTGCGGAGCTAAGAAATATCGGAGATATACATTACAGTCCAATGCGTTACACTACACATGCAGTCAATAAACTGGTTCTTAATAGCTTTTGGGGTGCTCGATAGCTGCATGGTTATAGCCAGCCTCGAAAGCGGTTAGCCTGCTGAACTCTCAATCGAGAGGTTGGGGTTCAAAGTTCAAACCTCCACCAGGGCAGAAATTTAGTTCCAGATTTCTGTTCCACCTGCGCCTCGTGCCAACTCAGCTATAGGCCTAACGAGTACATTGATCGTACACTGTCGGTGAGAAGATAACGGCGATAGAGAGGACTGGCCACCCGCCCTCATATGCCGAGGCTAATGAAGTAGCTATAACACTTCGTAGACATGGCTGCCTCGGAGCTAGCTTAAGGGCCTGCTCTTCTTATAATAGCTTTTATTTGTCATAGAGCAATAATGTAGCAGCTTCTGACTATGGTATACTAGACAAAAACATAGCTTCCAAGCTTTAAATTTCAGTCGAACAGCATCGAGCTGTTCGAGCCCTGTAAGCACTCAATGAGTTCGTGGAATAGACGAATCCATAAAAGCCAACTCAGCAAGGAATCCTTCCGTGATCGGTTAATAAATAGCAACGCCATTTTGGAGTCTAGGGCAGTTGCGCAATCGTTGGTTTGCTGTAGCCATGTTTGTGACTCAGAAAATTTGCTGTAGAGACACGCAAGCAAGTGCCATACCCCATGCCTGCCATACATGTAGGCTACTATAGGCCCTAGTTTTAACAAGTGCGGCTATTTTATTAGACCGTATTTTTGAATAGCCCCTCGGTAATTCGAAAAGTGTCAACTTTCGAGTAGAAATATATTTTGCATAGAAATCACAATCGTATATTTTGAAAACTTCACGACACAAAAATATCGAGTTGTAAGCACTCTAGAAGCACTGAATGAAAACAAATTTATCATTATCCTTGCAACGATAACACGTTGACGTCTGTTAATTAACTTTCTGTAGGCCTATTCGTCGTTTTATGGTCTTTGTCACCATGCAGGTCGGCTGCATTATAAAGTGCTGCCATTGTTTTCAACATTTGCAACGATTAAATCGGTTTAATTATTAGGCGTATTCTAGTCATACTCGAAGAAAATCGCGACTTGTGTTACATTTTTGGGTATTTTTATGACCCTGCGTTGTTCTATGTAGGGGCCTAAGGTCTTTTGCTTATAGTAGGTATAACTTGAGTAGGTAGAACCTGCCACAGCTTGGATCATAATCGTCATCGTCACCTCGAAATTTCTACAGCGCCCAAAAAAGCGAAGTCACGGGAACGAGCTTATCCTCAGGTGCTTCATCAAAACAGACTCGATAGGGAGAGGATCAATTTCCAAAAGGTCAGGCAGGCAGACAGTCAGACAGCTATGGTGAATTGTGTTTAGAATTCAAACGGCGAGGAAGGTGAGGGGAAGAGGAGGAATCGGGATAGGATTTTTTCAGGTTTGAGTGAAAGACCTGTGGAGAGATAGCAAGGTTTTGGTGAGTTCTTAAGGTACCAGAAGGATAGTTCGGAACTACCAGAAGAGTAGTTCTTAGGTACCGGTACCAGAAGGATAGTTCAGTTCTAAGGTATGAGGAAGGTAGTTCTGAACTACCATAAGAGTAGTTTTAAGGTACCAGAAGGGTAGCTCTGAACTACCAAAAAGGCAACTCAGATCATCTGCAGAGGTTCTCCACGATCCATCGACGGAGTTTGTGCACAAGGAAGACAAGAATGCAGTCAGGCTTCAACCGCCTTCTGATCAGACAGAACTTCGTAAAACTCTCACAGCTAGGAAGTGAGTCACTGTTTCCTGCGATTAATAAAAGCCAGCCGCACACAATCTGATTCAGCCAACATGTTCCACCGCAGATACCACGTTGTCTCCACGGCTTGACCTCCCCTAGATTCTGACCTGGCACCGAAATGGACCAAACGACCTGGCTATTGCGGACTTCATTTAATACAGCGCCCGTGGTTTAGCTGGTCTCCCTGATTCGCCTTTTGTGTGGCGCTGAGAAATTTCGTAGATTTGCATTACATTTACATTTACATTTGTGTGGCGTTGGAAACTTTTTGGAGTCTTATAAAAATGCAGTACATATACGAACTTGATGCGCATAATTTTTATAATAAAATTAAAAGCAAGTGGGCTAATTGACTGATGCAGTAGGCCAATGGCATTGTCAGTACATGAAATCCTGAAAAATCTGGAGCTTGTACTAAACTGGTTGCTAAAAAATGACATGTTCTGCTCTCAGCGTGTCCCGGTGTTAAGGCAATAGGAAAGAAACCAGTTCAGACCGGTGGCTAATGCGCGTTAGGTAAGTTCGTTTCACTCAAAAGATGCCGATGAAATGTCAGTGTTTAGCCTGTGGCATTTTAAAAGAAACACTTATCAGAGCCATAAGCGGAAGCAAAGTATTTGAGAAAACGCCTCTGACTTCAATTTGCACTCTGCTGTTGTTCAAGCATTTTTTATCAGCTAAATCTCTGCAGTCCTCGTCAACATTAATTTTTTGTCACTGATAATTATATAGAAGATGGAGTTCAAGCTTTTGTCCCTTATGAATGCAACGATGTGTGTACGTGGGCTTGGCTGCCCTCCTTGGCAGTGACGAACCTTACAAGACATTTGCGTATCGAGACGCAACTCAACTGAAAGAACATTGTTCAGTGCAAGTACATTTGGCTTTGTTTCCTTCGTGTCGTGTACGTATTTCTTTTCAGCACGATGAAGAGATATATGCTGACAGGACCGTCGAATCAGTTTCAACTTTGCGGGAGAGATTCTTTAAAAAATCACGCAAACATTTGCAGTCCACACTCTTATGCTTGACAACAGCAAATATTAATTTGGCTGAAACTCTCACGAATAAAAGTTGTCGGATAAGACACAGGCACTGTGGCCTTATAATAGGCCTACTTGTAAATGCCATCGAGAGTGGTTGAAAATCTGTAATGTAGGAGCTACAATTAATTATTAATGGTATATGATTCATGAAACAGCCTATAGTTTTAGCTACCAGAAATAGTCTGATATAAATTGTACTGTAATAATCATCAATTACCATCGTCCAGGTCTTACTATTTCAATCTGACTATTGCGTGGATAAAGACGGTTTTCGGCCTTTGCAATGGCTGCCCTTAGACTCTGGAACTCTCTTCGTTCCGGCAAACGTTCGCTCTAAAGTCTGTTCTGGCCCCCAGATCTTCACTAAACCCCTTCTTTTCTGAACTTATTTTCTACGTCGGCTGTTTCCGTAACTTATCGGATTCCCTTCTTGGCTTTCGACTGAACTCGCCCTTGGCTTGTACAACGATTTTACTTAGAAGCGACCATCAATTAACTAAATGCTTTTATAAGAGTGGCGCTATTGCAGCTCCTAGATTACATTTGAAATACCCACAAACACAGTTTCAGGTAGGCCTACCTTGTGAAAGTCAGACAGATGTTCAAGCTGCGAATTCGAATGCTGGCGTAGCATTAAGGCCTACTAGATAATTTATGACAGTCGCATATGTTTTCTGCGATCATCAGACATTACTGTTGATTTCGAATGCAAAGAGATCAGCGTGGTCAAATACATAAATTTTGCAGAGCGAAGGAGAAGACAAACGGATCCAGGACAGACTGAGAGAAAGATATAGAAAGATCAAGATAAAGACAGAGATTTGACAAAGATAGAAAGAGAGAAGGACAGAGAGCCAGACAGAGAGACCATCTAGGGAGAGCGATGAAACTTAGAAAACTCGATGTTTAAATTCTAGCAACTCACAATTAGCCGACTGCAACAACAGTCTACGTGCTACTCGGTAACCTGCGCAAAAGCTGTAGAATGCAGACCGTCTTGAAGAAGGAATTTCGGAGGTTCGGCGAAGGCACCACCATTAGAGGTGTGCCTCGTATCTTCAAAAGCAACAGCCGAATGGTTCGTTCGATGTGGCTGTTCGCCATTTTCCTCTGTCTTGCTATTCTCACCTGGCAACTCTACAAGACGTTCCTCAGCTACTTCCAGTGGCCAATCGACAGCATCTACAGGGAAGCCAACGTTCGACCCGTTTTCCCGGACGTCACCGTCTGCCACATCTACCCAATGGCCTACGCAAACAGCATGGAACTCCAGTGGGACGAATACCTAAGGTTTGCGTCGAAACGAAAGGAATTCCTTCCGTACAATATGGCGAAAGGCATCGTCGATATTTCGGAGGAAGACTACAACCTTGTATGGTCGTTCATTATGTCTCCAGTTGGATACTTCTCCAGTCTGCCCGTTTCCGAATTGAGCTCCATCGAACGTGCAAAAGACCTGATCATCGACTACGAACACTTCTCATGGGACTGGGGTAAGAGAGACGTGCCAGACATCTTTCGAGGCGTCTGGAGTCCAGAATACAGTATGTGCTACACGATGAAGCTCGACAAAGCCAACCTGATGCAGGTAAGAGCGCTTTCGCTCATCGTCTACATCGACAATTTCCCCAAAATCAAGTTCGCTCAGACGACCTATACGCCGCGACCGACGCAGGCCGTTGCCACTGGGATTCGGGTGATTGTCCACCCACCAGGGACGCAGCCGAACCTCAAGGTTGGAATGAACATCGGACCTGGAACGGAAACGACTCTGCACGTCTCAAATACGATACGTACCCGACTGCCTTTACCTTACGGTAACTGCACGGATCAGCAGTACCTCGACGACCCCGACCCTTCGGACGATGGAGGTTCGGCAGAGGCCTACTCAAAAGACGCCTGCTACGACATTTGT
The DNA here is from genome assembly GCA_020284085.1 of Aporrectodea caliginosa. Taxonomy (NCBI): domain Eukaryota; kingdom Metazoa; phylum Annelida; class Clitellata; order Crassiclitellata; family Lumbricidae; genus Aporrectodea; species Aporrectodea caliginosa. Next base: position 423,404 of record JACEVL010000574.1, read on the forward strand.
CTTCAACGTACGGTCGTCGAGAGGTGTGGGTGCGTTTCTGCGTTCTTCCAGTTCACCCGTCGCCAACTGAGGCTCGTCAACTACACCATTTGCGGCAATCAGAGTCTGAACGCCGGCGTTGACTCCAACCTCGCCAACATCGAGACGTTCAAACAGTGGGCATGCGTACTAAAGACCGACGTGGATTTGGACTCCTGCGAAAGTCAATGCATCGATCCGTGCGAGGAAAGTATATATGATGTCGTTGTTTCATCGGCTCCGTGGCCCCACGTCACTAAACAGCTGGACTTCTTCGCTACGTACATTTCCGAGAACGAAAACTACAGAATTAAGAGAGAGAAGTTCGTAGAGTATGGCGATATCTTGAATGAGTATGCTACGCTGAGTGCCGACGAAGTGGTGGAGAAACTGAAGCGGCTCCATCACCTGGAAGAGAATTTCATCCAGCTGAATGTCATCTTTGACAAGATGAATCCGATGACCCTGAAGAGCGTTCCTGCTGTGACATCGGAGAAGTTGTTGTCGATGATCGGAGGAACGTTGAGTCTCTGGTTGGGTATCACCGTCGTCAACGCCATCGAATTCCTCGATTTCTTCTATGCTGTCTTGCTAGCAATACGAAAGAACAAAGAGACTACACCGCCATCCTCCGAACCAACCACGGATAACCAAACAAAGGTCGATACCTTCCCTGAAACGGTCCCATCTGCTTCACAGTGCTGACCAATTCTGTCTTTGATGAACAAGATTAGCAGAATCAAAGGCTACCAATCCTTCGCTAAAAAGCCCTTGAGCTAACTGAAATTATAAGTGCTATTGACTTGCGTACAGTGCGAGATTTATATTCATGCATGAACAATATAAAGTTAGTTTACCGATTGGTTTCTCTTAAAAACTCGCAGAACAACAATTATTGCAAATCAACCCTGAACGTGGCAACATCTCTTCATTCGTATGATCACATCACATCGATAAAGTTTCGCAAATTCTCCAGAAACACAGGATTTCAAGAACAGAATGAGCTCAATTTGACTAAACTCGTTTATAACTTAGTACATCGACATTATAGACTGTTCATCGTTGGTATAAATCACACGTAAAGGGACTTAATTAAACCTGAATATTTTAATTAGACTACATGAACTTTCGAATTTCAATGTTTATACTGTTAAGCTTAGGCCTACTCATTCTGCCCGGAGCCTGGCAATTTAGCCCATAGGCCTATAAGAATATTTAAGATATAAGCTTAATATAATTATCTTATAAATTATATATAAATTCATACATGTATATGAAAATAAAATTTATATAAGAATCATTAATCCTTAAATCTTTAGTGTAATTAAATTATCGTACGTTAATTACATAATTAGAATCCTCTGAGTTATGCAGGCATGACTTTTGTATTGTCAGACACCAACACTCAGCTGCCCTCGTTTCTCTTCACTTAAAGCATACAATTTTTTGAAAGGTTCAGAACTCCTAGGCAAGTGCTACTGTCAAGACTTAAAAATATGAACATGATCAAAAGTTTCGGCACGATTTCAAGAGAAAGGGAGCATAGGGAGAAATGTTAACGTGAAAACGAAGTAAGTAAGCTATAGGTCTTCCCTATCGCCAGACAACCGTACTTTATCATAAAAAAATTGTCGTCTTAAAATTAAATGAAAATGTTTAAAAATTGTATAGAGTTATAATGATCTATGAATAGACGTTGAAAAGGTATGGACTGACAACATTGGAGAGAAGTTTGAGCAGAGGAGACATAATGCCTTTTAGCCTATTAGGCCTACAGCATAGGCTATGTCTATCACAAGATATGCCTATTACAGGATATGTCTATCACAAGATATGCCTATTACAGGATATGTCTATCACAAGATATGTCTATTACAGGATATGTCTCTAACAGTCTAACAGCAGCGGCTTTCAATCTTTATTTTTAGTGTAGGCTACCACCAGGTAAAAGAATCGAAAGTTGGCGTACAACCAGCAGAGGTCAGATGAAAATCAACAGCCGAGGCTAAGTCCCCTTGCAATTAATTATTAGGGGAAGATATCGTAAGTTCTTGCAGGGTCTGGGGCGGGTATTAGAGTCGTAGGTGGACAAATTTAAAAATTAATATATGATTTTAAGAAAGTAATTATATCAACAAAGAGGAAAAATAAAATCACTATTAGAATGTGCTAATGTGAGCTGTGGGCTTGTTTCGACAAACAGTCTTACAATATCTCTGACGCTTCAACATTAGAATATCATAGAATAGCTAATGAAAGAAATATGGGCATAAACTCACAGAAAATTTAAAGAAAAAGAAGCGCATGGTGGATAATAGCCACTCAAAGAAAGATGGGCATAAACTCAGAATTTTTTTAATTTTTCGCGTACCACTTAGCGACACCTGGCGCACCACCGTTTGAAAACAAAATAATGTCTGACAGGATATGTCTATTACAGGGTATGTCTCAGTCTCGTGGGAATAATTCTAACAAATATTACATATGTCTTCTGAGCCATTAAGACCCGTGTCATGCCGTGCCATATGTAACGTCACTTTAAGTTATGTTGTGTCAGTAATCAATCCCTTTGGACTATCAATAAAACCTTTGTTGGCGTCAACATACTTCGTTACATTTTCTGCTCTACGCCGCTTAATAAGCCATTGCTTCACTATTTCCATTCAACATTTCAGTTCTCACGCGCCTCTCCCATAGCCGTACCGAAACTCAGGCAAAAAAATTACATTCGTTCAGGTCAAAAAGTACCTTTTTGGTGATAGACTTACGAGCTTAGGTCTTAGGTTTTGTGTTTCGACACCACTGATAGACTCGTGCTGTGCTCAAATCATTATGCTGAGACTCAGCCACGGAAGAATGCCTATGTATAGGGAGTGATCTACATGCTAATCATTTACACGGTGGCACATTGGTTAAAGCGCTCGCCTTGTTAAGCGAAGAGTACGGTTCAATCCTTCACTGAAAGGGACATTGAGCGGTCCATCACTCACAGTTGCTCAGCGCCATCGATTGATGCTTGGTCATTAAACCGTGGCGCTTAGTATGTGCCTGATACTAATAATGGAATTGTATCTTTAATGGCGTATGTCCTGAATCAGTGGAGGTGCGAAATCGTGCGCTAAACTTATCTTCATACTCCTACAGCGCACTCTGTTCGCTGGAGATCAACTTCGCCTCTGCCATGGTACTCTTGTAGAGTCAGTCTCAAGTCTTGAAAAAGGAGGAGGGCGACGTCAACCACCATAGGAGTCATTAAGACGTTGTTAATCACAGTAGAGGAGAAATAAATTCTCTGGGCCAAACATCCAAACTATTGGTTATTATTACAAATTGAACCTATAAGAAACCACATTTATATAAAATACCCAAGTTCTCGCTTATGACTCATCGATCGAAACTATCGGAAATCCCCAAGGTATCGATCGATGAGTCAAAGGTCGCGAAAGTTCCCAACAGTTTCGATCAGTCGTCACACGGTTGAAAACTGTTATCTCATTTTGACTTAAAGAAAAATCTTCTGTATATAAAATGGAATATAAAACGAAAACAGTAAAACAATTACGAAACATTGCCAAAGAGAATGGTTTGGTTAGATATTCGGGACTGCGAAAAGCGGATCTAGTGACATTAGTATCATCGAGACTTTTGCAAAGCGTTAAGACTGTACACGAAAGCAACCCTCTAGACGCTCCAGTTCCAGACATCAAAGTTCCAACGCTTGTTCCAGGTAAGTATAAACCTCCATCTAATACATGGACATCTCGTTTTAATAATGTTGTGACTGAAATGAAGAACAAGGTTAGGTTGAAACTTAATTCTTTTGCGGATTGGATCGATAATTTCATAGCTCCTCGAGAAAAGAAACCCGTAAATGAAAAATTAGAATCGTTGAAGTCAAAGATTTCGGGTATTTTTGACAAAATCAATGAAAAGAAGTTCGAAATCCTAGAGACCGCGAATGCTATTAAAGGATTTACTAAACGATACACAGTCGAAGGAACTGAGGGGATCGACGTCACATCTTTCCTCGATGCTGTAAGGCCGCGGGTAGTCAGTCTGCTAACGAAAAATCGAGGGGTAAAAGTTCAATTCAATCTTTTATGTGTAATGGAGAAAGTAGATATGAAATCTGGGGAAGCGGTCGAAGCTGAACCTAATTTTAAATCGAAGACTGAGATTATTTTAGACGCAACCGACGTGGGTGAAATTTATAGCGGCGCAGTGGATAAAATTAAAGAAAGCATAGCGAGTTATCAGATGCGAGGTAGTAATTGGAGGTTTAAATCAGTTATGAAGTTGGATATCGATACGATTGTTTATAAGCCATTGAAAGGAAGTTCTTATATTCCGCTTCCTGAGTATTTAGCTAATAAAAAGGCTATTATTAATCTGAAAAACAATGATGATGAATGTTTTAAATGGTGTATCACTAGAGCGCTGAATCCAACGGATAGTCACCCTGAAAGAATTATGAAAGAGTTAATTGATCATTATATATATCTAAGCATGAAAGCGATACCCGCGTAGATCTATTGCTTATTTCCGACGGAGAAAAGAAGCACTATTGTTGGATAAAGAATTTTAACAGATTGATGATCAAACACACAGAGAAATCTAAAAATTCAATGCACTATTGTAGACGATGTTTAACCGGTTATCAACGAATAGAAGCGCTTACTAAGCATAACGAGTACTGTTCGCAGCCAGACGCCCAGCGAATAATTCTCCCCGAACCAGGAACAGTGCTAAATTTTAAAAATTATTATAGAAAGATGCGAGTCCCATTTATAGTCTACGCAGATTTTGAAAGCTTCATTAAACCTATAGAAGAGGTGTTTACCGTGTCTGGAGTTCAATACACTGATCCTCCAACCTATAAGATTAAAGATTATAACGGAGAAGAAATTCAAGGCTCATTCTACGAGCAAGAGCTACAGAAGACGACTCAAGAATTATTTAGAATCGAGAAGATTATTAAGAAACGCGGAAAGAAATCGCTCGTAAAATGGCTTGGTTATCCCGAGTCCTTTAATTCGTGGGTCAATAATGAAGACTTAACGACCGTGTGACGGCTCATCATCAAAACTGACGACTGATCGAAACTGTTGGGAACTTTCGCGACCTATAACTCATCGATCGATACCTTGGGGATTTCCGATAGTTTCGATCGATGAGTCATAGCGAGAACTTGGGTATTATATATAAATGTGGTTTCTTATAGGTTCAATTTGTAATAATAACCAATAGTTTGGATGTTTGGCCCAGAGAATTTATTTCTCCTCTACTAATCACTGTAAACTGCTACTCCTCAATGGAGGTTTAGCCCCGAGATCTATGAGTCACATAGCGAACAACGCCCAATTATATTAATAAAACAGAAATGTGTGTAATATTTGTGTTTCGTGTTACGCTGTTTCGCTGGAGTTACAGCGCCGACAACCAGACACGCTCGACCGCCGCGCATTAGTCGCTGTTAGAGGTCGCTCGAGACTGGTGCAGCCAGCGAGTAGTCACCGCTAGAAGTCGCAAGATTTCTTTTGTACCTCAGTATATTAAAATTAAATTCGTCAGAGGCACTCCATTTCAAAGAGAATCGTGAGCAGAAGATAGCAAAATGAGCAGAAGAGAGCACAGTTAGCAGAAAATGGCACAGTGTGTAGACGAGAGGACAGCAGAGGAGAGCACAGTGAGCAGAAAAGCACAGTGAGCAGAAGCAGCACAGTAAACAGAAGAGAGCACAGTGAGCAGAAGAGAGCAAAGTGAACATAGGAGATCACAGTGAATATAGGAGAGCACGGTGAGCAAAAAATTAACTGTCTTAAGACGGACAAACAAATAGCTATATATATAATAGAACAGAAATTTCATGCAGTAACAAAGTTCCTAAGAGAACTTTTCAACAGAAATGTACACAAAGGAGGCTTGCTACGATGTATGTCTTCAAAGTTTGGTCATTGATAAGTGTGGGTGTGTATCAGACTTACTGCAGCTTACTCGACGTCAACAGGACTCGGTGAACGGCGTCGTCTGCGGGAATGCGAGTCTTGCATCTAACATTGCCAACATAGATGGCTTCAAGCAGCTGGCGTGCATGCATTCCGTTATTTACGAAACTAGTAAGTGCGAAAATCGGCGTGCAGACCCTTGTGAGGAAAATCAATACGATTTTGTTGAGTCGTCTGCCGCGTGGCCACACGTAACTACACAGCTGAGCTTCTACAAGGTAGGCTATAATACGTGGCTCCAATCGAAAACTCGCTCATGCAGGGCGATAGATTTTACGTGTATCAGAGCTTGCTCGATTCTAACTCGAGTTCCGAGCAATGGGGGACTCTGTAAAAATGGCTGCTATAGGTGGCGCCGGGATGGGATGTGGTTTGGCTACTCTAGGTAAAATGTGTGCTCTGTTGTGCGGTAGGTTTATTTCATAGACATCTTACATTTAATATTTGATGTCTATGGTTTATTTACGCTAAAGCGGTCTAAAGTTGACCACATCACATACTGGCGACGCCTATCGCCGCTTAAAGGAACTGCTCACAGAGTCCCCCATTGATCAAGGACCTTCAAGAAATCCATCTTCTGGAAGATAACTTTATTAATCTGAGAATTACATTCGATACGAACTTTCCCATGGTGCTGAGCGAAACGCCTTCGATTCTGCCGGAGTCGGTTCTCTCTCAGATAGGAGGCACTCTTGCTGTCTGGATCGGTATGTCGGTGGAAAATGTTGTGGAGTGGTTTGCGCTGATCATCGCTGTCGTCTTAGCTCCATTCAAATTGCGGAATAGGAAGAAATCTTTAATACCAGACGATAGAAGCAACACAACAGAAATCAGTTCAGTAGAATTAACCGAATCAGGTGATTATTCAAAATCACCAGAAACAAGTGAATATTCAACACCATGTTAAACAAATGAATATTCAATAATCATCTTAAACAAGTAAACATTCAGCACCTTGTTAAACAAATGACCATTCAAACTCACCTGAAACTATAGTGAACGTTAAACAAATGAATATTCAAAATCACCTAAAACAAGTGAATATCCAATAAGAAAGGAGTCAAACAAGTTTAATTTACGGAGTTAACTTGTTTGCGTTACCGTATCTCGAAACTTTTAGCACAATTAAATGTCACAACCGAAAGTTTACAGTTCGACCCCATTGCCAACCATAATTATATTTTATTGCCTATGCAAGTATATTTTTTATTTTTACCTATAATTGTTTACGAGCGGTAATAACAGATTTTCTTTGATATTATATTACTTTTGATTGAGTGACAATCATTATTAGAAGCGCGAAATTTCCATGTTGCATAACCCGAGTGGCATAATATAATTTAGATTAGTGATTAGGCCTACCTTAATTTTGATATTGTATTTCTTTGGATGAGTAACAAGTAAAGGCTAATTTGATACTCTATGGTTTTTGTGATTGACGATTAAAGGGTAACTCTTGATCTTGTATAGTTTTGTTGATTGAAATTGAAGCTAAATTGATATTGCGTTGTTCTTTGATGATTGACAATTGAAGGCCAACTTGACATTGCGTGGTTTTTGGTGCTGAATAATTAATGGTTAACTTTTGATATTGAATAGTTTTTGTTGATTGACAGTTTCAAGCTAACTTGATATTATATAGTTTTTATAGATTGACAATTTAAGGCTAACATGATATTGTGTGGTGGTGCTTGGTGATTGACAAATAAAGGCTATCTTGATATTGTATAGTTTCTGGAGATTCAATACAAAAGGTTAACTTGATATTACGTGGATTTTGCAGAGTGACAATTAAAGCTAACATGATATTGTGTGGTGGTGTCAAAGACTAACTTGATTTCACGTGGTTTTTGGTGATGGAAAGGCTACCTTTTGATATTGCACCGTGTTTGTCGATTGACAATTAAAGGATAACTTGATATTGCATAGTTTTGGGTGACTGACAGTTAAAGGCTAACTTGATATTACGCCGTTTTTTGTGATTGACAGTTAAAGGCTAACTTGAAATTGTATTTTACTGTATTGTATTTAAAGATTTATAAAACGCCTCTCACAGTGCACACCAATCAGAGGCGCTCTCAGTTCGAAAGTCCCAGAGAATAAAGACAAGTTTTGAGGTAGCGAAAAGATGTAGTAGAGCAACCAGATAGTATCATGGTGGATACATATGACATATGTACATATATATAGCCTACGCAAACGCAGCTGACAGACGATGACCTTCCTCTATGTCTGTTTTCTTACCCACCATAGACTGCCTCTTTGTCTCAGTGAAGCGACTTTCTGGGTAATGATTGTACGGTTCGTTTTTCAGTGCGCCATTGGATTATGTCTTATTGTACATCCTAAACCGGCACTATAGAAGCTTCTAATAAAAATATGCATTATGCACATATTCATATTTACATAGGCCTATATAAATGTAGCAAAATACGCGGATGCTCCTTTGGCTGTTGCGACGCACTGCTGCCTAGTAACTCTAATACATAGTAGGCCTGTCGTGTAGTTCTGACAAAGGATCGTTCCTCTCTTCGGTCGGCTTGGAAAGTATGGTGCTCCTAGTAAAAGTCTTGTCTTCGGCCGGCGTTCATTCACAGTAACTATAGTCCATCCATCTGGAACTCTCTATCTCCTCATGTTCGCAACTCTCCAATCGATACTGTCTTTCACTGCAGACTGAAAACTGACCTCTTCCAGTCTGTTTACGATTCTTGACGATTCCTGTTGCCCGGCTTCAACGTGCACTTCAGAACTTTGTAAGGAGGACATTATCAAATTTTCAATTGTTGTGTATTGCACGATGCATAGCAATGCACTCTGCCGTAAGCGCACAAAGAACCGTAAAGACATATTACCCATCAGCGTCCTTTAAAAAGTCAGTGGCCACCTGTTTCGATTGACGTTCACTAATCGTGTATCATCGGAAGTTCAGTTTTCCTCTGACTCACTCGATCATCATCCTATGCACGGTTAGTCATACCACGGATTTCGAACAATTTATCAATTGCTTAGAACCCCTCCAGGGCCACAGAAGATCGATGCAAAAACTTTGCTTCGGAGTCATAACAATTTTATGGATACGTCAGACGCCGATTCATCAAAGCGCATTGCTCGGATGCTTCTAAGAATAGGAAAAAATGCAGAAAGTCTGTCGGATGAAACTGATGAAAACATCAGACATTCAGAAGGAACTCTTATAACGGTAACCGAAGCTACTGATGACACACACTGCTTTAGTAAGTTTTCTATGATTCTCTCACTATGTGGGGTGGGCAACAAATAAAATCTAATCTAATCTAATGACTTATATAGCGCCGCTATAGTGATGCTTCATTCGACAGTCGCTTAAAGGCAAATCACAGTCTAAATCATAATTCGCTTAGGTAGTCCGGTCGATATCTGATAGTTCCAGAACTTCAGAGACAACAGAAGTGAAGCTAAGGTTGGGGAATGGGGAAGTCAGCTGAAACAGATAACTTTTAAGCTCTATGATTGTCTGGATCGGGTCCTGCGTTCTGTCGTACGCCTTTCCGGACGCATTCTCAGATTTGGTCACGTCTCCGGCTATATATGCTGAATGTACTCCACGGCAACGCTCGAGGCTGTTGTTTAATTTTGTTGTTACTGTATCTACAGAAGCGAATTGAGGAAAGGCAGTGGCTATAGCACATGTAGATGCTGTTTTCTTCATTCTCCTAGTCCTTGCGCCTTCTAAGCCTATAATTTTCCTCCAGCAGCGGATCTCGTACCGGATCATCGCTTTGGTCTGACGGTCCTTGCTGGGCCTCTATCCGGCCTAATTTCGCGACCTCTGCTGCCATACCTCAAGTGCACCGGATCATCGCTCTCTCAACTATACTGAGCTAAGCATGCTCACCGTCCATTTTGCCCGCACAGCAACTAAGCAGAATCGCGCCTTCTCAGTGGTTGGCCCCTCGCTCTGGAACGGGCTCCCTTTGGCGCTGAGCTTGTTCCCCATGGTCCACTCTGACTCTTTCAATGCTCACCTCAAAACTGTCCTTTTCAGCCGTGTTGGCGGTTCGGGAGCGCTCCTGGGTAGTAGCCTTGAAGGGGCGCTATATAAGATTTCGTAAAGAATGAATGAATGAATGAATGAATGAATAAAGACCTGAAAATACATTCCACAAGCTGCTAATGGAGTACCATAATCATAGTTCTCATCATAACGCATCGGACATAGGCCACAAGGCATCGAAACCGAACCACACGTCGCAAAGCATAGGAGTAGAAATGTGGGATTTCATTTAACTAAACTAACATTTAACTAATTCATTTTGACTAAAAAATTACAGTAGGCCTAATAACTAAATATTGCACTAACCGCGACTGTCGAGTTTCTGACGATCACATAAAATTTTGCGGCTGTTGGCTACGCTGCAGTAGGCTTATAAAAGCTGAATATTAAAAAAACGTTAAGTGTGTCCTCTGTTCTCGGAAATAGCAGCTGCTCTTTGGTATTAGCAAATATTTTTTGCGAACGCGCTGCTGATTTTATACCTGAAGTAGCCTACTTACCTGAACTGTAATAACTTTATTGATCACCTAATAGTTGAGTACATAGCCTATAAGACGTTCAAGTATGACACCAGTGGGCGACAGTTAAGGGAAACTCCTAAAACTAATCTGGTTCCGATGCATGGAGTCTTCCAAGTACGACTTACGGGCAGTAGGCTATATAATTATATGCTTTCAGTCAGTGGTTAAAATGGTTTGGGTGAGCTGCAGTGGGAACTCCGAAGAAGAGTTTATTGGAACGCATGTGTTATCATGGTCCCATTGCATGGTGAGCAGTGGGAACGCAAGTAAAAAATTTTCCAAAGCAGTGGGAACGCAAGTAAAAAAATTCCAGAGCAGTGGGAACGCAGTACCCATAGTCCACACACCACTTTAAACGTTGCTTTCAGTAGTATATAAAGTCTGTGGTAGTGACAGACGATAAAAAAAATGAAATGTTGTAGCAAAAACAATGGTTATCAGGGTGTGATTTATTATAAATCACAGTTTGTGATTTATTGTAGATCATGGTAACCACTATTAATCATTTATTGTAGTGGTTACCAGGGTGTGATTTATAGTTGTATCCGTACTCCTAAAAGTGAAACTTCCTCCACAGTGGCTCAGATCATACCCAGTTAATGAACTATTATCATGCCATCAAGCCTTTTCCTCAAACTACACCAAATCACAGAGAAATTGTACCACCTGCATGTACAATGTTGTCGATGAATTTATGATAAATTCTCTGCTCTTGTTTCAGATTAAAATGCAGACAGTTATCCTACAAGAAATCCGAAAGTTTGGAGAGGACACAACCATAAGAGGAGTACCGCGTATCTTCAAGAGCACCAGCAGATTGGTTCGAATCATGTGGTCACTTACGGTACTGGCGAGCCTTACTATTCTACTTTGGCAGCTTTCGAAGAATTTCCAGACTTACTTCCAATATCCTATTGAGAGCATTTATAGAGAAGGTAGAGGTAGACCAACCTTTCCTGATGTTACAGTTTGTAACCTCTACGAACTGGCACACGCTAACTCCTTCCAGACAACGTTGGACGTATACTTAAATATGACATCACAAAGGAAGAGGCAGTTTCCGTACAATATACTAAAAAAACAAGTGAAAGTTAATAGAATGAACTATAAGATTATATGGGCATATATTCAATCTTCTGTGGGATTTTATTCAAGCGTTCCATACACCGAACTTAACTTGACATCAGAGAAAATGATAATCGATAATAATTTTTTTGCATGGGATTGGAATTCGATCTACAGTGAGCGAGAGTCAGCAGTTCATTTTGACCCAGTGTATAGACTGTGCTACAAATTAACTCCGAAGAATATAAACCGTACTCAAATCCGAGGACTTTCTATCATTGTGTATATCAACAATTTCCCGAACGCTGCAGTTTACTATGACCAAAAGTATATACCTAAACACAAATACTTTCCTCTGCCAAACAACAAAGACACAATTGGGATTCGGTTAGCACTTCATCCACCACGGACTCAGGCGAATCTCGATACCGGTCTAAACATTGGACCTGGAAGAAAGACAACTTTACACCTTTCGAATACAATTCGCAACCGCCTACCGAAACCGCATGGAAACTGCACTAAGCAGACATACCTCGAAGAACACATTTATCCTAGGCCTAATGAACAAACGACAGAAAAATACACGAAAAGCGGCTGTGTCAATGCCTGCTTGCAGCGTGATATCATGAGAGAATGCAGTTGTGTCACTTCCCTCTTACGTTATACTCAAAGTCAGGTAAATTCGGTGAACGGCACAATCTGTATAAATCAGAGTTTACTAACAGATATCTACAACTTGGAAGGTATCAGGCGGATGGCGTGCGTATTAAATACTATGTCTACGTTAAATAATAACTTATGCGAAAGTCAGTGTGCCGATCCATGTGAAGAACTAGAATATAATGTCGCTGTGTCATCGGTACCGTGGCCAAGCGTAACATCATACAAGAATTTCTACAGGACCTATATCAAAAGAGACAGAAAAAATTTATTCAATAATACGCGGCTTCAAAAGTATCGTGATTTATTTTATTCTAACATGACTGCTACAAAAGTTATCAAAACATTTAAAAGTATGCGTTTCCTGGAAGACAATTTTATGCAAGTCGACATTGTCTTTGACAAGTATAACCCAATGGAACTAACAGAAATTCCGAAGCTACCTATTGAAACAATGCTGATCAATGCTGGGAGCATTTTCAGTCTGTGGCTTGGCATTACGGTTATAAACGCAGCAGAGTTCGTACATTTCCTCGTCTCTGTCATCGTTGCACTGCACAGGAGTCGCAGAGCCACACCTTCATCACGCGATGATGATACAATAACCCGAGGGCAAAGACCTACGAGTGTATATTCACTGGAAATGAGCGACATAGTATAGAGTTCAACTGTTCAAGTGTCCAAGTTTCGTGTTACAAATATACTAGGCCCTATCTACGCTGATCGTATTGAACTGGTCTTCCGGATATTAACCTGTTTGCGGATTGGCTGTGGTGCGCCATTGGTTGGTGCCTCGTGCATTAGACATTGGCCGTTAGAACTTACTGTTTAGTAATGATAATAATACTTAATAACACCTACAAACTACAAATTTGACTCTACTATATATGAGCTCATCCTTCTATTAATTAGCAGTTTTAATAGTTAAACTTTATGCGTGTAGTTTCCTTCAGTATAATGCATAATATTATATACAGATTATAATACAGTAGCCTATATATATATATATATATAGATCTATATATATAATTATTTTGTGCTTTGCATTTTTCAAGCTCATGCTTAAAAGTCCAGCGTGACCATTGTGTGTTTTGCCCCTCCTGCAAAACTATCTGCGGGCGCCCATGGCTCCAGGCATCTTTCGAAGGTTTCTGTTAATGAAGATAGTTGTGCAAGCCAAATTCCAGTGATTTTCTACCGACAAGAGATTGCCGAACTCGCGCGCATTGTAGGCTATACTGCCACCTTGAGTTGTGACGAATAACAGCCTGGCAGAACACCGAGAGGTCGAGGAAATTTGTTTCGCGGTTTCGGCGCCACTTGCGCCCCCTAGCGAATTCAGCTGTAATAAGTACGCTGACTTACACTGTGAGTGGGATGACTAGGCGGCGAGGCACAGGACTGGTCACCCAACTTCATAATTATGTCTAGGTTAATGGAAAAATAAATCGGTGTTAACACTTCAGACCCTCTCCAGGCTAACTTGAAGGACTGTCTTCTACTCTGACTGCACACCGTTATGATGCCCATGTGGGACCTATGTGGGTCTATAGGAATCCATATGGTACCTACACAGAGCTTTTGTGGTTCCATTATTGTTTTTAACTGTCAGACCAGGGACATTCTGGCAGGTTCTGTGCATCGGCGGAGTTTCAAAGTAATTTTATCTGCACGCAATAAAATAATAAAGCTATATATAGGAGCTTAAAACACTAAATAAAAACATCATCTAAAACTTTAAAGCTTTCTCACAGATAGTAGGCTACTTTTTGCATCTCTGGTTGACATCAGTAATCTGCAGCGACAAAGACAAAATAATAGAAGTAGGACTATATTACACAGTTTACTCCACAGATGTAGGCCTAATTTATGCAACATAGCCTATGTTTATAGACTAAGACTAGCTAAACACATATGCGATAAGCTTAGACCTGGGAGCAGTGTGATTCTCCTTACAGATTTTATTTTAGTTATAGTTACAGTTATAGTTAATGGTTTTTTATTTTAGTTATAGTTATAGTTATAGTTAGTATTATTTTTTAGTTATAGTTATAGTTATAGTTAATGGATTTTTATTTTAGTTAATTTTAGTTACTACTTAGTTACAATAATTAAGGCTATAAGCAAAATTGTGCGTATTAACACGCTGTTTCACAATTTGCTCAGAGCTTTGAAAGCCTTTGAAGCATGGGTGCATTCAGCTTCATGAATACACGACTTTCCAAAGTAACTGACAAATTGCATAATAAAAATATCGCATTTTTCGTTCTCATTTATGTCGAATCGTCCATATTGCACTTCCTATTTTTACTTTTTGTAGGCCCCCTATTAACGAAAATAAAGATGAATTTTCGTTAGTATTATTTTCGTTATAGTTATAGTTATAGTTAATGATATTTTTTAGTTATAGTTATAGTTATCGTTAACGAAGTCATTTTATTTTCGTTAACGAACATTTTCGTTATCGTTATCGTTAACGAGAATCACACTGCCTGGGAGTCGACCCCAATAAGTCGACCCCAGTCGACTTGGTCATCCCAAGTCGAGTCGAGTCGTTTCTGCTTAGCGCAACTGACCCCCAAGTCGAATTTGTACAGAAAAGTGACCTCAAGTTGTTTTCTACACAAGTCGACTTAAACCGACTTGGGACATAAACAAATCTAAATTTATCTCGCCACACTAATGATCGTGAGGCCACGATGGCGTTTACGCAGTTGTATAGTATTTTTAGTGTGAAATAGCGTTTTTAAGACCCATTGTGTGTTAGGGTTGTGTCATGACAATACACCTGTATATATGTATAAACATGATCTAGTCAGCGCCGCTTGTCTTACGTAAACATTGACTGACTATAGCTTGTATACTGAGCACGCACTAATAGCGCGGGAAAGGTTCGAAATTGCTGATTACAGTCGATTTGAATAATGCAGTTGTCTTAATACAGTAGATAGAGCTGTATAGTGAGAGTGAAGTGTTAAGAAATATAGTTGATTGATGTTGACGATGTACACTGAATTGAAGTGTTGAAGATAAAAGTTGATTCTCATCTCATTTGAAAGAGTAAGAAGAAATAATTATTCAAAAACACGGTACTGCGATATTATTTTGCATTATCGACTCCGGTTGCGGCGGTTGGACTAAGCAGTTACTTAGGCCTACTTATTCTTATCGGTGTCGATTTATCTATATCATGAGTTATTATATGTTAAAGCGTCACACGTACGTTTCATAAAACTGCTGAATCGAAATGTTAATATAAACGTTAGCATGTCTGCCTTATCAAGAGCTGAACGCGCGCAAATCAATGAACTTTTAGTCGTAAGTGAATTCGAACCAAAAAAATCGATCGTTTGGCGCTACTTTGGTGCACTGCATCATAAGCTAGTCTATAGATCGTTTCTGCTCAGCAAGAAGCCGTGCGTCCCATTGAGACAAAGCGTCGCCTAGCAGAAGCCTACCCAAAACTACTCAAGAAACCGTATCTAACCTCCATCATGCAGATAGTTCTGTGGTTGATATCTTCAGGTCTGTCTTAGATTAACAGTTCAACGCTCTAACGCTGTGCACGAGATGCCCTCAAATCCGCTCAAACACAGTTTACTATTATTAATCTCTCCTGTGCATGGGTCTTCTTATAAACTCTCTGAAGTAAACGATCGAAAGACGAGAGCGACAGGCACTGTCACGCAGACAGGCAGACATGGGCGTAGCCCGAAAAAAATTTCGGAGGGGTTTGAAGATTTCGGGGAGAGGTTTCCATTGGAAATGGTCGCAAAAGTTCAGTTTTTTGGTATTTTGCATGTAAAAGCATATAAAAATTTTCGGAAACTTATTTGGGGGGTTTGAAACCGTAAACCACCCCTAAATACGCTCATGCAGGCAGGCAGGCAGGCAGGCAGGCAGGCAGGCAGGCAGGCAGACAGACAGACAGACAGACAGACAGACAGACAGAGACACACAGAAGGACTCATGCCGATAAACAGACAGACAAAGATACGGGGATAGAGATCGACATGTAACAGACAAATTAAGAGATAGAGACGTAGAGATACTGTTTAACAGGCAAACGGAGAGAGAGAGAGAGAGAGAGAGAGAGAGAGAGAGAGAGAGAGAGAGAGAGAGAGAGAGAGAGAGAGAGAGAGAGAGACTGTGTGGAAGATATGCTACATTGGGTTTTGTGTATCATGATAGAAATGAAAAGGCAACGAGTTTAATTAATTATAGGGTAAGGTTTCTTCCAAAGCTGGAATATTTGAAGGGGAAACCTAAGAGTGAAACCTAATTTAATTAGTGTCGTCATTAGTGTCGTTTATTAATTAGTGTCGTCGGGGGGGGGGCCCGTGGCGCTTTGGATAACAGCTGGCACAGAGACCGAGAGGTACCGAGTTCGAGCCCCCGTTGGGCGGATTTGCTTTGTAGGCTGCTACTATAGCGCCGTTGTATTACATGGCTGTCTGTTCTGTTAGTAGTTAAGATTTCAATTGCATAACATGTAAATGTACAGCGCAGTGCGTTTGTCAGGCGCTTAATAAAGAAAAGATTATTATTATTATTATTATTAGAAGACACGGTGAACAACCTTCCACCGCAATCGGGAATGTTTGTCGGTCCATTCGTTTCACGTACACAAAATCATGTCACATGCATTGACCAACTGCGTAGCGGGCGTGATTCTAGTCCCAGGTATAGGTTTACGTCGGGCGTGACTGTATCCACGACCTTTACATTATTTTACATTCTCAACGAAAATTCAGTCATTCGCAGAGGGGCGCTCTTCAAGTGGTTAGGTGTCGATTCAACCTATGTTAATATATCATCCAGGCGGCCATCTTGATGTTTTGCCGTGTGTGTGTGACGCGTAGAGAGACGAAAGGTAAAAAAGATTTTCAAAAGTAGAAAATCAGAATCAGTTTATTACGGAACGTTTTCTCATTTCTTCTCTGACACTGCAGTTTGTAGATCTAAAGTTCTCGCAAGCTTATGACTGTTTTTCATGTATGTAGTTCTTTTAGCAAACTGTTAATTTTTGTACATTACCTGTTGACGCGGTTCGAATAAAGGTATTAAATTGGGTGAGAACTAAAAATTATTTTTAATAATTTATACAAATTTCTTTACGATAAGGATCCTCGACTTTACTTTGTTTTGCGATGAGTGTATTTTAAAATTCCGTAAGGAACTCTTGATGCCTACTTTTCAGCTGAGATTTTACGACTATCTTTGAAATCTCTTAAATCAGGAATTTTTAGCGGGCGCGCGTTTCAGTTTCCTGTCATTTAGTTACGATTACACATTGATATTCAGTCTTTGTTTTGTAGCTATTCTATTGCATCAATTCTGTAGGTGTTCACCTAGATTATCTAGGTTTATAAATTAGTGGAGGTAGTTGATAATATGGAGGTATTACTTTTTGGCTTTTGAGGAGTAGTTTTAATGAACCGTATTGCTGTTAGTAATACTGGGACAATGTTGGCAAGCTTATAGAATCGGGGGCTGAAGGATATAGTGCGTGAGTTTATTGGCGTCGTGAGTGCGTTTAGGGTCGGGTTAGGCATCGTGAGGGTCGGTTAGGGTCAGGGTTAGGGTTAGTGTTGTCATTAGAAAACCTGGTAGCGTGCGGCGGCCGCGCAGCATGACCAAAGATACTATAGATATAATCCTTCACCCCACGATACTATAAGTTTGCCGATTAAATTAGTGGAGGTAGCAGATAACGTGGAGGTATTACTTTTTCGCTTTTGAGGAGTAGTTTTTAATGAACCATATATTTATAATACTCGAAAACCGTCACTATACTTGTAAACAAATACCTAGGGCCATTCCAGATTGCAAAAGTAGCCTGCTGTACCTAAAATAGGACTGCCAAGGAAATTAGGAATTGATCAGTTAGTGGTTCACAATCTGGTTCAGCCATTTTATCTGCAGGTAGAACAATGGAATGTGGCTGTTTCTCAAAGATTGCATTAATTTTTAACGAACAGTTAAAAGATAATTTAGTTAGAGTTTGACACATCTACCTGTAAGGATCCTTTCAGAAATAGTGATGCCTAGCAGGCTTGTAGTTTTGTAATTCATAGATGTTACATTAGATCTGAACAACCAAGACTAAGTACATGTGTGTGACACTGTGTGTGTATGTTTATGTATGTATGTATGTATGTATCTAGGTTAGGGTGATTCACGTCACCATGGGGAAAAAATTATTTTTCCTGATTGATCGACATAGTAGATAATTTTGTTCCTTTGGTCTTTCTGAACAATACAGCAAAATTTGACTGTAATCTATGACTGTTTACTGGTTGCTCAATGCCCTGGAATCTCAGATAGGGGTCTATATGAAGAAAGCAATGCAATTGCCATTTACGAGACACTGGAACGCAAAATCCTAATTAGATTGGGCATCAATCCTGTAGGTAAGAATTATGTACATAATCATAAACCATACATAAACAATTAATTCTTACTTTGTTGTATATTATTATGAAGCCTTTTGAATTTTAATATTTATTCTGAGCTGTGACGTCATTGTTAAAAAGTAGCAATAATTTCACATGAAAAAGTACAAATGCATAGTTTTAGCTGTATAGACATTGTTTTAGACAGTGTGAGAAAGATAATTAAAGGCACTTTATTCTGAAATTGAAGTTGTTTAAATTTTCATTTAATAAAATGTCGTTTTTGTACATTTTTTTGAAGTATAATTAACAAGATAATGAAAACTGGCTTTCAGTAGTTTATTTGTTTATGCTTCATTCTTACAGGCTTAACTGCAACAGAATATAAATAATGGCTTTATTTACTGCATTATTAACTGCAACAGAATATAAATAATGGCTTTATTTACTGCATTATTAACTGCAACAGAATATAAATAATGACTTTATTTACTGCATTACAGCTAGCAGTGTACAATGGAAGAAAACTTTTGCACTTCTGTGACAAGGTTGAAGACAGAAATCTGATTAATAATTAACCAGATTTCTCCATTATTGGGAAATCAGAACTATTAATGTGTTGCCTACAGGAGGCTACACACTATAAACCTTTTTCCTTTTTTATATTCACAAGGTTTTGAAGAAGACTGTGTCAGAGAGTTTGAATGCCATGACTATCAAGTTAATCTGAATTTTGGTCAAGGCTAGAATTCTTACAGCATTTCAGTTGAATATAGTGTAAAAGTGAAGGGTCTAATGGAGGAGATTAATTTGATAAAGAAAAGCAAAAACAAAGACTCTGAGTCACAGAAAAAGCGAGAAGCATATGTTGAAAAAGCATATGTTGAAAAGTGCATTTAATTTTTGATATTGCCAACTGATGTCGACAAGGGTCTTAGTAAGAAGGATGCAAGAGTTGCAGAACACAAGATGAGCTGACTTGAAGCCAGGTAGAAACATGAAATGCTAAGAAAATCAGTCGAAGCCTGTGGTTCAAGTAACCGGGCAACTAAAGATTGCAAGAGCAGCAACCTGAATGATGACGAAGAGGATTATGATGATGGCGATGTCGATGGAAAACTAGAATTTGACTATGAAGTCAAGACCCCTTTGTACTACAAAAAACAGTTGAATACCCTCCTGAAGGTTTACAAGAAGATACAGCAGACAAGAAACCTTGCATTGTTCAAAGAAGAATCTGCATTGGATCACATAAACTTGTCCCTATCTTGGTAGCTGCCATCTCTTAAGCAAACTGTTAAAATGAGGACGAAGGCCCGTTGTAATTTTCAACTGTTCATTGCAAGCAATCACTTGACATCACGACTAGATATATTCCAAGAGACAATTACAAGGAAGTGATGAAATTGTGTAATTTTAGGAGGGATGTGATGGGATGCATCGTTTCAGACAACCAGGTGCATTTGGCCACATGGATGACAAAGGTCATCTATTGTTCGGAGACCAATCTTTTTAGAGATCAATCTCAATTGAAAGCCTCTGAGAGATGTCACTGCATTCTGTTTATTTGCAAATTATAATTTTTATAAATGTGAGAGCATGGATAGCTGGTCCGGTGGCATCTGACACGCCAGTTAACGACTTGCAGTTGAACAGATCAGGCAGTGGAGGATTGCTAATGAATAATTCTACAATAAAAGTCTACCAGTATTGTAGAATTTTTTAGTCAATAATATGTTGTGAATGAATATCTGTTTTTTTATTGCTACTATGAGATACTAATCAATCTATGATTCTTGCTATTCAACTTTATTATGTGTGATCTATCATATGGCTATCGCCTTAATTTGTAACCTGAATACGACTGTATGGAAACCTTTAGGCTCATTGAGCAACCTCTAAAATGCATTTGATCTTGAAAATTTTTATACAGAATTTATTCTGTACACAAAAGGAACACAATTAGCAACTATGCTCATTAACTTTCCCAAAAAATTTATTTTGAATCACCCTAATCTAGGTACCGTACTTATGTAGCACCTTTTAAGAACCTCTTGAAAGCACTGTGAATGTGTGGGCCTAACTTATTTAAATGAATGCAGGGTGTATGCTAAGCAGGTTACCTCATAATCATATGTACGCATTTCAGCTAGACCCCATTCAGTTTGCGTACACAAACGATATGATTTTTTCTGCTTATTCAGCTGTTAGGTTGACATGAACAAGTCTTCAGACTGAGATACAGGATGGGGGAGAGGGGTGCATGCAGCAACTGTATTTGACATATGATCCTAGAGTGGCATAATTAATCATGCCACTCTTAGGTTGTACAAGGATCTTATAGTTTAACTTGAGACTCTATAGGTTGGAGTGTTGTAGCTCTTGATATGGACAACCGACTAATAGTCCATTAAAAAGTTGTGTACACTTGTAAATATAAACAAGGGCATATAAAGGCGACCTAAATATTACAAATACATTGAAGCAAATAGAGGTCAATTATCGTTGCAAATTACTGCCAGCTGACTGACATGTGGTGGTGGTTGATAGTCTCTGTAATAATGATGATGAAAGCATGTTAATCAAAGGATGAAAAATAGGATGTGCTTGTCTACTAAATAGTGTAACCTCAGGGTTAAACTGGGGATGTTAGGTTCTCAACCTTGTAGCCTCTTTATTTGTATAATCCATAGTAATATTAATATTATAATACCTGGAACTGTAAACTCTGAAGGTAGAAAAGGTAACTTAGATGACACAACTACAAAGCCATAATGTTTAACTAAGGGTAACTTCCATGGGTCTGGGGTTAACATTCGAGCACTTTGGTCATGGGTTTGGTTTGATCAACTTATTTAACATTCCTGAGTTCAGTTCAAAATGAAGTAGCTCCACCTCCATGGTCTGAGAGTTACAGCTTTTATTATTATTATTATGATTACTATTATGCATGTATTAAGTGCCACTAGCTAATAACCAAACATGACTCAGTGGTGCTGAGCCATTGCGGATGAAGGACCTACTCAAGGTCCCCTACGTAATAACGGTCTCGGGGGAATCTCAAACCCAAAATGTCCATGTTACAAGACAGTGCATATTTTAACGGATTTTGACTACTGGGACCAGTGGGTGGCGTAAGTAGTAGGGTTCATGCTTTGTACCATGCCGCACACCAGGCAAGTGACTACCATGTCTCACATCTGAGTGGTTTCATGATGATTTACCAGAAGGCTTATTGAAGGAAATGGGGTTGACTTTAGGAATGCTTTAATTGAATGTAACTGTAATTTTAACGGTAATTGTAACAGTTTTTGTACAGTGTCTCATTAGCATCTGTCAGAAGTACTGTTGACATAGTAGTTGTGAAATCTTATGTAATGACTTCTGTAATGCTATTATTATCGTAATACCAAACATCAGTCGACGGTTGGCTTCAAGGAAATCGCAAATTGTGAGACGGGAAGAATGTGTGTTTAATGCTGCAACTAAGTAAATAAGTAAGTTATTCATTTGTAAGTAAGTAAATAGGTAATTCTTTTGTAAGTTAGTAAATAAGTAAGTTATTCATTTGTTAGCTTGTTGATTTTATGCATTCGAGAGAATGCTACCTGTCCCCGCTATTAGAATCCAACAGGTGTATCAATGAGTGACTGATACAGCTGAAGGTCCAAAGCAAAGAATTGTTTTTATCCATCTAGTTTAACTTACGGAAATCTTGCTTGCTTGAATGTTTGTTTGTTTGAGCCACAGGCTAAAAAGTCAAATCTTGCGACGACTAATTCGATCACTTACAATCATACAATCGTCCTGAAACTTGGCAGATAGACTCGCCCTCGCAGACACTGCATTCTATAAAAATTTCAGCTCCCCAAAAGGCAAGCTTATAGAATCGGGACTAAACTTTTCGAATCGGGAATTACCTTTTCCGATACGCAGCGTTGCCATTGGCCAGCGTTGCCATTGGCCGCAACAAAAACGGGCGCGCTGCCTCATTAAACGCACGCTATGTCGTAAAATGAACGCGGACTATTTTCAGAGTACACGTTATAGGATACTAGATGGATATAGTAAAACTTTGTTTTTACGGGCTGTATTTTATTATGTATTGAGGTACATTGCCTGCTATTGTGAAACATTTTTCAGTTACCATGTCACCTGACCTATGCAAATGTGCCTGGTGATAGACTGTTTCATGACCTTAGCAGTATTGCACTGGTTCAATATCATGAGGAATTTTTTTATGTTGGGTGAACTTATCGGTACTGGTACACCAGGTACAGGTTTACCAGGTTATAAGAGAGGTGCAGAGAGCAGTAATCTAGTGGTTAATGTGTCAGGGTGCTCGATGGTGTAGTGGTTAGTGTGCTGCTCTCAATCGAGTAGTCGGGAGATTAAAATCCCCACCAGGGCAGAAATCTGGTTCGAGGTTTCTGCTCCACCTGTGCCCCCTAGCCAACTCAGCTATAATGAGTGCGCTGACAGTACACCATCGGTGGGAAGATGAGACGGTGAGGGAGAGGATTGGCCACCCGCCCTCATATGCAGAGGCTTAGAAAATCAAGTCGCTAACACTTCATACCCATGGCTGCCTCTCAGGGCTAGTTTATGGGACTGCTCTTCTGCTTCTGGAGGCTTCTGAACTGGTATGATACTAAGCTTGGATTTGTGGTTGGGCTTTCTACCCTTGTTTAAGGTGTATGGTGTGCCACAGTTGTAATACAAGCCAGGAGATGACGACACGGCCTTCCAATGATTTTGGCTTTAACATTGCCTACAAACTGCAGATGCACAGTCAACAGACAGACAGCCGCTTAAAGGTCTAACATCTGTTGGCCATTACTGTGCTGAAACATCTGCCGTCTCAGTGACTGATCTACGGCAGGACTCAGGGGCTTCTATCAGTGTCGAGAATGTCAGGAAATAAATGCAGGAGTGAATGAAGAGAGAGGGAGACAGATAGACAGAGGGAGAAAGAGATGGAGAGGAAGAAAGTCAGAGGATAATTGAGAAAAACAGAGAAATAACAATTAAGAGGCTCATTGAAATAGAGGGGGACAGTGTAGAAGACAGAGAGAGGGGGAGAGACAGGGAGAGAGAAACAAAGAGAGACAGGGACAGAGAGAGAGAGAGACAGTGAGAGAGTTCTTGTTTGTCAACAACTCTTTTTCTGTTATATTTAGAACAGGGCATTATTGACATACCAATTCTTTGTTAATGCTAGGTATGTTTTCTCCTGTTTCTGGTACATTGACTTTATTCCATTTGTTTTCAATCGAAATCGAACTGAACCAGGCATGTTACAATAACTTAAGTATGCTGTTGCAATTTATGTATATTTATATCTATAGTGACTTTTATTGATTTCTGATAGATACAATAACAATGAGGCTTTGTACCGTACCAGTACATAATTATTGAATAAGATTATTGAATAAGAGTGGAAAATCATTTGTATGTTGTTGTAGCAAGAATGTTTAGGTTGTTGCTGTACTGGTAAGCAAGAGTGTTGGATATTGTAGTGTCAGTTATAGACACAGAAAGCTGTACTTTTACTGTGAAGCAGAAGGATGGAATGGTACCAAGACACTTACAGGATAGGTGATTGGTAGGACAGATTACAAGTGACCAGAAGAACAGACAGACCACAGAAACCACAGAAGCTTCAGGTTAGACCAAAGAGCAGATAGGTAACAGTACAGGCAGACTGACCGACAAGGATAAATAGAGAAACAGGATGAATAGGCAAGAATATAATGGCAGACAAAAGGATGCTGTACTGCATTCCTGGCGGTACCAGTCTTTGTTCTGAAGATAAAGGTTTCCAGGGAGCTTCTGCTGCTATTGAGGGCTGCAGTTGACAAGATCTGGAGAGCTGGAACTCTGCCCCAGATTGTCCTGTATATTTACTCAGATATACCAAAGCACTTGCTGCTATATTTCAGGCTTTATACCTACAGGTCAGTGTAGGGGCTATGATGTTTGATGCAGCTGGTTTCTAAGATTTATTAAACTAGTCACTTTAATATGCAAAACAGATTTTGTCAGTTATGCATGAATTTTTTTCTCTCTTCGCCAGCCTATTTACATTTATTGACATTTATTGCTAGTAAAAGATCTATGTACAGTGTGCGGTCTGGCACCTGGTTAAATAAAGAATATACTTACTTATTTTTTGGCTTTGTCATTCATGCACGGTCACTGTTTTCATTAACATACTTTCTAGCACTGCCTGTGTATATGTGTAATATGTAATGTACTTCCTTATGCGTGTGCATGTGGGCTACCTTTGTGGAATGTCTGGCTTAAGGAAGGTCTGATCAATGAGAGTCTGGATTTATGTATTGGCTGTGTGAGTGT
Source organism: Aporrectodea caliginosa (assembly GCA_020284085.1). Taxonomy (NCBI): domain Eukaryota; kingdom Metazoa; phylum Annelida; class Clitellata; order Crassiclitellata; family Lumbricidae; genus Aporrectodea; species Aporrectodea caliginosa. The sequence continues at coordinate 448,461 of JACEVL010000574.1, forward strand.
GTGTAGGTTCTAGGAGGTAACTGATTGCAGGCTGAGCACGACGGTGCAGTTCAGTGACTGGTTTTCGTTGATTGAATGGTTCGTGCGGCTTGTGAGGATTTGGATGCAAGGAGGAACTCAGCAAGTGTGAGCGTAGGTATCTCATTAGAGAAGAATTTAGGTCAGTGTGATGTAACGAACTGCTTACTCCCTGCATTCCTGTATGTCTGTGTTGCTCTGTGTTGGGATGTTTCATTGTCTGCCTCTGTGTCTGTCTGTTTCTGTTACCTATGTGTTTGCATGACCTTCTGCGTATTTCTTTCTGTTGTCTATATGTCTGCATATAGTGTGACGCGGTAATTTTGCCCACGGTAACAGCAATAAATAACACAGTGAGGGGACAACAATTTCAGTTTTACCGCGGTAATGGGTTTTCTGTCACGGTAATACCATGGTAATGGAGAGTGAGCCGGCAGTAAAATCGCGGTAATGCTATATTGTGCTATAACTGTTGTATCTCTGTAATCTCAAATCTAGTCCAGGGTAACGTTGAGATGGAAATTTTTTGTATTTCCTCAAACTGTTAACTACCCGGTAGTCAGAAATGGTCAGGACTTGGTTTATGCAAACTTTCGATAAGATAATCTGGTTTTGTGTGTGTGTTCTATTCATTCAATCAGCAATGCAAATAGCTTTGTAAGATAAAAATTGTTTAAAAAAATTTTAATCGGTGAGAACGTTTTGCGGGGAATGTGATGTAGTCCTGCGGAGATAAGGTGGGGGATGGAGAGAAAAAACATACGGGGATAGGGTGGGAATGGGGATGACTTACCTATTGTGGGGCGGGGATGGTAACAAGATTGTCTCCCTGCGTCACTCTGTAGTCTGCATGTCTGTTGAAGTACATCTATGTTACCCTGACTGCATGTGTGGTTGTCAGCCTGTGTGCCTCTCTAAGTCTGTTACCTACATGTCTGCTTGTCAGTCTGAGTGTTTCTTCCTCTGTCAGCGTGTCTGTCTGTCTGATTGTGTGTCTGAATAGAAACATCTTTCTGTCCAGATGGAGATTTGAACCCTGGCCTTAGGGTTGATAGTCCAGCACGCTAACCACTAGACTGTTTAATGTGGCCTCGAACATTTGGACGTAGCATGATATTCCAGAGATGAGCTTTCTAATTCTGACCGCATCCTTTCGTTCCTAATTGAACATTCCTGCTGGGGAAGAATTCTAATAACGATAGATAAGAATGGTGGTTGATGATTGAATTATAATAACGATAATTATAGTTGGATAGACAACATAAATGAGGAGTTGAGGACATAGCATTACTTGGACTAACTAAAAAGGGGAGCTATGGACTTGGCTAATGACTGAGGGCAATAGAGATCATTTATTCGTACCTGTTGCAGCCAAATGGCTGCCATAGGGAACTGATGATGATAGTTATAATGAAAATAATGAAAAGAATACTAGGTAATGGTAGTATTATGATATATGATGCTATGATGATAATAATAAGAGTAAATAGTCTGTGGTTATTAGCCAAAGGGTAGAATTACACTGATAAATGAAAATAATATAATTGCCTATGCTGTTGCCAATGGTAGCAGCAATTTAGTAGCATGTCTGAAGGTTATATGGTATGTGTGTGAATGAAAGCATTTCCGTGTGAGTGATGCTCTGTGCCTTCTAAGTATCTGTCGATGTATCTGTGTGTGTGTGTTCAAGTGACTATCTAGGAATGTCGTGAATTTCGCATAACCTCAATGTGTTGGTCAGGTGTGGTTGGTGGCCTTGTCTAATCAGCTGATGTTGGTTCTGCCTGTCCATAGATTTCCTCGGTTCTTGCTTCTGTATCAGGCTGCACTTTAGTCTATTGGTTCGTGTGCGGGACTATCAGCCGCAGGGTTGGTGATTTCATTTATGCCCCTAGCGGGCTCGGCTATAAAATGAGTACATTGGCTGTACACTGTTGGTAAGAAAATGAGGTTAAGAGGGAGGGACTGGCACGCACTTCGTATGTTGAGGCTAAGAGGTATGAAATTGCTAGCACTTAGTACCAAGGACTGCTTCGTGAGATTTGCTTCAGGTACTGCGGTTCTTGCACTTGACTTGTGACAATGGGGGAAGCTTTCTCATCACTGATTAATAATTAGCAACTTCTAAGGCAACAGTGATTATTTAAGAAGACAATAAATTGTGTAGCTATACTTAAGACAAATTATATAGCATTGTCAGTAGCAAGCCACTTCTAGGGTTCTTTACAGTGTCAACTGTCAGTGCACTTAGAGTTACATAGTAAGTACATTTTAACTGTTTTTTTTCTTCAAAAACGTGAAGAGTTTTGGCCACCTGAATAGATCCTGAATAGATACAGAAAGGGTGTTTCAAGCATGCAGACCAGTGACCCGAAAGGCCTGATCACCGATTTTCTGATTGTGCATTAGAAACCCAGCTATGGTTAGGTCAATATCCGAAAGTCAGTCCACCGAAACTGCGTCAGACACATCGGCGCACATTGGTCTGAGCGTACATTGGTCTGACATCGCAACCAGTAAACTTGTTTTCCTGTGGCACTGAATGTTCTAGGCTTTATGCTTCTGTTTGGCTGGATGAAGGACACACAACAGAGGCTTATCCCAAGCCCACATACCTGTTGGCGTTCTGTGATAAGGAGCCTAATGGTGCATATAGGTCAAAGCGGTAAATAAACACTCTTGTTGATAGGTTTTTGGCAGAATTCCTCAGAAGTTTGGTCTTCAGGAGGAAGGATTATTTGGGTTAGTGGATGGATGATCTGGATGTTGACCTGATTGTGGCTGGAGTCCAATGAACCATCAGTTTATGCCTTGTACATTAGACACCAGCATGATAGAGTTGCTAATTAATTATAATTAATGAGACCCACTTGAGATCTCCTACTTGTGTGGCATGGCAGCTGATTTAATTCAGTTGTAAAAAGGTGAACCTTATCCTGATCAAGTCCTATTTTGATGTACCGGAATTCAATCTGGATGCTGACTAGCCATGCTTTAGATCTGCATTTTATGCAAAAGTATTTAACCCTTTTATGACGAGAGGGTTTAGTTTTCCATGCATTTTAGTACACGCTCGTCATTAAAGTGTTCATCAGTTCAAATTAAAAAAATTACAGCTATGTAGCCTGTACAAAATTTTCATCCTGCTGTAGCAGCTGGATGAAAATTTTGTACAGGCTACATAGCTACTAGCATTACTGCTGCTGCTGCTGATGCTATTAGTACTACTATTACTAATAATAATAACAATAATTATAGTAATAATAGCAATAATATTTTATTAATAATAGCAATAATAATAAGAAGAAAAACTGCTATCCCTAATTTTTGAAATCTTGAGGGATTGTTTGTAGAAAATAATAATAATAATAGCATAATATAATAGTAATATTAGTAGTAGTAGACTAGTAGTAGTAGTAATAATAATGTAGTCATGCATAGTCTATTCATATAAATCCTGCAAAAAACTGAAAAATCCGTTGTGTTGCGTCTCCTGTAATGTGCGTAGTTGTGCATAAATAAAATGCCTTTCTACGAAAGATGCCAACACTTGAGATATTATACATTAGTTGCTCTGAAGTCTGCTACTTCAAGACCTTTGCGTCAGGCAGGGCTTTGTCGTATCGGTCCGACTGATATTGCGGCGTGAGGCAATCGCTTGGGTCATCGAGTGGCACTTCAGCCGAAGATCCCACGACCCCAGATTGACCTTTGTACCACAACAATGCTCTGGGAGTGAATGCAAACAAATGCAGTGCTCCTAGTAACCTGATTTTGCTCATACAATGCTGGCAGACAACATGGAGTTAAGACTAGGGTTAGACCAATTGGCACTATTTTTCCGAGTCCAGACATTTTCCCTGCTTCTTTGCCGATTCTGGATTCAATCCGATTAATCGGCAATATTTATTTCTATTTGGTTCTAGTACTAATTTAGTAATTTTTACAATTTTATGTTTTATAAATTTTTTTATTTGGCACGAATTTTCAGTGATTAAGAATTAAAGGTTACTGCTGGAGGTTGCCGAAATAGGTTACTATTTTGATATCAAAAGAATTGGTTAAGACATTGAATCGAGTTTAGCTACTACATGGATGGTTGACCATTCATGGAATACCAAAGCAACAGGTGATAACTCAGCTCTCCCTAGTGTGCATAGGGCCTACAGAGTGTGGCCATTTGAAGCCGTGATGTGAGTTTGGATCATCTGCTGTATAGTACCACTTGTGATAGAGGGATTTCTTTAAGGTCCAACAAGTGTATTCACAGGTGCATGGTCTTGATGTGAGTAGTAGTGTCGTCATTGTTCTGCCCTGGTGTTAGCTAAGTCGATGAATGTAAGCCCTCAAGTTACTCTGTTCAGCGACTACAATGGACTTCTGAGAAAAATATAAACGTATGAATGCTTTTCCATTTAATACCACCTGTTAGCAGATTGTGTTCAGACAGGCCTTGCATTTGACGGTTTGTAATGAAATTTTATGAAACAAACAGAGACACTGATTACCATATCAATACCGGTATATATCTGTAGAAGAAGAAGAGCAGTCCTTTAAGCTCGCCCTGTGTTAGCCATGGGTATGAAGTGCTAGCGACTTCATTTTCTTAGCCTCCGCATATGAGGGCGGGTGACCAATCCTCTCCCTCACGGTCTCATCTTCCCACCTACAAGTAGTCCGTGGACGCATTATAGCTGAGTTGGCTGGGGTGCTCGTGGAACAGAAATTTTGAACCAAATTTTCTGCTCTGGTGGGGATTCGAACCCAACCTCTCGATTGATAGTCCAGCACGCTAACTACTACAATATCAACTGGGGAATGGTCATTGTAATACTATATGAGTTACAGTGTAATGGCTGTAAAATCAGCTTCATGTTTTTATATAATTGGATAAATAATCGTTTAGTAAATAAAATTACCATTAATCCATGGAGGTTTGAATGGAATTGTTCTACACAATAAGAACAAGGTGTAAAGCTATTAGCCTATACGGTTGTCCATGTTGTTTTGCTGTTATTGTGCTGGGCCACTTATATAATTAGGCATGTCAGCGAATGCCAAAGACCAGGGAACCAGCCCTAAGGGTGGCACCCACACCGTAGAAGTAAACAACGGAAACTGGGTTGAAGAATCCTAATGATTATTTTAAGCTGATGTTATTCACAGGCTAACTGCTTAATGATTGGCTGTTGTCTGTCACCTGTGAAGCCACGCACTGGGAGGTTTCAGGCTGCAGGAGATAGTGAAGCATATGCAATAACAAATTTCTTTACTCTGTAGGATGCAGTAACTTTCTCATGTGCATTTGTGGACTGAAAGATGTGGTGGGCTGGTGGCACTGTAGGGACTGTAACTTTTAACTCTTACCATCTGTCCTGTACGCCATTAGTGCAGCATAACTGCCAGCATTGATGTGACAGATTTGAATCGCTGGATGACAGTGCCATTACTGGTGCACAAGTCTTTAATGGCTCACTATGAATTGGGGCAAAGTGGATATAATTACTCGAGTGTTTGGGTAAAATGAGGTAGTTGTGACCCACTGAGAATGGACTTAAGTATCCAGGAAGTAGACTATGCAACTCATGTGACATGTGCACTCTAAATTCTGTAATCGGGGGATAATTTTACCTATCTGCGATAGATAAGGTTCGCATCAGTTCCCTGTGCAAGGAATACATCTGAACAGTTTATTCCACCTTTGAAGACAAAAGTAGGTCAGAGTATAAATGTATGAATGGGACAATTGTTCAGTGAAGCATACAACTACTGTACCCTATCTGACCCAACCTGCCTCACCTTTACCTTACTTTATTCCACCCTTCTTACCCTTGCCTTGTCTTACCCTACCTGTCTTAATTATACCCTATCTTACCCCACATGCTATACCCTAATTGCCCTATTCATAATCGACCTGATTACGACTTAATGTTGTACCATCGACTAATACACAAGGTCGACTGATGCCTTTTGCATTTATAGTGGCTGTTGCTACAGGAGTTGCATAATAATGTTGTAGTTGTAGGAGTTGCATTTAATAACAATGCCCTACATTGTAGCTAATTAATAACAATTCCCTAGATTGCCATGTCTATGCTATGCATTCTTTGCTAGACGTTAGCACATGATATGCATGTGAGACTTGTGAGTGCTATGAAACGGTTATCTTGTTGTATTAATGACCTGATCAATCAAGCCTGTCATATTATATGACCAGATCAATGAAGCATTGGATTATGCACACATGTCACTGGAACCCAACTGCATTTTGTTTCAAATACCTAACCCAACTAAAATGGTTGCAGTCATTGCTTGGCATGTGATGAGGGGCAATATGGATTCAAGTCTCCTCCACAAAACAGTTGCTCCATAGGGACCTTGAGAGTTAACAATTACCATACCTCATATATAGATTTTCTGACGTTGCACAGTGCACACGTTATCAGTGCAGTATACTAAAAGAAATAATAATTGTGAGTGTATTAACTGTAAGAAATTTGTAAGTACATATTCATATAGCACCTTTTAAACTAAACTTGTCAAAGGTGCTCCAATACAAGACAATGTTCAAATTAAATTGTCTTCAACCACTTGTGAATAGAGACACAGAAACGAGATGGAGCTCATTTAATAAAAAAACGTGATAATTGTATGTCTGTTTGTAGGTATGTGTCACAATGTGTGTATTCATGTGTCTATCTATGCAAAGTTTCTGTTGTGAGAATACTTATAGACTAAATAAACATTAGGTGTCAAACCAAGTTGGTGGTGTGGCTTACATTGAGGTGCCATTGGTGCATTCTGTTTTAAAATAAATGTCTAGAAGTTATGACAGAAACTGGGGTGGCTAAACTCTTCACAGACAAAGAAAGCACAGTAAGTATGGCCCGATCAGGTATGCAGTTGATGCACACTGTTTGAAGGGTATACCTGGAAAGGCAGAAAATAGTATGCCTCTAAACTGTTCTGACATATCTACCAGAACCTTTGTTGTTTTTTCAGAAGAAAGCAGTTGACTGACGTATCATCCGTATCCAATTAAATCTCTGAGCCATGTCTGAGGCACGTGCCTACGCAGCGAGAAATCGTCAAGGTAGCGACTGGTTCGGCCAAAGCGCTTCCAGTGCCCCAGTGGCATCTCCGGTCAGGGCTGCACCCCCATCACCTCCCGCTGCACAAAACGGGGCGGAAACCCCAAGCGGTCGATCTCAGATGATCAAGCCGGCGTGCAACTCCAACCAGTGGTACAAGTACGACCAGAAGTCACCTGGCTCTGAAGCCACTCCTAAGAAAGAGGCAGCAACGACGAAGACCACGCGCCAGGCAAGTGGCGACTGGTACTCTCACGGTGCCACACCAAAGACCGACGACAAGAAGGATTCAAAGCCGCGAGTCAATACCACGGAGGGCGAGTCCTACTGCCGCCGCGACAAGGCCGGTACGTCTGCGACCTGGTTCTCGCACGAGCACGCCGGGGAGGCGACGCCCCAGGGCGCCGGGCCACGCGTCACCTCGAAAGAGGGCTCTGGAAATGCGTCGCGGATGCGGGGCGAGTCGGAAAATTGGTTCAGCCACAATGCGGGGGCCAATGGGGCGCCGGCGCCGACCCACGTGTCGAAGGGGCGCGGCGTTCAGCCAAAGAGCAGCGAGATGCACCACATCTTTCACATGAACGCCGACGCAAAGTAGACGTCATTGTTGACGTTGGCGCCGACTGGTGTCGTCTGTGGCGCCGGTGTTGGCCTTCAGTTCTTTCGCTTTTAGTGACGCTGGGTGTTTGGTGTGAGTGCATTCCAATCGTCGACGACGTCATCTCGCGTCGTCCACACCAGCGTCTCTGTTCCGTAAGAAATTGTAGTTGCGAAATTCTGCTGTTTTTAGTTACATTGATTAAGATTTTATCAGTTCTGTGACTTGAGATTGTTGCCGGCCATGTGCGTGGTGTGGCATCGCAGTTGCCTAGTGTTGCTTCAGTCTTATTTGTTGTCGAGCATTTTATCTGTTGGCACGGTGTTCTTTTAATGTTGTTCTGTGTGCGAGGATCTCCTTACGACTCTGCGCCATTTTGTAAAGGGATTCTGGTGTAATGAGGTCATTTGTAACACATGGTTGTATTAAGGTGGGGTCATTTAGAACATAGTTGTGTTATTTACGAAGTGGTTGTGTTCAAGTGGTCATTCACAACAGATGGTTGTATTGTAATGAGGTTATCTCTGACATGGTTGTGTTATAGGCAGGTCATTTGGTTATAATGACATTTGTGATGGCTTAACACTAGTTACAGCAATCATTAATCAGAAGGCTGCTATTGCAATGGGTCTTTCATGACATATTTTGGTTTCAACGATACCGTTTATAACAACGTTGCTGTTTGATATAAAGGTGATTTCAAACAAGGTTTCATTATAATAAATCTTTTAAGTAGGTTGTGAAGTCATTTTCAAGGGTAAAGGTCCCACATTGGGACTTAGAGGAGACGCTCATTTCATTTCCGTAGGCCCTTGAGTCGGTATTGGACGAATCCCAAGGTCCTGGAAACAGGAACCAGTGCATTGCACGATATGCCATTTACTTTCCAGCTTGTACTGCTTGGTGACAGAGATGTGTGTACGAACAACCTGCCCAGGGTCATTATATGGTGTCGAATACACGACCGTGTGATCATTGAGTAAGCTTATTTGAGATCCCGGCCGGATAATATTAGAATTCATGTATAAATTAGATGCAGGTTGTAAGGAGGTTCAAGTGTATTCCTCTTGAATTGATTTGAGATTACATTCTGTGTTTTTTTAGTTGAGCTGCTGCAATACTGCAAATGTTATAATCCATACTGGATTGAATTTGAGCTGCATAGTGCTGAGCATCCCCAAAGTGGATATTTTTGGTATTGCATATATATCTATATATGTATGTATATATAGCATTGGATAGTTACTTTTCAAATGGCAACTATTACAGTAACTAGCTACTGGATAGGAAAAAGTAACTAGTTACTTACAACTAGTTACTTTAGAAAAAAGTATCTCATAACTGATTGCAGTTACTTTGAAAAAGTAACTAAGTATTTTAGTTACTATAATGGGAATGTTAACTTGAATTTTCAACTCCTTCCAGGGTGAAATTAGACTTTGAAATTGAATAAAAGGAAAAGTTTAGAGTCATGTTGAGCACAAACATGCCCGGGTCATTTTAATACACGCGGACCAAAGAATTTGCATTTTAATGATAATGCACACTCGATAATATTTATAGTGTCATAATGAAACTAGACGACACCAACATAGGTTGATTTAAAAGTAATGCAAAGTAACTTAGTTTCTGCATTACTGTTTCCTCAAAAGTAATTAGTTACCGCTGTGCATTACTTTTGGTAAAAAGTAACTAGTTACTCCAAAAGTTACCGCAAAATAGTGACTAGTTGCAGTAACGTGTTACCAGTAACAAGGTAACACACAGCACTATATCTATATATATATAAATATGTATATATATATATATATGCAGGGTTTGCTATATATATTATGTGTGTGTGTTTGTGTCATGCCGTTATTCAATGTTGGTTTAAGGGGTGCCATGAGAATGTGATGTTGTACATCTTATATCTTTGTCTTTTTTTGTGTAGTGCATAAGAATTTGAAAGCGATCGCAATTGTTTGGCTGAAGCTGTTTAAAGTTAGATCTCTGCAGAAGAGTATTGAAAGATTGAAAGAGTGGCTTTTGTAAATGCAAACAGGTTTCAGTCGGTTAAGGTTTCTCTTTTATTTAGTTGTTTCTTCCATTAGAAGGTTTTAGCAGGAAATTATTTTGCTTGCAGTGGATGGCATGTTGATTGTGGCAGATTGTGCCTCTGGTTAAAGACTTGCCTTTATTTCTAATGGCAGTATTTGTCTCTGATTAAAGACTTGGTTTATTGGCATTTGTCTCCAATTATAGCTTTTATAGCGGCAATATTTGCCTCTAGTTGAAGACTTGCCTTTCTGTCTAGGGGCTATATTTGTCTCTTATTAAAGACTTGGTTTGCTTTTGTCTACAATTAAAGACTAGAGGTTTTATTGTGTTAATATTAGCCTCTTGTTATATATATTCACCTTTTTTCTCTTGGTAAAATCGATGATGAGCCTACATAACTATATATACAAAGTTACATTACAGAGATGTATTTCTTCTGCTGTGGTTAACATATTTTTCTTCTGTTTTCTCTTGTGCATGATGCGATACCCTAATCCTATTGCTTACAAGTTAATGCTCTTTCGCAAGACTGATAACACTGTGTTGTATATTAGAAGGCAACGTAGGGAAGCTAACAAGGATGGTATAGCTACAGTGTTTGGGCCGCCATTGACTGATCCTGTGCTTTTTCGCAAGACTGATAACACTGTGTTGTATATTAGAAGGCAAAAGAAGCTAACAAGGATGGTATAGCTACTGATCCTGTAAGTGCAGGACCTTAAATAGACTGTTGCTGATAATGGTTTGTAATTAATGAACAGGTGCCTTATGTTTGTCGTAAATGCTTTGCTGCTGGGTTTATGGCAAATGATTTGCAGGAACTGCTTTAAGACTTGATGCATTTCTTTGATTCGGAAATTAAACTTGTCGAGTGTGGACTACTTGTAACCTTTGATGGATATTTTTACTTGTATGCACCTGTCTGCTGTGTGCTGTTTTGGCCTAGTCGCTTGTCAGAGGCTGCTCTTAAAAGGAGTTTTATGCGTTGTTAATTAAGACATACATTTATAAACGATGTCCAAAAAAGGAAACCAAAGTAAATTACAATACCCAAAGCATATTTTTGTTTAAATACATTTTAAACAAAAGTTAAGTATTAACAGTTGTGTATCAAGAGGAGTTGTGAGTTTTTTGCATTCGCAGTTTGCATTTGAAATGTTCTCTGTAAATAAATATGAAGGAAACTTCAGTTCAATCGTATACATTTTCACTAACGTTATGGGTTTCTAATTTCTGGACACGGCGTATATTGATTGCTATTTAGTCGCTGTTTCTTTTTGTGTGCTTCAGACAATTCGTGTTTGCAGAGACATTGCTGTACAGTCTCTGTTTGTGGCAATCCTTATTATGATCTGATTGACCTTAACTACATATCTACCTATAGTGGAACGCAGTAGCCAATTGATTAGAGTGCCCAGCCTGTAAGACAGAGAGTACGGGTTCAAGCCTTTCCCGAGGCGCTTACTCTGTAGGGACCTTGAGCAAGTCCTTTACTTACAATTGCTCTGCCATCAATGTTCTGTGGTATGGTTGCGTGTGCACTTCTGAACTGTGGAAAGAGGGCTGTATCAATTACAATTGTATTGTGTATCTGCGGTGTGTGCCTTAATTAATGGTTTCTGTTGGTTCCTTTGTTTGTTTCGCTTCTTGCGCTTATTCGGTCGGCGCATTCGTAAATTGCAACAGTTTCACAAACATGTAGTATCACTGCGTGATTGAGCTGTACAGATCAAGTTAGCAATGCATTACTTTGTCCCTTTGAGGCCTTTCTCTGGAAGAGATGCCATATAAATTTCCAGCTGCAACATTATTGTAAACAAATGATGGGTATTTTCGGCCACCAAACCTTTTGGTTTATCGGCTTCCTTTTCGTAGTAGGGTACAACCGCTAGAATTGCTAGGTGTTGCTAATGCTCTTCAAACTTTCGGCTTTGAAATCATACTGTGAAGCAGAATCAGCGAGATAACACATCTTTGTGGATATTGGCCATCGAAATATCAATGGCAGAATATAAATACTGGAAGACCTGTCTGACCACTTTTAGTGTGACCCACACCAATCAATGTACCCTTTTGATGGAAGCTGCCAGAATTGGTTTGGTAATTTCGTTTTTATCGGCTATTCTGAAATGCACTGGCCCAGTGTGCGGAACTTTGGGATTCATTGCTTGCTGTCACAAGGGCCTTTGAAAAGGAACCAAGTGACTTGTTCCCACTGTGGGCTATGGGAGACTAAAATTTTAGTTAGGTCTTGCACTTTGTTCTATTGTGTCCAGCTTTTGGTTGGCTTTCTCCCGATTTACTGACTTCTGCTGACGTCGGTGGTGCCAGCATTTTAAGGGGGCAAAATATTTTGGTCATCACATTTTTTATTGAGACTTGATGTTACTTTTGTGTCCTAAAATTTCTGAGGATTTTTGAAACCTGATTCAAGTGCCCACAAATTTCTGATGATCTGTTAGTTATTTGCCTTTATGGCCATTTGCGTTATACGTCTGCCCAAGTTACTTGTCTGGTCTTGCTCTTTTTCATGGATTTCTCACTGCTGTTCCTTTATCACAGTCAAAAAAATTTGTTCTAATTTTACCATTTAATTTTTCACATTTAACCAACATTATTTCTATAGGCAGTATTATTGTAGCTATGTTAACTTAATCGTTTCTATGGAAAACCCTTGCCAAAACCATCCTAGAGGCAGGTCAGTGATGTGGTGCCCTATATCAGTTGAGGCCCATAGCCAGATTTACCCCCAAGTTAACCCATTGTCTTTTTTAACTGTTAGTTGGCGTTTTTGAGTTTTTCTGCCAAGTTGCAAAAGGATTGCATTTGTAATAATTTTTAGACTTAATATCCTTACAGTTACTTTATGTGATGAATGACCTGTCTCCTCTTATAACGTTCTTTTGTTCTTCTAGCATTGATTGGTTGTTTTGCTCCTCATGGCTGAGTTTATTCATAGATTTTTGTTGCATTGTTTGAGATTCTCTTGTTTTCTGCTCTGTAACATATAGAATAAAAGAAATTTGCCTTCATTTAGTGATTCAATTAATACTGGTTTTGTTGAGTGTTTGCTCAGACTTGACATATATTGTGATAACCAGATGTAAAAAAGATGTACTTGTGGAGAGTGGCCACAAGTTGGGTTTGTTCTTGATAGCGCAAGGAGAGGGGAGAGAGAGGCTTGTAGAGAAAGAGAGGGAGAGGAAAAGATACTGAGAAAGACTTAGAGAGGGTGACAAGGCAACAGACAGAGGGAGACAGACAGAGAGGGAGACAGACAGAGACACGGACAGGGAGGGAGACAGATGCTGAACACTTGCGAGTGAAGAACACGGATGGCGAGAGTAGTGGGTAAGAGGATAGAATGAGAAAGACAGGAGAGTAGGTCAATGTGAAGGAAACTGCCAAAGCATATATTATAAACAAAGATTCCTAAGTTGGGTGATATTGGGGAGTGGGTTTGGCCTGTGACCTTCAGCTTACAAGGTTGCTATTCCTTGCTTACTTACTTATCCCTCCATGGTGTAGATTTCAGTTTCTGTGCTTCCAATAATTACCAATAAGTTCCTAAATAATATGCTTTGTTTTGTCCTATTATGACAAAACAAAACGACTTCTAAACATGGATTCTGTATCTGTAGAATAATGTTAGGAATTAAGAGCTCACCAGTGAGACACTTTATGTCGTATATGGCATAAAATATTGAATTTGTTTTAAAGAAATGGTTTATCAGTATCCCGTGTAGGCCTACAAAGCAGACAGCTTTATACAACAATTTAAAGCACAACATACATGAATGTTTTAAGAAATGGTTACAATTTAAGGAAACCCTGAGCCCTAAAGAGTAATGGAAAATTCAGATTAACAACGTGATGAGTTGACTTATGCATTTTTTCTCCATCATGTAGCTTTAATTTATTTACTTTGACTGAATTACTCTATGTGCCTTTTGAGGAGCAAGTGATTTTTATCTAGTACGGGTTCATTCGTCTTCCAATTTCTGATCAGCGTCATTTGTAGAGAATCAAAGAGTTAGCTTTGATCTTAGCTTTGAAACACATTTTAGACTTTAAAACACTTTTATTCAGCCCCTACCCCATATGCCGCGGCCAAGAAAATGATGGCGCAACCCCAACTTCAGATATTCGGAGTTATCTTTAGGAGTTGCACTTTGAAAGTCTGTAACGCACTAATTGCTTGGCACCGTCGATTGCTGTCTTGCATGTTAAATGTGTTCCTATAATTGTCAAAAGTAGTTGTTCTGCTTTCACATTTGCTGTGATTGTTAAGCAAATAGTCTCAGTTGGCAGAATATAAATTCCCAGTGAATTAAAAATTTTGAATTAACTAATTTCAATACGAGAAAATATCTGTCGGAAATCTGAGGTAGTTTACTATTTTCTTTGCGGTGGCGTGCTAGGATATGTTATGGTTTGATACTAGTACGAAGCACATTATTACATGTAGGTTGCAAACAGCATTTAATAAACTTAATACTAATCGTTGATGTCTCGAATTATATTTTTCCTGTAATTGCCTGATTATTTGTAGCGTTAGCACAGTTTACAGATCTTTTGTATTTTTTGCTCCCGAGAAAATGGTGAACGATCGCCATTTACTTTTTGTGCAGAAAATAAGAGGTCGTTCATACGTCCGCAAAAATGACCTACTTTGGACCTCCCCTCCCGTTGTACGCATTAGCCAACCACGCCCTCCTCTGCCGGTCTCTGGGGACGTCTGCACTCCAACGGAGTAGCCTAATAACCTAATAAGGCTTGTGTTAGGCAATGCTGTTCCAGGGCTAAATATGCTATGGAGTGGGATTTGTAAATTAGCTGGTGCACTGCATTTAGCTTTTGTGTAGCGCGTTCGAAATTTGGAGTTTACCATTACGAAGCAAATGAACTGCAGTTATATCCAGCGCAGTAAATATAAGTGTAGGTCTAGGCCTACGTGTTTTTCAATAGGGACCGTATGGTGCCCTTGACCCTTACACTGTGGCGAACGTGAAATTCGCCAGAGTTATTTACTCTAAAGTTTTTAGTCTATTCCTCCTGAACTGGCCTACAGCCTAACTATTAATAGCTACAGATAGAACCACCCTTGGGATTGGTTGGAATAAGTTGAGTCGAACGCTTACCGCTCGAATTAATTCGTACATGAGTCCTGGTTGGTTGCCGAGATCTCGTCGCCGAGATCTCGCCGCCGTGCGTGTGGACCCCTGACAAGGCACGCTGCTTTTCTGCGTAGTTGGAAGTTTAAGATGGCGGATTCAGGTTGTTAAGGGTTTTTTGTGCCTGAAGTCTTTTGATCTTTTAAGGGTTGTCTTTTGATTTGGAGGCGGTTTACTTCGATAATTTTTACGGGGAATTTGGTCCGGTACCTCCGGTGCAAGTTTGGTGATCGTCCGTGGAGTTTTGGTATCGAATTGAAGCATTTCCTTTTTCTTGTTTCGGTGTCGATGTCCCTGGGTGGACCTACTATACAGTGGAAAATTTCAACAGTTGATTACCGTTCGATGATCAGGAAAAGGCCTTGGCCTGTGGGAAGTTATCAGTTTGTAATTCAGGGAGTACAAGTTTTCCTATCTATAGAATAATACTGATCTCCAGATTTCTTAACACGTGATCGTACATGTTAAACTATAAAGTTTCTGTTCTTTAGTACACAAAACCTTATTGTACACTCGAGAATCTCTGTCAGGCCGATAGTTGATAAGGTAGTGAGTTTTGTCAATTGTATCCTACTAAGTCGATAGGAACTTTGCGTCGTTGATTAGTGAGAACTCTTTAAACACTTTGTTTTCAAATTCAGTTCTGTTCACCTTTAATTTGTCTAAAATAAAGAGACAAGGAAATGTCTGAATCACAAGATACAAGTGTGGTTGGTAATGAAACTTTAGAATTAGACTCAAATCACGAAAGTCACAGTCAGAATAATGAACCAATGATGGATTCGCTAGAGGGAGCCAATGAAGCTCTGCGCCAGAAAGGAGTAGAAGAACTTCTAGGAACGCTTCTAGAGCGCCAACACGCTGTCGAGCATCTGTTGAGCCAAATCCTACAACAACAAAAACAAACAATTGATAATGAGATCAACAGAACAGAAAGGTCTGGTCAGGCAGTCACAAATCAAACTGTCGGTGGAAATGAGAACCCAGCTAGCATTTATGCTACAGCCTCAGATCGAGCAGCTAGGGACATATCTGCGGCCCAATCCTTGGTAAAATTGAGAGACCCTGGTGGTTTTATGTTAGCAAGATCTTCGGTGGATTTGAACCCGAGACTTTATTATCAGACCCGGATTGACGAATTTCCCCGACAGTGCGCGCGTTCGGTAGAGGGCGCCACGCACGTTTCAATTGGTACCAGAAGTGGGGTAGATAATAAAGAATATCGGGTACTGCATAATAAAGGATGTGAGGTCCCTGATAAAACAAGAAAGGTCTTGGAGGAAGAAAGAAGGATTTTTGAGGACGAAAGAAGAAATTTTGAGGGAACAGGAGTTAGACCTAAGAGGGTCACCTATAGAAGAAATGAACAAGAAGCAGAAGGTGCTCATGGTCTGGATTATCTGAGCTTGAATCAAGGGGACTATTCTTCAGACGAGGAGGTGACATTTAGAAATGCACCTAGGAAACAAGATAGATTAGAATCTAAACTAACTTCTAATTCTAGAATGTTAGATCAATCTAATGTACGATCATGTTCTAATCTGGAGTTTTCAGTTGCAGGAGTTAATCAAAATTCGAGGGATTGGAAAAGTCTACCGATGCAAAAGGTCGAAAAACCTTTGGGTCATTGGCCAATTATCGCATCGGAAGACAGATATACAGATCCCGATCTTTTCATAACTGAAGATCGTTGGGCAACCACTTTGGCAAGCAAATTCAGTTTTCCAATACGAAATGAAGACTTGTCATCAAAGATTGCTTCTTCGAACTTCAATATGAAACATGATGAATCTGCTGGATTGCATTTGAATCAGTCTTCTGATGTATGTCTTCCAAATACTCTTCATTCCTTTGAATTGAATCGAAAGAAATGTGATAATACTTCAGTGATATACTCTACTCCATCCATGTTTGCAAGAGCTTCAGAACTGAGTCAGCCATGCTTGTCTTCAGTTGTCCATGAAAGGGTGAAGGAACCCATATCAGTGATGTCTACTCCAGGTAACTATTTCATTTCTTCGACTATCAATTCCGAAATAGCCGAAATGAATAGACTTCCTCGGAACACCAATGAGTTCTCGCATGCTGAACCTTGGTTGTATCCACGTCGAATAGCCGAAACAAATGAATTAAATGATAAGTACATAATCAAAGAAAGCGATAAACTCTCTGATGCTAAAGAAATTAGACAGAATGAGATGAACTCTAATGCGTCGAATTCAGTAGTTACAGAATTTGTCCCTGCAAAACCTAAAGCTGAGACAATCGCTGCTGAAACAGTTAATCGCAAGGTTCCACCTGCATCTGAAGGGAAAACCAATATCTCTTCGTCTAGTGTACATGCAGAAAGGCCTCGTCAATACATTAAGATGGGTACCTACAATGGAAAAACTTCTGTGGACGCCTTTCTTCGGAAATTTGAAGTTTGTTCCAAGAACAATGGATGGTCAGATGATGAGAAATTAAACCAGCTTACCTGTGCTTTGTCTGAGCCTGCATCGCAACTTCTTTGGGAGTTTGACTCGAACACAGTTACTACATGGTCTGACCTGGTAAATAAGCTTCGCTTACGCTATGGAAGTTCTGATCAAGCGTCGTTGTATCAAACTCAATTGAATACTCGTCGCCAGAAGGACGGTGAAGATCTAGGATCGCTGGCACAAGACATAAGGAGGCTTATGATTCTTGCCTATCCTGGGCCTACGTCTACTCATAGCGAAACGATAGCCATTCGTTCATTTCTTGACGCTCTACGAGATAAGGAATTAGCGTTGAAATTGCGAGAACGGGAACCTGAAACTTTGGATTCTGCTTATAAACTGGCTTTGAGGTTAGAAGGGTACAGGAAAGCAGAAAGAGAAGAGACAGAACATTCAGATCGTCGTCCAGGAAGAATTAAAGCTGTGAAAGAAAATGACTTTCCGGTTGAACTAGTTCGTAAACTCTTGAAAGAAGAGTTGGAGCCGCAGAAACAGAGATTAGAACAATTAGAATATCGTCTGGATAGTGGGAATAACTTCACACCGCAAGCTCCGCCATATCAGAACTTTGTGCGACCTGAGCAATCGTCCCAATGGAGAAATCAGTGGAATAGGAATGGAATGAATGGAAGATTTCGAAACTATCGTCAGAATGGACCTCGACCGTCTCAAGGCTGTTTTAACTGTGGTCAAATCGGACATTTTGCCAGGGTCTGTCCATTGAAACAGAGAGAACAGCCATTTGTAGCTGATGGTTCAAATGAACAGGAACCGAGTGCGCTCCGACATGTGGTTGGCAGTAACAACGCTTATCTGTCACTCAAGGTTAATGGAAAATCTACCTTCGCTCTGCTTGACACCGGTTCAGAACTTACTCTTGCTCCTGCTTCTCTGGTTCTTAAGAAGGACATTCGTTCTTCTACCCAGACTCTTCGTGCCGCGAATGGTACAGCTATCCGTGTATTGGGCGAGGCCACTATTAACTGCGAAATAGGCGGTTATTCATTTGAAGTCTCTTGTTTAATTACCGAACAAATATCTGAATTAATCTTGGGATTGGAATGGCTGGAGAGACAGAATGCTCTTTGGAACTTTGGTGAACGATGGGTGAAGATACAGAATCATACTTTTCCCATATGCACAAGAAAACGACAAGGAAATTGCAGAAGAATAGTTGTCGCCCAAGATGTGAAAGTACCTCCACTAAGCGAACTGGACATATACACTTACGCCGTTGTCTCTCATCTGCGTTCGTCTGATAGTCAATGGGCTACCCAGCCTCAGGTGTTGAGCTCCGGATTGGTAATTTCAGGTACTTTATTGCCAGGAAGAATCGTCGACTTACCAGTTCGTGTGATGAATCCGACCAGTAAAGAAATCAGACTAAAGAAGGGTACTCAATGTATGGCAGAAGAAGTAACAGTAATGGATGAGACAACCGAAGTCGCAGCTGCTTGCGCAAACGTCGTTGAAGGTCAAGGTAAACCGACTCAAGAAGAGATAAACTCTGTTCTTTCGCCGCTATGGTCAGACATTGCCGATGATGTTCCAGCTGGAGTACAGGACAAATTACGGGAGATTATTCTGAATAATCAGAAGGCGTTTTCGATGAACGAATGGGATCTTGGTTTTACCGATGTGATTCAACATGAGATAGAAACTGGAAATGAATCCCCAGTCCGACAAGCATTGCGTCGTCAACCGCTCACATTATTGCCGGTCATTGATGAACAGGTTGAAAGCATGTTACACCAACGGTTAATCGAGCCTTCGTCATCTGCTTGGGCCAGTAATGTCGTCATGGTGAAGAAATGTTATCATCAAAAAGCCGTACATCCGAAAGTTCGACATAAAATCGACATGCTTGCCAACGTGGTTGCCCATCCCCACGCCTATGTCCATGCCGTTGCCCAGAATCAGAAGGATTGGGATTTGCATCTTCCCTACGTCTTGGCCGCCTACAGAGCCAGCGAAAGCGAAAGCACCGGATTTACTCCGAATCGTCTTTTTCTTTCCAGAGAGCTTTGTCTTCCGCTCGATCTTGTTTTAGGCGATATCTCTGTTGCAAATTTGTTGTCTACTACTGATGATTTTGTGGCCTCTCAAATGATTAAGATGCAGGATAACTTTGGGGTAGCCAGAAAATTCATGCAGCGCCAAGCCACCAGCCGAGCGTTCCGATATGATCTGCGGGTAAAACCGACCTCGTTTCCTATAGGTTCCCGAGTATGGTATTTTTACCCGAGGAGACGCACTGGCCTTAAGGATAAGTGGGCTAAGTTTTACACCGGCCCTTACGAGGTAGTGGAACAGGTCAATTCAGTACTGTACAAGATCCGGAAGTCTGCCCGTTCACAGCCCATGCTGGTTTATATAGATAAGCTTAAGTTGTGTGAAGGGGAGATGCCACGGGATTCGGAGGAAAGGCCACCTCCAGAGGAGTTCGAACCCCTACCGGATTGGGATTGCGAGGAACCCCGGAACGAATTAGATGAGTTGGGAGATAATGGGCCCTCTACACCCATTGCTGATTTCGGTACGACGCATCGAGAAACATTCTCGGACGGAAGGCCTAAGCGCCTCGTCCGAAAGCCTCTGCGGTATCGCTAACCCGGCCTCTTGTAAATGATTTAGTTAAGAATTGTTTTCCGTTTTGCTGATTATTCAATTACATAAGGGTTAATTTTGATGCATTTCAGATTCCAGCGATAGAGAGTCTTTGACTGTGGCTCAGAACTTTTATTTTGCTGAGATGGAGAAGGCCCGAATGGAAGCGCCCATAGTAATCTCCTCTGGTGATTCTTCCCGGATGTCAGATTCCCGGCTAGTGGTCTATCGGGGCGTGAAGTTGGAGGGTCGGAAGGAAAGATCTCCGGTGGCTGGCCCCAGTAATGCCTGCGACTCATCATCCTTAGGAAGCATTTCAGACGCTGCTGATTACCCTCCGATTAACCCGTCCTCACTCCTAATGATTCGCTCCCTCCCTGGAGAGGTAGAGTGCCCGGGGAACCCGTCCCCGTTGAAAATAAAAGGGATGGCTTGGATGGCTCTCAAGACCCTATACGATCTGGGACGGTTATCTCTCACCGAGGATGATGTGCGTGCCATAGCTGACTGCAATCCTACTGTCTATAGGTACTTAGACGTCTTTGGAGTAGCGCTTGCCACGGTACAAACGCTTGCAGGTCTCCCCACTCTGCGGGAAACCTTGTCCCGGTGGGCCGAGGAACAACCGCGTATGATCATACCCGACCTGAGTGGTAGCCTGGGATTCAGCCATGGGTTGAGGCCATGGGACGAGACGCCATGGTGGAATTTTGACACATGGGTGCTGCTGATGGAAATAATTCCTAAATTCCTCGCACTAGACCCCGCAGTGTCTGAGGAGGAGTTTCTCCAGAGCTTGCACTCGGAGAACGAGCAAGCGACTCCTAGTCAATGGAGAGTTCTGGTAATGGTGACCTCCCTCTTCGCTGTGAAAAAGGCTCCATGGTTTTGGCCGTTCCTTCTGTGAATGTGTTACGAAACAAGGAAATGTTTCACCTGTTTCGGTTTTAACAGTTATATTATGCATAACTTACGAGTGTTTGATTTGTAAACAACCAAATATGTTGATCTCATAGGAGAAGCCTGATAACAGCTGAAGCTGTTTAATTTGTTCAGTTTACGTTCGTGATTTTGTATTTTCGGAAATGTTCACCTTATCTTTAAAGACCGCTGTAAATGGTACAGCATCGAGCACTTAAGGGTTGGACTTCGTAAATAATGGTTCGTCGATTGTTTAATACCGATTTAACCATAAAACCTGGAGATCACTTGCTTAGTTTAGTAACAAATTTTCACCCCTGGGTAAAAATTTAAGCTAGGTGGGTGAGGGTGTGGCGAACGTGAAATTCGCCAGAGTTATTTACTCTAAAGTTTTTAGTCTATTCCTCCTGAACTGGCCTACAGCCTAACTATTAATAGCTACAGATAGAACCACCCTTGGGATTGGTTGGAATAAGTTGAGTCGAACGCTTACCGCTCGAATTAATTCGTACATGAGTCCTGGTTGGTTGCCGAGATCTCGTCGCCGAGATCTCGCCGCCGTGCGTGTGGACCCCTGACAAGGCACGCTGCTTTTCTGCGTAGTTGGAAGTTTAAGATGGCGGATTCAGGTTGTTAAGGGTTTTTGTGCCTGAAGTCTTTTGATCTTTTAAGGGTTGTCTTTTGATTTGGAGGCGGTTTACTTCGATAATTTTTACGGGGAATTTGGTCCGGTACCTCCGGTGCAAGTTTGGTGATCTTCCGTGGAGTTTTGGTATCGAATTGAAGCATTTCCTTTTTCTTGTTTCGGTGTCGATGTCCCTGGGTGGACTTACTATACAGTGGAAAATTTCAACAGTTGATTACCGTTCGATGATCAGGAAAAGGCCTTGGCCTGTGGGAAGTTATCAGTTTGTAATTCAGGGAGTACAAGTTTTCCTATCTATAGAATAATACTGATCTCCAGATTTCTTAACACGTGATCGTACATGTTAAACTATAAAGTTTCTGTTCTTTAGTACACAAAACCTTATTGTACACTCGAGAATCTCTGTCAGGCCGATAGTTGATAAGGTAGTGAGTTTTGTCAATTGTATCCTACTAAGTCGATAGGAACTTTGCGTCGTTAGATTAGTGAGAACTCTTTAAACACTTTGTTTTCAAATTCAGTTCTGTTCACCTTTAATTTGTCTAAAATAAAGAGACAAGGAAATGTCTGAATCACAAGATACAAGTGTGGTTGGTAATGAAACTTTAGAATTAGACTCAAATCACGAAAGTCACAGTCAGAATAATGAACCAATGATGGATTCGCTAGAGGGAGCCAATGAAGCTCTGCGCCAGAAAGGAGTAGAAGAACTTCTAGGAACGCTTCTAGAGCGCCAACACGCTGTCGAGCATCTGTTGAGCCAAATCCTACAACAACAAAAACAAACAATTGATAATGAGATCAACAGAACAGAAAGGTCTGGTCAGGCAGTCACAAATCAAACTGTCGGTGGAAATGAGAACCCAGCTAGCATTTATGCTACAGCCTCAGATCGAGCAGCTAGGGACATATCTGCGGCCCAATCCTTGGTAAAATTGAGAGACCCTGGTGGTTTTATGTTAGCAAGATCTTCGGTGGATTTGAACCCGAGACTTTATTATCAGACCCGGATTGACGAATTTCCCCGACAGTGCGCGCGTTCGGTAGAGGGCGCCACGCACGTTTCAACACAAATATTCTGAATTGAACGACATAATTAAAATAAGTTGGGGAGTTTGATGAATTGTAGCTATACAGCTGTGCTGGAGCCTTTTAATTGGTCGAATTAAGGTCCAACTCAGGGTTGCCAGGTCGTCGCGAAAAGCGCGAGTTGGGCTACTTTTCAATGCGCTCGCGACTGAAAATTTCGTCCTCGCGATATTTGGGCTACTTTTGAATTGTCTCGCGGACATTTCGAATTCTCATAGATTGCCCGCATTAGGCTACTAGGTCACTGTTACTAATTACTATTCTTAGGTGGTGCTGCAAAGTCAAACTTAATAATAAATACATGCTCTATGGCGTACGGACTAGTCTATGGTAAGCACAAAGCAGTCTGCCATCTAAATTTTTACTTCAATGGTTTCATCACTTGCCTTGGCAGAACCAACAAAGTATGTATATTGAGGTACCGAGCAAAAATTTAGCTGTTCAGCTCGCGACTTTTGGGCTACTTTTTGACGCGATTCCGCGACCAGGCACTTCCAAAATCTGGCAACCCTCCAACTGACATGGATCAGCTGTCGTCTGCCACGCCTGCGCACTAGAGAGTTCTGGTCGAAGTGGCTTTGAGAGAGAGGCCGTTCTCCATTGACAATGGTCGTCAATCAGTAGATTTAAAGTCTAAAGTATCCGGATCGGTCGATATATCATCATGATTTCGACAAGAACGATCGGTTAAAATTCGACCATGTTCGTCGCAAATATCCGGCCAAAGGGATAGCCTAATAACGTTTTGTGAAGTTATCTTCGAGTGATCGTCGAGATAATAAAGTCTTTCGGACGATTCACGAGCTTAACATTTTAAGCTACGATCTGTGAACTCGAATAGGCCTAGTCACAACTTCGAACGTTGCGACACGCACGGAATAACGAAAGAACTATTTAATTCGAGTACGTGGACAAGCAGTGGCGTAGCCAGACCTCTTTTCAAGAGGAGGCACAAGAGGAGGCAAAATGTACCCATGGAGCAAACAAGAGGAGGCAAAATTTATCCATGGAGCAATAGACGAAAATCGTAGACTTTTTTTCCTGCAGTACTTCAAATGTGAAACATTGAAAACGTGACGTAAAATTACAATGCTCAGTAATTTTAAAGACACCAGTTAAAAGAAGATTTTGTACAAATTAGTTTAACACTGTGGCAATATATTATTTATGAGCTCTATGAGAATGAAGTAAAATTACGACAGTAATTTAAAAACACCAGTTGATAAAGGAACCATAATCAGGGGCTTCTATCCCTATACACGGTGGGCTCAAGTTGAGCCCAGTGAAAAACAGGGGGGAGTGTTTCTTTTACAAGTTACAGATCTCTTCAATCACAGTAGGGGGGAAGGAGAGGGATTGAGCCCGGTTGTTTAGGGGGGATAGAAGCCCCTTACAAAGTTACCATAATTACTATTTACTAATCCTAACGGTATAACGGTTAAACCCTAGTTTACGTTGCTAAATTATTTTACATTGTTGCTTTAAAATGGAAGCTGCAGGGATTGATGAGAATGATTTCTTGCCTAAATGGAAGTTTGATTAAATAGAAGCTGGATGATGGAAATAATTGTTTCCGTAAGTATATAAAGTTGGATTGATGAAACTAGGTCTTTTCTTCAAGAGAAGCTTCGTTACTAATTATAACTAATAACCATAGGCGTTATTACTAATAACCTGTCGTTACCTGTGTATTTCTTCGCTGGCTTTTGGCTGGCAAAAGATAGCACAATCTGTCGAAGTTTCTTATTTGGCGGCCCCGCAGACATAATAATGACTATTGACGAATTGACGAATGAGTCGGAATGACGATAATACACAATAATTCGATTAGTACAATTTACTTGAAAAATACTGAAGTTAGGCGTTTGTTACCGGAAACGAAAACTGTGTCTGTGTGTCAGGAAATAGTATACGCCGTACGGTACAACATTCGCTTGAACAGTGCAGTAAGTAAGTAAATTGCATGCAGATTTGTATGGCGATGGAGTTCGGGCAAGAGGAGGCAAATACGGGAAAATCCAAGAGGAGGCAACTGCCTCCTCCTGCCTTCATGTGGCTACGCCTATGTGGACAAGTTGTATTCGATGCTAAAGGACGTTTGTTGTTCGACGAAATCTTCATCGACACGGTACGCAAGACACAGAAAATCGTTAATGTCACTGAATCGCCAGGCATTACGCTCATCAATGAACTGTTGGCGACGCTCGTCTATGAGACGAAAAATATGTCTTGTGTAGAGTGTAGGATGTTTTGCAGCCCGTGACCGTAATCTCGAGATTTCCACAGCGTCCCAAAGTCGCGTGAACCAGCCATAGTGGCGTCGCCGCCTAATGCTGGTTTTACCATAGGCTACTACTTTTTAAGACTTCTTGTCTGCTAAAAGCGTGAAAATACTTTTAATCCATTTAAACGTGTAGGCCTACTTTAGATAGCCAGTATCTAAAATGGCACAAAACACTGTCAATATTATGCTAACAGCGTCCGACCCCTAAACTTCCCATTTGCCGTAGGCCCTACTACTTTTTAAATTGGAACCAGCTTATTAACAGCCGCGATGTCAAAACTAAGTCACGTCAGGCCAAAATTACTCCGTCAGAATCCAGTGGTCAGAAAGGCAGATCAACAGCCATTCGATGTCTGCTGTGGATTAATTGTGTTTAGAATTGAAGCGATGACAGAGGCATTGAACTGGAAAGGGTGGAATTAAGGTAGGAAGACAAGTGCTTTCAGTTTTGAGTGAAAGACCCCAGATCTATTTCCACACCCCAGATCTGTTTCCACACGTGCTTTCTATAGGTTCTCACGATTCTGTGTGTAGGACAGTCATGCAAAGCCCACGTGGGAATCTTTTCCTCATGGGTTTCATACAAGTTACTGTTATGAATTATAGCTTGCAATTATTGTCGACCTTGGTTTTTTATATTCTCTCACGGTTTCGGGCTGTATAAAGTTAATTGTTATATTGGGATCGAGGCTAGACGAGATAGGATTCGTAATGAGGTAATCCGGAAGGAGTTGGGACATAGAGAAACACTGGTATGAAACATTAGGAAAATAAGACTGGTATGATTTGGGCATTCAGTAAGAATGGATGACAAGAGATAACTAGCAACTCAGCAAAGGCATTATATTGCCATTTGGAGGGAGCACAGAGTTCAGGAAGACAAAAAAAGATATGGATGGAAAGCGTTAGACAAGATCTTTAGGTAAGCAAGACATGGACTTGAGAAAGGCCCTGTACGCCCGAAGTAAAAACACAGCACACCAGATGGGTGAAACGGTGAAATTTATTAATTGTTACACGGATAAACATTAGTAATAGGCAGTTGCACCGATATGTATACAGTTATACACTGGAATCATGAAATAATTCTAGTCTGCAAAGTACAATAGGCCTAATTCAAGCGATCAGTATCACAATCACATTTCAGCTACGTTAGCACAACTGGAGAAATTACCGACGCATGCCATGAAACTAACATGATGTTCAAGTATCCAGATTCAATACAAATGAATCGACTGTGAGACTGTAATCAAAAATCGGGGAAGCCGCATTGAAATCCGTTGGGTGAGAAGGACCAGAAGTCAGGGACTGTTTCATCTTAAACAACGCTGAGCAATTTAACGCATAGGTTTATGCTTGTAAAACACGGCATGAAATAAGCAGACCACAGTTTCTGCTTTGTTAAATTATATGTCCTAGCTGTGATTGGGTCTTTCACCGCGTGAGCCATGACGTCAAAACAATACAGCAGTGTTGTGCACGTCACACAGGGCAATATCATGAGATCTACGCTACAGACTTTCACGGCAGTGTTAATCGTTAAATAATTATGCATAAATTCACAAATTAGACAGTCATTATTCAGCAGGTTTGATATAATATACTATCTCTGCCAGCATATACATGGACTTGATGGAGCCCACGTGGGAACACGACGTGTCTTATATGGGTTCCATGTGGGCATGCTGGCAGAGATGCCAGAGTTCAAATTGTTGGATGTGTGGATCCAAACCAAAGTCCCACACTCAATTCTTGATCCCTACGTTTCTTTGTCTGCCCCAATCCTCTAACTTAGAAACCTTTAACTTAAGATGCTTCTAACTTAAAACCCTGACTTAGATACTTCTAACTTACCCCCCCAACTTAGATCCTACTTCTAACTTAAAAACACTAAATTAGATGCCTCACCATAACACTAGTTATCCGCCAATTTGAACTCTGTATGCAAACACATTGTTGCTTGCGGACGGAAAGCGCTTAGTGTAAATGCATGACTGAACCACATTAGATCTGATTAAGCACTGGCATTGAAAAACGTATTGCTCGCTTGTTGAAGCGCAACAATTGGCCTAAGCGCGATTGCAAACAAGAGAAAGACGTCCATCAATACTTTGATATATTTGAGAAAAAACACATTAACGTAATTATGCACACTAACAGCACGCATACATTAACATGCATTCATCAGCAATCTACCAGGAATGCATTATCATGTTAACACGCGCGCATTGACAACATTAACGCACGAACATATGCACCACTTCGAGGCATTAGTTTTTTAGTGATCAAAACAACGAGAAAGTTACTTTCCTCAGTTAAGCCTAGGCCTCCATTTTGAAACAAGCTCTCCATCACTGACTTAAACAACAAAGCAATTTACTTAATTACTACATTAGGCCTAATTATTAAGATAATTTAATTGAAACTAACATATCGTTAACCCTTTTAGACAACTCAGTTTGCAACTTTGAAAGTAAAGTGCTGGCAGTTTCTTGGGGTTAACTATGAACAAAGGTGTCATTTGTTTCTGTACAACAATATCGTCAGATCAATGTTCTCTCAGTGTGAATTTACAGGCACTCCAGTAATCAACTTAACAGAAAAGCTGCGTGGTAATAAAAGTTCAACAGCCCTTGAAAAAATTACTAACCAAGAGCAATAGATATAATATTATGGTGACAACAACTTACCAGCTGTTTCAAAGAAAACGAACTCAACAAAAAGTAGCAACTGAATGAGGTTAGAAGTTTTCAACAGATCTTCCTAAGAAACTCAATATTCGGAAGTTGCATTGGAATAGCAACAACTTATAACTGCAATACTTGAATTGCCAAATAATAAGTAATATAACAAACTTAATAAGCGCAACGATCAAGTTATGGTTGCAACTCTTGTTCCCGATAAAGGAATTTCGATAAATTTCGATCGATCAAGGCTGGTATACTGCCTGCAGGTATTCTTAATACCAGATTCATCCCTCAACTGAGAACCAGCGGAGATACTTCTAGTCGTTAGGGAACCAGCATCACGCAAGTCTTATGGGAGGAGGGCGTAAGGTCGACGAACCCGTTTCATCCCGTGACGTCACGGTTGCCAAGGGAGACCGCGCATGACGTTGCGTCGAATAAACCAGTGCAGGTGCGTTCGAATAGAGAGGCGGTGGAAGCGGAGGACCAGTCTCGACTGACGGGTTCCCAGGTACTTTCTTCGGTTTCTTGGCGACCTCGTTGGTCTCAAAGTCGGCCATGTTGGCGTTGTCTTCAACGGAGACACTGCGGATGGTGCTCGAGTCGTGGAGGTCGAAGCTGCGGTTACGTCTCCAGTGACGGAATGCGATGCTGACTAAGATGAGCAATGCAATCGTCACGGCAACGATCCAGCCAATCATCGAGAAGAGAATTGCTTTCAGGCGCTCGGATTGCTCGGCCACTGGAGCAAATTTCTCCTTCAGTAGCGACAGCTGGTAGGAACTGTTGGCCGCCTTCTCGTTGTTCTCCGACAGCAGTGCACCCGGATCTGAAATTTCAAACGCACAAGCAGTTCTAGACGTTCACAAGAAAGATCATTATGCTAATTATGCTTATACAGTGGCGGATCCAGAGGGGGCGATTGGGGCGATCGCCCCCTAAGAGTTCAATAATTAATTTATTAATTTGAGGATTTGATTGCTATTTGTGTTGTTTTTTAAATTACTTTTAACCTATATAGTCTCTGCACACACGCACTTCATTGAAATAATTAAATACGCTAAAATGGAGTTGACCATCCATAATTATTAAATACGCTTACTCTTTACTGAAAAAACAAGAATGACATTCATTCATTCATTCATTCATTCATTCATTCATTCATATCGAACATTTAGATAGCGTCCCTTCAAGAAAACTACTCAGAGGCGCTCCCAACTCCAGCACGGCCAAAAAGAACATCCTTAAGGTGAGAAAAGATCATAGGAAAGAAGGTCCTAGGAAAGGGGCGAAGCTCCAGATTGAGGCCGTTCCAGGTCGATGAACCCATCACCGAGAAAGCGCGGTTCTGCATAGTGGAGGTACGGGCAAAAAGTACAAGTAGGAGACCCTGTTCAGATGAGCGGAGGGATTGAGAGCCCCTAGCACTAAGGACAGGGCAGCAGAGCTCACGAAAATAGGCAGGAGCGAGGCCCAACAGGCAGCTCCAGACTAGGGCAGCTATCTTAAAAACAATCCACTGAACACATAGACCCTATCTAGTATCTAAGCTTACCCGTTCTTCTTACTTTCAACTTAGACGCCTCATGGCTATTCGCAGATCTGTTTCTTCCTCTACCTTCACATCAATTGTCCACGCTTTTGTCTGTTCTCGAATTGACTATTGCAATTCTCTCCTTGTTGGCTTACCCAAGCTTCGTCCACCTCCTCTTCAGTCCGTTCTGAATGCTGCTGCGAGACTTATAGCTCGCCTTCATCAATTCTCTCACATCTCTACATTTATGGCTGAACATCTTCATTGGCTACCTCTCTCTGTGCGCATCCAATTTAAAGTTCTCATTCTTGTGCTCAAATCTCAACTGGGTCTTGCTCCAAAATATCTTTGTCACCAAATTCTCCGTCCCATCTCTGCTACGTCATTGCGTCCTCTCAGATCCTCTGACCGGCTTGACCTTTACGTTCCCCGTGTTAGGACGACAATGGCTCAATCCAGGTCCTTTGCCTGTATAGGTCCCTCTCTATTGAATGGACTTTCTCCTTCTTTGCGCTCTACGATCCTCTCTGGTGGCATCTCTACCTCTTTCTCTCACCTTAAAACCTTTCCTTTTCTCTCGGAGTACCTCGCACTGAAAACGCTTCTGAAAGGCTTATGCTGTGAGAAGCGCCTTGTAAATGATCAAATACAATACAATCCGCTGCTCAGAGGGGAGCCAGTGGAGAACATCGTGAATGTATCAAGATACGTGGCCAAATTTGAGCATACGGCCGATAAGCGGGCAGCATAATGCAAGATCCGATCCAAGCACCCCAGTCGACCAGCCGGGAGGCCAGGGTAGAGCGAGCAACAATAATCAAGTTTAGTTGTGACGAAGGCATGAATAAGAGTGTAGGTATACCAGAAGCAGTGAGTGAGGGGCCCGGGCGACAGTGCGGAGTTGGGGCAATTTGAGCCTCGGTCCAAGGTGACGCCTAGGTCACGCACAGCAGTAATTAACAGTTATGATAGCCTACATACAATGACGTTTTACCGTTTCATGAATCACAATCAGTAAACATGTAGCCATTACTTTACCAGAATTTGGTTCTTTTCAGTGTAAAATTTGTTGAAATTTATTCCGAAATGTTTGTAAGCCTACAATAATTCTTCTAACGGTACCGAACAGCTTTGCATCAGCTGAGAGGAGCTTCTGTTGATTACGACTAGGCCTACTAAAAACATGGTTGAGATACCAAATGGGTCAGGAAAGGTTAACCGGTGTAGCCCTCATGAACGCAAGATAGTGAAATTTAAGTAGATGCGGAGAAAGTGATTGATCACAAGGATTGGAAAGATTGGAATTTGTTTTATAACATGTTATAAAGACAATAAAGTTGAGAAACTATTAATTTGATAAGTAATTTTAATTATAATTCCTTTGATCTTGGAAAATATTTTAGATTAAACCGTTAGGCCTAATAAAAATGAACTATTAATTCTTCAAACAATAATAATTGTCGTAAAGATCCATAATACTCGATAGGTATTACATTTACTTTTGCAGTTGGCATCTAGGCCTATTTGCAAAAATTTTACATTTATACTGCGTTTGATGTAATTACTAAATCGCTCATAAAAATTGGGAACCCACAGAAATCGCCCCCCGTAGGCCTACAGAAAAAGTCTAGATCCGCCTCTGTGCTTATATGGATATTAAGTCAGCCCTCGTCAACAAGCTGGTGCCCTGCGCTTGGCTTGCGAGTGGCGCTTTACAAGTTTGGAGATTAGCCTACGATTACGATTATAATGCTCGTCAGGAGACAGAAGTATGTAACAGAACACTCCAGTGGTAGACAGCTGTTCCCGGAGGATGGTCCAATGCAAGAGAAAGCACAATGTGCCCACGTCATCGTATGGATGCACGGGACCAACAGATCTCCACAGACCGTTGACTAGGTTGTCTGGGAACGGAAACGCAGAACTCTCTGATGTAGCCAGGTGCCACACTGGATATCGAAACTCTTCCCATGAGGAGGATTTTGAAGGAAAGCCTGTCCTCGACTGGAAGCCAATGCAGCGTCTCTCGTGTATAGCTCGAAACATGTGAGAATTTTGCAAGGTACCCAATAGGGTGCTCCAAAATGTAATGTATTTCCCGAAAGTTCCAAAAAGTATTGCTCCAAGGCGATTTTCCCATTCCATTTATCACTTTGTTCAACTGTACCAATTTTCAGACCAATTGAAAAAGGTTAAGCCTTGCCCCCGGCATAAAAATGTTAAAATAGGTGAAAATATGGGAATTTGCTTTAAAATCGGCAATATCATGGAAAAAAACGTAATTATTTTCATGATGATTAACTTCTTTTGTGAACTATTGTGTGCAGAGGTGTAGTATTGGTACTTGTACTTGTACTCAAGTGCAACTTGAGTACAGTCAGTACTTGAACTTGTACTGGAGACCTAAGTACTTGTACTCGTACTTGAGACCTAAGTACTTAGACACAAATGACATTTCTACAGGCACTCGGATACTTTACCAGTAAGCTTTGTCTTTCCTTTAAGTCATTAATTCTTACGTTCTGGATATTGAATATTCTGGCAGTTATGTATGGACCGCATCTTGATCAGAATTTCTTCCGGTTGTCTTGCTAAAATAGCGGCCACGGACGGTGATAATGCTAACAATAAAAATACTAATATTCCTAGAGCTGTTAAGTTTGGTTATGAATTATGATAATTTCACTCTCAAGGGAAATGCTACTTCTGCTAAGTGCAAGTTTTGTAGTGAGAAAACTATCATTCAGAAAACAACTGGCACAACATCAAACTTTGTTAAACACTTGCAAAAACTCCATACGGAGAGGTAAGCAGTGAGTAACAAATCATTTGAATTCTATCGAGTAATGTAAATGTAAGTCGTCGAACTTTCTCAGCACCATACGAAAGCCGAGATAAGGAAACCAGCTTATTCACCGAAATAGTGCATTTTATGAATTGTATTATAGTAAGAAACCATTGAACCTATGGCTTATACATGGAATTCATGTGTGAATGGGGCTCACTAGTCTTATGAAAATTGTGAGTTTTCTATGTTCCTCTGTGTTCTATGTTCCTCTCGAAAGAGTCTTCCGCTGCGTGGAAGGAAACATTGTAATCTGTATCAAAACGCGCTTAGTTAGGCCACTTAGGTAGTCATTTGCGAATCACTTTTCTGTTTTACGTAAAACGCTAACTAAGGCATTTTCTTTGTGATGCTCAAATTGTCAAAGACCGCCTACAACTAGTATGTTCTTATTTAATGTGTGCAGATATGATTATATCTTAATATGTGAATGACACACATGCTTTGTTGGGGGCCCACATCAAGTTTCTTTGACAGTCACTGTGGTGGAGCAGGTGCTACACCAACGTCTCATTTTGGCACGATAATCACAGATACGGTTGCAGCAACCGATACTGCAGACCTCATGTATCAAAAAGTCTTAGCTATTTGGTCACTACTGTACACGATCTTCTGTGAAACCGAGCACCTTATCATCACAAGTGACAACCTGGTTGAACATCAGAGGCCATGATGACTTTGATGAAATTGATTGTTTGGACGTTTGGAATGCAGCAAAACTGTTGCAAAACCGGCGTTTGGAGTTGTTGTGAGTGTGCCTGCATCTAGCGCTCCGGTTGAAAGTGTGTTTAGTTTAATATTAAAACAGTTTCGATCGAATCTGAGTGACAAGATGCTCACATCCATTATATTTCTCAAAAAAAGCAAAATTAAAATTAGTGTATGTGGCAATACACCATTGCTTTGTCAAGGAAGTAAATCCTTGTTCTTGCAGTAGCCATGTGTACTTGTACTCGTACTTGTACTTGATACTTTAGTATTTGTACAGGTACTTAAGACCTCAGTACTTGTATTTCTACTTGGAACCTTTCATGTTCCGGTCAAAAAATATGAAACATAAGTTATTAGTTTTTTCATATATACTTAAATACCGGTTATTTGTGTTTTCAACCAAAAATTGCGAATATTGTTAAAACTTCATCGTGCTGGGGCAAGGCTTAGCCTCAATGTAAAAGCCTAAAATTTGGATGTTTAGACTCATCTGCATGAGTCGCATGGGAAAATGTCCTTGGAGCAAAGATATTTCAACTTTTATTTTTCTGGAGCACCCTAGTACCCAAACACTCGCCTCTTTGGGGCAGTCCTGACGGACCTGGGCCACGTCCTGCACCAACTGCTAGCCCCAACCAAACCCACCTACCAACTACGTACTCCTACTACTCCCTTCGTTCCCGTGCCCATGACCGCATAATCCCCAGACCCCCTGATGCACATTTATTGTTAGGATGCTATAAAATACTTGTAAACGGTGCCATTAGTGTATTGCAGTGTACACCAAAGTGCGATAAGCAATTGTTTAATAAAGAATGTACTTACTTACTCATTTAGGTTAGAACAGTTAGGTCTAATGATGTACTAAAGGGTTAAGGCTATTATTACGAGTCAATCACTACGGTGATCAAGAGAGAGTTTATTAATCAAGTAGCAGTCATACTGAGTTGCGGATTGGCAAGACGGACACAGCGATAACTGCCGTAGGAGTTGAGGCAGAACGAGTTGGTCGGACAAACGCTCGGCACAAGCGAACATTCGTCGACATCTAAATAATCGCAGACACAAAACCAAGTTAAAGAAAATCGATTTATGCAATGACATCTTTCCAAACTGCATTCATCCGAGTTTACTAGACAAGTGTGGATGTCATTTCTTAATTAATTACGTTCAAAGAAGGAAGTCATGATATCAACAAAGAAATGCAAAACAATTATGAAATAAAATCGCTAGGTACCCATATCATCATAATATCAAGGAGACATGGTAGCACATTGGTTAGATCGATCGTTGCAAGGTGGAAAGTACGGGTTCTGTCCTCCTTTGAGACTGTTAGGCCTACTCTTTAGTGTGTGGTACCTGGGACATCGCTCAAAACAATCGACTGATGATTGGTCATTAAAAAGTGGCACTTAACAAATGAAAATTACCATATCGTCATCACCATCACCATTTTTAATACAAGCATCATTATACAATCTCATCATCATAAATATTACCATTTACCATATCACTGCATCATCATCGCCATCATCACCACCCCATTATCATCATCATCATCATCATCATCATCATCATCATCATCATCATCAACTTTCTAGCATTAACAATAACGGTGAGTTAAGAGAGGGCGACAGTTGACGACAGGTGTCATCAGCGTATACCGAGGCACTTGAGTCCGGAGAGGGTGAGGTTGAATCCGTTGCTGAAGCAGGCGCAGTGGTCGGCCGTTCCATTGCCACGGACACAGACCTGTTCACATCCTCCGTTGTTGACGTTGCAAGACACACTGACATTGGACGTCATGTTTCCATGGGTGAAGATGGGACCTAGAGTAGAAGAAAGCCAGACAACAGCCTCATCAGTATAATAGTATCATCTCCAGTCATTTAACGTGCACGTATGTTTATGGATACGTGCTTGCGTGCCTGCATCCATGCACGCATGTATGGGTGTATGCACATCTGTCGCGTACGCACCATGTGCACATCCGTATGTATATATGTATGTATGTATATTTCGGTACGGATGCATGCATCATGTGTGCATATATTCGTATGTATTATGTATGCATAATTATGATCTGTGTATGTAGGTATGTATGTTTGCATACACATAGCCTATGTATCAAGACACCTAAATATCGTTTTCAATGGACTAAATCTTTCATTTGCACATATTTTCATTTAAGCTTATGTATTTTTTTATTTATATTTAAGCACTTATTATGTAGATATAGTTGGCAAATCTGAATCTCAGGCGTAGCAAGTTACATTACATGGATAACATTTCATTACACAAGCTACGTTACATCATATCACACTTTCACATGAATGTTATATAATAATATAACGCAACATGCACATGGCAACGTTGAGAGAAAATATGATCTCTTACCTCCGTTTAGTTCGCATCCTCGTCCATCAGCCGTTAAGTTGTATCCGTCGGTGCAGGCGCAGATGCTGGAACCATTTCCGCGGTTGACGCACCTTTGCGCACAGCCTCCGTTGTCATAGTCACACACGTTCAGACCTGTCAACCGACATACAGGTCAGGTCAAGTTAGGTCAGGTATGTATGCATGAATGCAGGTATGTATGTGTCTATCTATCTATGTGCATGCATGTATGTACGCATGGACTTCTATAAAGTGCACTCTAGGAGCACCTCAAAAGAGCTCTCTAATAGTAATAGTAAACTAAAAATTTCTAGAGTTTATTCACGAGTGCTACGTCTTGTCAGAGGGGTTGTCCTGAGAAACCAAGTGAAAATGTAAGTCAGTTGCCAAAAGTTTAAGAAGACTGTAGGATGCAGAGGACCTGATAGGGTGGGTTTTGTTTAGGATGAAAGACTGGAGGGAGGATGATTGTTTGGATCAAGGCTGGAAATACATGAAGAGGGGAGACTATAGGCCTAATTTGAAGTGGAATACCTTAGGGGAGCGGCGATAGAGAGCTCGAGGTCGATGATGGTGGGTGAGCAGCGAGATTGGTGGAGGAATGGAGCATTTGCGGAATTCAGAAGAGAAACCGTTCCAGAGTCGAGATGCTGCGAGGTATAGGGATCAGAACGTGAAATGAGTAGCGACTGAGGGACAAGAAAATGATCGGGTAGAGGGGGTGTGGAATTTATCACTGTTCTTTTCGCATCTATCACGTCCATGAAATCTATTACGGGGTTCTCATTTTTCGCTGTCGAGAGATCATGGCAAAGCCCACTTTAAGACATACTCGAGTTTGCCGATAATTCAGCACCTTTATTACGTCAAAGAGGCACAAACAACAACAAAAAAGGCGAACAAGAAATAAAGAAATAGAACTCCGCCACTGCCCATGCTCTGTAGTGCCAGTCCCAAGCCTAGATAAGGGAGGAGGGCGACGCTAATCATCCGCGCCATCAGCGCTCGTGAATAAGCTGGGCTCAGCGCTCAGCTTTAGAGTAGCGCTTTAGAAATTTTGAGTTTAAGGTTACGACTCGTTATGGCACAGCGTCATTCAACAGGAATTACTACTACCGTGCGAAACAAAAGAAATAAAGCACAGACCGTCAATTAAAGCCATAGTCAGAGGGATTAATGCACGACATTCGCCAAAAAATTGGACAGCTGCATTGCAAGCACAATGCTTAATAAGTCGTATTTTGATTCCTAAGGATATGACGCTTTCTACTCACTGTTGCATTTGATGTTTTCATCGACGCGGATGATCATGTATCCTATCGTACACACGCAGTATCCCTTCAGTCCCTGATTTGTTGATGCGACCTCACAACGTTGATCGCAATTCAGAGCAGTACACGATGAATTCAAAGCTGCAAGTCAGATTAACAACGACAGTGTATAAAGAACAACGACACTATTAACAACAACGATATAATTAACAACAACGACGACAACGACAACAGCAGCAGCAACAGTAATAGTATTATTATTATTGCTAAGTTATCATCATTATCATTGCTAGTCTAATAATAATGACTTCTATGGCGCCGTTAGCATAATGTGCAAGGCATCGATGGTCTCTATGAGTGAAATCGTTATAAGAAGACGCTTGGAAAAAATCCTGTTAGAAATCTGAAAGATCGGAGAAACCAGAAGAAGCCAGGCTATACGGCGGGTAAATGCAAGTTGAAAGAGACGAGTCTTAAGTTTAGATTGGAGTCTCACGGTCCTTTGGAAACTCAGACGGAGACAGCTAGGACTTATAATTACGTATGAACAGTTGGAGCCCTAGTTTAACACACAGTTTAGCCACTGGAGTCACTTTAAACAACTACCTGTACTCAATTACATATATTTACATATACTCACGCATGCACTTCATTAAGCACCTTCACATACTTCAGCACAGAATTAAACTGAACCATTTATCGGACAGCATAATTTCATGCTCTCGCGTCTCCTTAAGCGCGCGTCTACTTTTAAGACCAGGACTTAATTTAATCTGAGTACAAACTGAAAACTAGATTTTTCAACGTACCAACATCGTCCAGTCCACCAGCTGCTGAAGCCGGTCCCCGAGGGCCAGGCGGTCCCTTGATGCCCGTTCCTCCAGTTGCTCCTGTATCACCCCCAGTTCCTTTTGTTCCAGAAGCACCCCTGGATCCGCTTAATCCAGTTGCTCCAGTTGCTCCAGTCGATCCGGTGACACCCTCGATACCAACTGAACCCCGACTTCCGGAACTACCAGTTATCCCAATGGCACCAGTTCGGCCTTTAGGGCCCGTAGCCCCTATGTCACCAGATGCACCCGTTCGCCCTGGCATTCCAGTGGCCCCGCCAGCACCCATCGTACCCCGTGCCCCCGTTTCACCAGTAAAACCCAGAGGTCCAGTTGCTCCAGTTATACCAGTCACTCCGGTTCGTCCAATAGGTCCAGATGCACCAATGGTACCATTCGGACCAACTGGACCTTCCAATCCACGAGTCCCCTCAGTCCCAATACCACCAGTAACTCCTGTCGATCCAGAGGGACCCGTAAATCCCGTAGCTCCAGTTGTACCAGTTCCCCCTGTTGCTCCAGTCAAGCCTGTAGATCCAAGGACTCCGGTGGCACCAGGTAATCCTGTTGTTCCAGTGAAACCCTTTGGTCCATCCACACCGGTGGCACCCGAGTTTCCAAGGGGCCCGGTAGCGCCCTGAGCACCTGAAACTCCAGTATTTCCACTGCTACCAGCTGTCCCCTGAACGCCCGAGGCCCCAGATGGTCCGGCTAAGCCAGAAGCTCCAGTAGCGCCGCTAGGGCCCTCTGGACCTGGTAGACCCGAGATGCCAGTTACTCCAGTTGCACCCACACTACCAGGGTTCCCACGAGGTCCGCCAGTTCCGGACGGCCCAGAGGGACCCACGGTTCCAGTGGCACCCGTTAGACCACGAGGACCCATGTAACCAGTCGATCCTGTGTCTCCTTGTGCACCTGATTCACCTGTGGCTCCTATAATTAACATAATGCAACACATTACAGGTTATACACAGATCAAAACTGAATTCAATCGTTAAAGAAAAGTATAGCTCCTCTATCCATAGTGGAGCGTAGGCTTTTGAGAAGAGAGTGGACGACTCCAAAGTCCTGAACAAGGGACCAGCGCATCGTATAACTTGCCGCTTACTTCCCAGTTTACGCCCGAACAAAATTACAGGCCTACTGTTCATTGATAGAGGAACGTATACACAAGTAGCTTACCCAGGTTCGTAAAATCTAGTCCAATCGGCAAGATCGAACCGGCAACCATTAAATCAGAAGCGAAGAGCTCTACTAATTGACCACTGTGAGACACACACTAGTTGCAAGATTTTAAAACCACGAATAGTACAAAAATTAAGGCGTATCACTGTACTTTATTACACATATTTTTGGAAAATTTCTCAAGGTTGTCGTTGTTTCAGATTTTGACCGAAGTGCAATGCGAGAGCAGTAGTCTGTCTAACAACTTCTCAACATTGACTGTGTGACTCGATAACAAATCGTTAAGTGAACATGATGTGCTGATGTTCGAACCCCAGACAAAACGATGAAGACAAAAGCATTAAGAGTCAGTGCCAAAAGACATTGAAAAGAAGATAAGAATGGCAGCGCTAAGGGTGATACACTGAAAGGCATGATAATGATGTGCTAGGAAATGACAAAACTATGTTGCTGTTTGGTGTTGTCGACATAGCGTTGAAGGTGCAGTAAATTTAAGACAAATCGATCTGGGTTACTACTTGAATGGGCAACCGTTCGCGGAATGACCTACTCTTCTCAAGTGATTCTTTCTGGTCAGATATTCCCTATATAGCACATTCGATATGTTCCGAACATCCACTTTATAAAGTCCAGATACCTACACGTATACACTAATCCCTCTGTAATCATGTCGTAGCGTTGTTGTGATCGTGTCATGTTTCAACCTAATAACCGTTCCTAACCCCTTAACCGTGCACGTTACGCTTACTTTTTATTCGAGAATAATTATAATTATTTGCAATGACTTTAGCGGCCTATCCGAGATCCGAGATCATTCAATTCGGTTCGGTCCTGTTGTCTTTCTATAGTCATTGTCTGAGATTAGAACTGTTCTTCGTGAACGAGTTTTTCGGTGGCTGGACCTAGATTTTGTAACTCACTCCGAGTTCGTCTGAGTCGCCTACGCCATTTCGTTCTCTCAACTTAGTACTCGTCTTTATCAGACTGCATGCAATCCCCCATACCATGCCTCTCGTCTTCTAGATATTTTTAGCATTACGGTTTCACTTTTGTGCGCCATCTGTTTGCCTTGTGCATGATAAACCGGCTTCGTAGAAGCTACTAAATAATTAAATATCTAATTAACTGAGTAATTAATTAATAATAATTATTATAGCAGTAGTAACAACAGCTCACATTGTAATTTTTTAAACTTTGGTAAAAAAATTAACAACGGAATATGTTTCAAGTATTCTAGTATGACACACTTCCACTTGCATGGGCACAATGTATTACCCACTGCATCGGTACACTAAACTGTCAGACTGCATTGGGGCAAAAACTGCCTGAATGCATTGGGGCACTAATTTCCGCACAGCACTGGCACTGCACATTGCATCAATGGACAATTCATCCACACCTTTAGACATACTGGTTTTAGTATCAGAAGAGGGTCGATTATTCCATTTCTTTACTTCGTCATGACTTTAAAACTACAGCAATACCTTTCGATCCAGAGTTTCCAGTGGCTCCAGTAGGTCCATTAGCTCCAATTGCTCCATCGGGTCCAGAGGCGCCAGGGCTTCCGTTTGGTCCTTGAGGTCCCGTCTGGCCCGCAACACCCGCTTCACCAGAAGCACCAACTGGACCTGTTGGACCAGTTGCGCCGGTGCTACCGTTATTGCCTGGTGGTCCAACTGCACCGTCAGACCCTGGTTGACCCCTACTCCCCTGGGTTCCTTTTGTGCCATCAGTACCAGGGAGACCCGTAGCACCTGAAGATCCTGGTCTGCCGGTAGGACCAACGGGGCCAGAGGCGCCAGAGGGACCCTTAGCTCCTGTATTTCCAGAGGACCCACTCGCTCCAGTCAAACCGGTGGAGCCAGTAGCGCCTGATGGGCCTGTTGCCCCAGATAGACCTGGTAGTCCTCCTTGACCGATCGGACCAGTGCCGCCTGACGGCCCTGTTGCTCCTGTACCACCAGGTACGCCTTTACTGCCAGTCTCACCAGTGCTTCCTTTGGGCCCAGGGAGCCCCGATGCACCGGCCGCACCTGTCGGACCAGTAGACCCTGAAAATCCAGTAGAACCCGAGGCGCCTGTTGATCCATTAACACCCTGTAAACCAGTACCGCCAGCGAGACCTGTGGCTCCTTGGGGACCAGTCGACCCTGCTTGTCCTGGTGTTCCAGTAGCACCTGTCAGTCCAGAGGCGCCAGCAACGCCACTTGCCCCAGTCGCTCCAGGGGGGCCCGTGACACCAGTTGCTCCAACACCACCAGAGCCACCAGCTGGCCCGGATGGCCCCTGAGTACCAGCTACGCCTTTGACACCCCCATCGCCAGTCCTACCAGTTGTTCCACTTGCACCTGTTGCTCCCGTATATCCAGGACCTCCACCGCCACCAACTGAACCGCTTGCTCCAGTGGCTCCTGTGGCTCCAACGACACCCAGCACCCCCGGTCCTCCCGCAGCTCCAGCCGTTCCAGTTGACCCGGTGAATCCTTGCACTCCTGTTCGACCTTGTGGTCCCATTGTTCCAACAGCACCACTAGAACCAGTCGAGCCAGGTGGTCCAGTAGCACCAGTAAATCCGACCGCACCTCTCTCGCCGGTAGCACCTTGAGCACCAGTGTTTCCAAGCAACCCTTGGGTCCCGTTAGCTCCAGTAGCCCCGGCTTCGCCCGTCGGGCCAATTGGCCCAGCCGGTCCTATTGGCCCAGTACTTCCAGCTAAGCCTGAACTTCCAGTGGCCCCAGACGTACCTCGAGGTCCCGATGCCCCTGTAGCTCCAGTTGAGCCAGAAGATCCTGTAGACCCAGGGGAACCAGTTGATCCTGTCGATCCAGTTGGACCAATAGGTCCAGCTGGTCCAGATCCTCCAACGGCTCCAGAAGCACCTGGCGATCCGGAAGAACCCGGATCTCCAACAGCTCCTGTAGGTCCTTTAACTCCAGCAGGCCCAGAGGCACCAATCGTTCCGGATGCTCCAGTAGATCCCGTAGATCCAGTCCCTCCAGTTGGTCCAGATGGTCCTGTAGCTCCAGTAGCACCACGGTTTCCTGTAGTACCAGTACTACCAGTTGGACCAGATTGGCCAGTACCACCCTGAACACCAGATTCTCCAGTAGATCCCGTGAAACCAACTGGACCAGGTGAGCCAGAGGCACCTACAATTCAGCCACAAACATCGAGAAATGAAACACAACAATAAGCCAATCCTTCAAACTGACTATAATATTATGTGTGTGATATGTGCTATATGATGCGATATAACATGTGATCTACTCTGATGGAACATCGTACGTTGTGTGGTTTGGTGCGTTGTGACGCTATGTACTGCTATGTAACGGCACAAAGTACTGCGATGAGCGCTTGAAGTGTGTGTATGAATACCTTTCAAGACAGATGATGTTGCTAAACTGTTTGCGCACAAATTGGCTCTCGATTAGGCAATGCGAATGCAGCGCAGTATGGTATATCCTCATTATAATCTCTTAACTCTAGATGGTTTAAAGCTCTCTTTCTAAGGTTGGTGCATATTCCTCTCTTCTTCAAATGCATTGGACGCCTTCGTAAATTTCACTGGTTTCCTGTTGATTGGCGTACTAAGTACAAGTTTGCATGCCTCACTCCCTTAAGGTCCAGGAT
Source organism: Aporrectodea caliginosa (assembly GCA_020284085.1). Lineage (NCBI taxonomy): Eukaryota > Metazoa > Annelida > Clitellata > Crassiclitellata > Lumbricidae > Aporrectodea > Aporrectodea caliginosa. The sequence goes on from JACEVL010000574.1 coordinate 490,499, forward strand.
GCCAGCCTAACATCACAACTTAAACACTTTGTCAACTCCATAATCGCCCACCTCAAAACGGATGTGTTCTTCTGGCTAGTTTCAAGAAATTCGGATAAGATAGCATGCTTTCAACTGCTGTGTTCCTCGCATTTTGGAATCGTCTAACACGACTTGACCACTCGTTATAAGACAGCAAAGGAACTTCGACCACTCGATAATACTCGCTGTTTTACTCTGAGCTTTGCTCGACTCCGTCTTAGCCCCTAACGAACATACAACCTCGCCTAAGAGTTAGATTCTCCGACCTTGCGCGTATAAAAGGTGCTTTAAAATAAATAAGATATTCAGCAGAATGCCTTTAGTGCCTCTCCAAAGCGAAACTTCTTCAGTGAAATTGTCACTTAGCCAACTGAGAATATAACTTCGCTTTAAGTAAAACACGTTCCAGCGCTTAGTACGAACTTGCTTACTAATCAAATTCCCATCTACGTGTGAAACTGTACATTGTGCAACGCCCTATCAAGCGATAACCCTCTTCTAAGTTGACCTCGGATGACCTGATAAATAACCATTCAGGCTAATTGGAGTTTTGCTGGAAGTCTCTTGCAAGCTCATACCGACTTGTTGCTAAGCAGCGACTCTTTTAAGCTTTTCTGTCAGGATGGTAAGGGACAGACATCTTGAAATGGTTTGTGAATGATGGACTCCTAATCAGTTAACGCTGTTTATGGAGTGTCCCAGTATAAGCTCCTCTTCATACTGCGTGTCTTGTCTCTGTGTGTGTCTATTTTGTCCGTCTCTATTTCCTCGTCTGTGCATGTATCGTTCTCTCCCGTTGCAAGTTTCCCTCTATCAGGCAGAAGCCTATTAGACTTCCTCTGTAGTCATGTCTTGAATCATACGGCCTTCTATGGTACAACAAGTTTTGCAAAGCCTATTTGCATTTGTCAAATCATCTGTGAACTCCTAAGGTGCCCCAAATGCATTAGGCAACCCGGGTCAAAATTACCCACCCAGATCAAATCACTCAAACTAACTGCAGAAATTGTATACATGTAGTGTTGCAATACAATATGCAGAACATACAAGACAGTACGTAGCTGAAATCTCTTTTATAGATGCTCACATCGTTCATCTGCATAGTCCTGTGTGCCCAATGTATTGATTTTGCCAGGTATGGTTGTTGCAGATGAAACGTCTGCATCCCGAGGTATTTCTTGTTGCCTTCCGTTCTTTCCCTTGCTAAGCGTGTACATCGTCCGCTCTACCTAATGTCTGGAGATGTCTTCTTGGCAGCGTGAATGTCAATCATAGGCTGAAGGGATCCTATTTTGAACCATGAGAGACACATTGTCTAGCCTGACCGTCTTTGAACATGTCTTACAAGGGGATGATTTCAACAGATAGTCAACAGTAACGTCATTATCATCGTATTTCAACAGAGGTTCTGTTCCAGGTATTAGGTCCAGCATGTACGTGCGTATGTATGTATGTATGTATGTGCCAAAGCGCTGGCCATACATGAAAATTACCGGTAGATACAATTTAACGCGAAAATAAAACCAATTCAGTTAAATCACTTCCAAGAGGAAGGACTCACCAAAGCAGAGGCGCGATGTTGGGCCATAGCAGTTCACAGAAGTGGGCGCTATTTGAGAACAGCATAAACATAAGATGAGGTTTAAATTAATGGACATACTGTTATGAGAGTTTCTATCTTACCCGCGCTTCCTGGTGCACCAGACTGACCACTTGTGCCAGTTCCTCCAGTTGAACCCTGAGGACCAGTGGGGCCCGATGTACCCGTTCCTCCAGTTGGACCAGGTTGTCCCAGAGGTCCGCTTGCTCCAGTTCCTCCTTTTGGTCCAGTTGCTCCTTGTGGTCCAGAGCTTCCGTCTGGTCCAGTTGCACCTGTCACCCCAGTACCACCGGTAGCACCTGTAGCCCCCATGGCTCCAGATCCTCCCGGAGACCCTGCGGGTCCGGATGTACCAGTGCTACCAGTTGAGCCAGGTAGTCCTGTGCTTCCAGCGTCTCCACCTGGACCCATGGTGCCCTGAGTTCCCATAGTTCCACCTGTTCCAGGTGCACCAACTGGTCCCGATGGACCGAGTGGACCGGTGCTTCCAGTGGCTCCAGTTGCACCAGACTGACCTGTGGCTCCTTTAGGCCCAGTCGATCCCACTTGTCCTGGCTGACCTGTTACTCCACTGGCTCCCGAACCACCAGACTGTCCTGTTGCTCCAGTAGGTCCACTTGCTCCCGCTGGACCAATTGATCCGCTGGCTCCAGTAGCTCCAGTAGATCCAGTATTTCCGTTGGGACCTGAAGCTCCGGTAGATCCAGACGCGCCAGTAGCTCCAGTGTTTCCAGATGCCCCATCCCTCCCTGGCGCTCCAGAGTTTCCCGTAGCTCCTGCAACTCCTTGAGGTCCGGTTGCCCCTGACGCTCCCGCCTGGCCGCTAGCTCCAGTAGAACCCGTCGATCCTGTACCTCCTGTGGCCCCTGAAGGACCTTGTGGGCCTTGAGTACCTTGAGTTCCAGTTTGCCCCGGCTGTCCCGAAGCACCTGCAGGACCAGCTGGCCCAGCCGGTCCTGAAGCACCCGCCAAGCCAGTTGAACCAGGAGAACCAGTTGCTCCAGGCTGTCCGGTTGGTCCTATTCCACCTGGCAATCCGGTTGGTCCAGAATCTCCAATGCCCCCAGTGGCTCCAGTGTTGCCGGTTGAACCACGTGGTCCTGAAGCACCAGTTGCTCCCGTTGGACCCCTACTTCCAGTGTTTCCAGTTGCCCCATTTTGGCCCGGCAAACCAGAGGCTCCTGTACCTCCTGGCAATCCAGTTACCCCACTTGCACCAGTTGCTCCAGATCGACCTGGGAATCCGCTGCCTCCAGGGTCTCCAGATGGTCCCGTAACACCTGAAACTCCAACTGCGCCTGTCCTTCCAATAATTCCGGTGCTGCCTACAAACATCGCATTAGCCATTCTGTTATTCAAACAAATCTTCTCACAATTTTTCTAAGCAAGAACAACAACCAGTTGACGAATACTAATGCTGCTTCAGTTCCTACTACGACAACGACTACGACTACTACTACTACAATGATAAAGATAGTGATAGTGATAATTACAACAATAACATTATTAGTAAAACAATGACAACGACAATGACAACAACGACTATGTCAATGTCACTATCATTATCATTATTTTGAACATTAAGAGAACCTGTTCTTCGTGATATTTTCAGCTTTATCAGACTCTGTAAAGTCTGTATAAATCTTGAGAAATTTGTGTAACCCAATAACTTCTTACTAATAAAATAAACACGTTTAATCTTTTATTATGTCCACAAAGACCTGTAACTATTAAGAATCAAAATACTGTAATATTTCCTCCATCATCATCTTTGACATCTCGTCGTCAAATTGATGCAATTGTCGTCATTGGTTGTAGGCCTAACCATTAATCATCGGTATTGTTATCATTATTAACATTACTATCATTACGAAAATCATTATCATCGTTATTTTTATTATCATTACTGTCATTATCACTATTATCATTAACATCATCATCATCGTCATCGTCGTTATTATCATCTGTTGCCAGGAATAGGGCCTAAGCGTAATTCTTTGGAAGGAAGAATTGTAAGGAGAAAATTATACATGCTGTTAATTGAAGTGTAATGTAACTGAACACTTAACAGCATCTACTAAGTATCTATCGAAGGCTCTACTTGCTACCCTATACGATTTTAGAATTCGTTAAGAACAAGTAATTTCTTATTTGTACATGCAAATCATTAACAAATGACATTTACAAGCAGATCTCGTTTATATTAAATGATGTTTTTTATATGTAAGTTTTTCCGAGTTCAGTTATTTAGTAACTAGCAGTTTTTACCCGGCGTTCGCCCGGGTTTTCCTCAGCGCCCGTGTATTTGAATTTAACGACATCTTCGTCAGCGCCCGTGAATTTGAATTTAACGATGTGCACATTTTTCGTGAATCCCTCTGGCGAATTTACGCGCTGGCTTGAAATTGTTTAATTGTAACTCTACGCGATATATACTCCTGCATAGCTAGATTTCAATGGCATTGAAACAGACTATGACCACATCGAAACTTAAAATGTCCAAATATCGGAATTTAAAGTAAATTTTGAGTTGGATTTAAAGTTGGGTTGAGATCTATAGAAATTAAAATGAAAACGTTCGTTAAAAATTTCCTATCCCTGAAGTTTTGCATTGGCGAATTTTTAATTCCGATGACCTATAAATTCAGCCGTGGGCGTGACCACTTCTGATTTGAAATCAACGGTCATCGTGATTGGTTGCGAATCAGAGCGTTGACCTAGATCCTCCGCGTGACGTAAGATTGCATATTAATTTAAGCCGTGACGTGAACAAATGGCCATAACGGGGCCATACCTATGGGCGGTATTAAGATAGCCTCGTTTAAAAAGTTGTAAATGTAAAATGTCCATATATCGGCGTTTAAATAAAATTGCGAGCTGAAAATAGTCGCGTTGACCATGACGTGGCGTAATAATGTTTTGTAAAATTTTGTAAATCGCTAAAGCGTTCCGTTTCGGAGCCTTTAGCGAGACGGACAAACATACGGAAGGACAGAAAAAAGAGACTTTGGATTATATATATAGAGCACTGTTCTTACATATAGAATTCAAAGGTTTGAGTGTCATTTATGAAAAGATCTCTTGGTAAACCCCTGGGCGTTATCTTACCTGTTGCTCCTGTACCTCCACGTTGCCCAGTTGCACCTGAAACTCCTTGTGATCCACTTTGTCCTGTGGCCCCCGTATTTCCTGATGATCCTGTGCCTCCAATTATTCCATCCCTTCCGGTTGCTCCCATAGTTCCAACAGCTCCACTTGAACCACTGTTACCAGATGCTCCAGCTGGACCCGGTCCTCCGGCAGCTCCAGCCGGCCCATTTGGGCCAGATGCTCCCGGAGCTCCTACCGGACCAGTTGCACCTAGGCTGCCCAGACCTCCAGGAAGACCACTGGAACCTGTGTTACCCGGAAGACCTGGAGCACCTCCACTGCCCAAAGGACCTGTATCTCCATTCGGTCCTGTCCAACCAGGCAAACCAGCAAATCCCGATGCCCCTGGTGAACCAGATGGTCCGACCGGTCCTGGCTGTCCCGAGGCACCCGTGCTACCTGAAGGTCCAGCGGTCCCCACTGGACCGCTAGGTCCAGCAGCCCCGGCTGGCCCAGATGTTCCAACCGCACCACCGGGTCCACTAGCACCGGTCGATCCTGGGCTACCCGAAAATCCAGTTCCACCACTGGCACCAATGGCACCTTGTGGACCAGGAAGTCCTGAGTTACCAGTGGCGCCAGTCCAGCCCATGGTACCTTGTGGTCCAGTGGCTCCAGTTGCTCCGCTAGGCCCGTTTGGTCCAGAGCCTCCCGTATTTCCAGTGGCACCTGCATTACCGGTTGCACCGGGAGCTCCGGTACTTCCAGTGGGTCCAGCAGGTCCAGCTGGTCCAGTTCCTCCAGGAGGTCCTGAGGCGCCCGCTGGACCTGGTCCTCCTGAAGAGCCCTGTACTCCGGTTCCACCTGGAGCTCCAGAGGTTCCTGTGGCACCAGTTGGTCCAGTCGCACCTGGAGAACCTTGGCTACCAGTTGCGCCTGGAGTGCCTGAAGCACCACCTGTTCCAGATTGGCCAGTAGCCCCACTGGCACCCGGCAGTCCAGTTGCACCTGCAACACCTGAAGCTCCGGGAGAACCAGCTGAGCCAATGGCACCTGTTGCTCCAGTCCCACCGCTTGCTCCCTGCACCCCAGCTGGACCGGTTGGACCCGCAGGTCCAGCGACACCAGTCGCTCCAGAAGCACCAGCTGAACCTGCTGGACCAGTGCCACCTGTTGAACCTCTTGGTCCAGTGGCACCTGCTAAACCAGTTGCTCCACTTGCTCCCGATGCACCGGGTGCTCCAGATGATCCTGGGGCTCCAGAGCTTCCTGAGTCTCCGAGTGAACCAGTTGCTCCTGTTGCCCCAGATGCTCCTGCCGGTCCTGGAGCCCCAGAAGACCCTGAATCACCAGTTGTCCCAACTGGCCCAGTGGCACCAGTTGGACCAGTACCTCCTGTTTGTCCTTGGCTTCCTGTAGAGCCAGTTTGACCAGTGGCACCCGCAGCGCCACTGCTCCCGGGAGCTCCTGCAGTTCCGGATCCTCCCGCTGGCCCAGTTACACCTTTCGGTCCCGAAGCCCCAGAAGATCCTGCTTCACCAGATGCACCGGAAGAACCGGTGGTCCCTGGTGCTCCAGATCCACCTGTCCCTCCAGTGGCTCCAGTAGGTCCACTTGCACCGGGAGACCCAGATGGCCCCACGAGCCCAGTTGACCCAGATGCTCCTGAGACTCCAGTGGCGCCTGGAGGACCAGTGATGCCAGTTGCTCCGGTAGGACCTCTAGTGCCTTGTGTTCCAAGAGGTCCGGAGGCTCCCGTTGCTCCAGTTGCCCCAGGTGGGCCAGACGCTCCAATGCCACCCCCAGTGCCTGGATTACCGTCACGCCCAGGGGTGCCAGATGAACCAGGCACTCCAGCTGGGCCAGTGGCACCAGGATTTCCAGTTGATCCAGCTGGACCGGTGGATCCTGTTGGTCCAGGCGCTCCTGTGAAGCCAGGAATACCACTTGCTCCAGCGGTTCCTTGTGTTCCGGAAGACCCAGTTGCACCAGTCGATCCAGCGAGTCCTGAGGAACCAGTCTGTCCAGGTTGACCCGAGGCACCAGAGGCTCCGGAAGACCCACTTGCACCAGTCGCTCCAGTTGGTCCCGATGCACCTGTCTGGCCAGAAGAACCGGTAGAACCAGGCAAACCGGTTGCTCCAGGACCACCTGGAAGTCCACTAGAGCCTGAAGCTCCAATTGTTCCTAAACATTAAAAAGTTCAGGTAAGGCAAGATTAGAGGATGTAGTATAAGATCCAATATAATGTTTACATGTCTTCATAAACAACATCCGTTTGAACCATGGTACTGACATTAGAAAAGCTTAAAATTAAGTGATGTCACAGAGAGGTCAAACAATTATAATTATAGCGCAACAATTCCATAGCCTAGTAGTTACTGTTGATTGCAATTAACGAGTTTAACAACCTCAGCTCTCCCCAAGCTTCACATAATTATAATGCCAAGATCTAATAACCAAGGTGAAAAAAGATGCTCCAATAAATAATTGCAGCCACTTTAAGAACTTTGCAATCAGTATGTACAACTGAAGCCAGAGAGTTCTTCACTGGAATTCCCCTTTTGATGATCTTGCAACACTTCAGTGCAAATGTTAAGGTTAAAAAAATAACAGCAGGAGTTAACAGAAACAACGACAACAACAACAAGATCAGCAATGCAATCTAATAGGATAATTTTTACGTTATCGAATAATGCTCAAATTCTCAAGCATGTACTGTAAAACAGATTAAAAAGAACAACTTTAGACCGTTAACTGAAAATTGAATGTACCTTATTGTAATTGTACCTTTAGAATGAAAGTGAACTACACCAAACTGAAAATCATCAGCATAACAACGAATATGCCTTACACGATAACTTAGACCTTCAAATTCAATATATAAACCCTGTGCACGAGTCTTTGAATCGCTTTCTGTTAAGCAAAGAATCTTATTCACATTGATACTCCTAGTTTACAGGACATTGGATGCTGGTCGGCCGCAGAACTGAACTCAGTCTTGGTAGTCATTATTCAGCGATGTTTTCTGATTAGCTTTAGCTGGACATACCTAAAGCAACACCTGTTCTTGGCGAACCTAGATTTTGAACTCTCTCCCTGTATCTGTCCATTCCTGTGCCCAGTTGCTTTTGTCAGTTGGTTCTGTAATTTAAGGCCAACCTTTTCCACATTGCGTATACATCATAGGCTGCTTCATTGTCATAGCGGTTTGATCTTCTGGATATTGATATTGACCCGATTACTGCTTGGTTTTGGTGCGCTATAGGTCGATGCTAGATGCATTAGACACCGCCGCGATAGAAGTTATTAATTATAATTATAATTCAACTGTGTCTAATTATTGGAATATATACCGCCGTTGATACCGTGCGCAAGATGTCCGTCGAAAGTGAGATTAGTCACAAATGAGAATACTTTGAGTAAACCCATAGGAACGGAAGAACGATTGTACCTTAAACAATAACTTAGACCTGATACTGAAGAATGAATATCATATTACATAATACAATTGCTTTCAACAAAAGACGATTAACTTAGCAAATCACCTGTTTGTCCAGTATTTCCAGTTGCACCAGTCGCTCCTGTATTTCCAGTTGATCCAGTACTTCCATCGGCTCCAGTAAGTCCTCTACTACCAGACGCTCCAGATGCTCCTGTGCTTCCAATCGCCCCACCGGTTCCTGCAGGTCCAGGGCTTCCAGCTGGTCCAGTTGAGCCACTGCTTCCCACGGCACCAGATGGCCCAGGTAATCCACTAGCTCCCGGTCCACCAGCAGTGCCGGTCGCCCCAGTCGCACCAGGTCCTCCGGGACCTCCTGAACTGGAATCTGGTCCCTTGGGTCCTGTTGGTCCTGCTACACCAGTTAATCCCGCAGGGCCGGTGATGCCCGTTGCACCAGTGGCCCCTAGAGGACCTCCAGTTCCTGTCGCCCCAGTGTTACCTGTCGATCCGGTGGATCCTGTTGCCCCAGGCTGACCTGGGTTCCCTGTCGCGCCGGTTCCACCCGGATTTCCAGTTGCTCCCTGAGGTCCACTGGCCCCAGGTGCTCCAGAACTTCCACTTGCACCAGTAGCCCCAGAAGCCCCGGAACTTCCAGTCGATCCTGTTGACCCTGTTGCTCCGGTTGGTCCACTGGCTCCCGTGTTGCCCGCTTCTCCAGTGGCTCCTGATGAACCGGGCTGACCCGATGCCCCGGATGCCCCGGAACCACCAGCCTGTCCTGTGTTCCCTGTCTGACCTGTACTACCAGTCGCTCCCGTTGCTCCAGAACTGCCAGCTGAACCGGTTGATCCTGGTAGACCAGATGCACCTGAAGCACCAGATGCTCCAGAAGAGCCTGCCAACAGTCAAAGAGATGTTTAAATCTCTGCAGATAATTTCACACAAAATAATATATGTACAATACAACAACAAAAGAAACAATCGACTATTCCAACTAAAACACCTCAGACGTACACTTCGAACCGATGAAAAAGAAAAAGTCCAGAACCATACGGACAAAGGTAATCGGCAATTGTTCAGCTCAAATTGAAACGCACGCTAGAGACTCCTTAAAATGCGTTCCATTACAACACGAATTATGATATAACACGGAGAGGGACTTGGATACCAAAGTAATTCATTTGTAGAAGATGAGCCCGTAATAACGCGACCTCTTCACAACCACAGATCTTGGATACAGCTCAAACTGCAGCCTTATGATCGTCCGTTTTAGACGGGGTTGAGTCGGGAGCGCTTCTGTGTAATAACCTTGGAGGGGCGCTATATAAATCTCCGTAATGAATGAATGATTTAATAATAAAAAATAGTATAGTCATAAATGTTTATTTAACAGTACCCCACAATACGATATTTATTAAATAATAAAATATTAATTACACTGAAGTTGACCAGTTTACAATAGCAATATAATAGTGAAAACTATTATGCAAGATAATAACGAAATTATGTTGTACCTGTTGAACCCTGTGGTCCGGATGCTCCACTTGCTCCTGGAGATCCAGTGGAACCAGTTGAACCAGTTGGACCAGCCGGACCTACTGGTCCACTTGCACCAGAAACGCCAGAAGATCCTGTGTTACCTGGGGCTCCCGTGGCCCCTGTGTTTCCAGGTACACCTGAAGAGCCAGAATTCCCTGTGGCTCCAGTAGCCCCCGAGGGTCCTGTACCCCCAGGACTACCAGTTGCTCCCGACGCCCCTGTAGTTCCTCGTGGCCCGGTTGCTCCGGGATTTCCAGTCGATCCAGTGTTCCCCGGGTTGCCTGGTAATCCGGATGACCCGCTTGCTCCCTGCGGTCCTGAGGCGCCTGGGCTTCCAGCGGTTCCTTGTTGTCCTTGTGGTCCGGTAGGTCCCGCATCTCCACGCGGTCCAGCTGGTCCAGTTGCTCCAGGTGTACCAGTGACACCTGTTTGACCAGTTGCCCCGGTCGACCCCGTCTGTCCGGGAATTCCGGTTCCTCCAGGCCCACCAGGGGTTCCACTTGCACCGGATGATCCAGTCGATCCAGGGAACCCAGTGGCACCGTCAGCACCTGTCTCTCCACGACCTCCACTGCTGCCGGTTAAACCCGACGCTCCAGTTGCACCTGTTCCACCGGTGGCACCAAGTGGTCCTGATGACCCAGTCGCACCGGTGCTACCCCTTGAGCCATCGGGTCCGGTGAATCCTGTGGCCCCTGTCTGTCCATTTGGTCCTGAGGCACCCACAGCTCCTGTTGACCCAACTGGACCAACAGCACCAGTAGACCCAATCGTTCCCTGGGACCCAGTCATTCCAACAGTACCCGGAGGACCACTAATCCCTGCAATCACATGCACAGCACTTGTCAATATACGGCCTACTGGCGTCACGCACGTAGCTTTTTACCAGCATTTTAACTAATTTTGGGCTCACAATTTACGATATGCACATAACATTCTCGCTAATGTCTTAGAAAGGAATACTTACCTAAGCAGATATCTTTATAAATTTAAGGAAGATAGCTATTTATTTTTGTAAAACGAAATTTAAAAATAAAACAGGACAAATTTTTACTTTGGCACCCAAAGACAAGTTTATAATTCAACATGCTTCACATTCTGCATTGCTGACGGTGTACTCTTAACAATTCAGGGAATTTATAAGCAAACAAAGAGTTCACACTGCTGTTTAAAATGTTGGTGTTACTAGAATAAAATTCAGCCAAAATTCTGACAATTATCTGATCCTCCCTACGAACTCACCAGCACTACACATGCACCATTGCACCTCTTGCAAAACTATGAAAACAAGAAAGTTGTTTGTGACGTATGAACAGCAGTAGGTAGAAAGTTTCCACAGGATGGATTCTTTCCGAACTAGAGCGCATAATATGCTCTGTACAGAAAGAGGCCGACCTGTTCTAATTGATTTCCCATCCCCTACCTGAAGCTCCAGAAGATCCGGCCTGTCCAGTGGCTCCCTGTCCTCCAGAGGCCCCTGAACTTCCTGATGCACCAGGCTGTCCAGACGATCCTGTGGCCCCAACCGATCCTGTTGCACCGCTTGCTCCCGTTCCACCGGTTGAACCTGGTGCACCTGAGCCACCAGAGGATCCGCTGCTGCCTGACGCACCTGAAAGAACAACCATCCAGAACTATAGACAGGTCAATCGCTTTACTTGAAAACTGTTCTAGCTGAATAAATAAGCCTCAACAGGGGCTACATAAATTGAGCGAATAACCGAATGAATTGTATTATACTGTAGGCCCTATTGTAGTGTACCATTTTGTATTTTACAACAGTGTCGAGGCTCGAACCCTGAGACGGTCCTGTCCCTGTGAAGGACTTTGAGCAAGTGCTTCGCTCAAAATTTTTCGGCGCCAAATGCCTGGTCATTACATAGCCTGGCTGTCCTTAATAAATGCGTAGTAGTAGTAATAATAGATATGAAAGCTCTGTGTTTTACTACATAAGTTGTATTGTAATTTCTATTATATTGTATTTCATTGTATTGTATTAGTTAAACGTTTACTGCTACCTACCGCGATAGTCCTGTGGTTTGCGTGCTGGACTGTCATAGATAGATAGAATATTCTTCATTGAAACCAATTGCATAGCATATTTTTGGTATACAGAAGCTTAAGCATACAAAAACACGAAGCCGACGAGAAGTCGGGGTTCAAATTCCCCCAGGGTAGAAATTTGTGTCGAGATTTCTACTCCACCTGCTCCCCATAGCTGACTCATCTATAATGAGTAGACTGACCGTTCACTGTCGGTGGGAAGATGAGACGGTAAGGGAAAGAACTGCCCACCCGCCTTCGTATGCCGAGGCCAAGAAATTGAAATTTTTAATGGTTGTCTTTCTGGCTAACTTGAGGAACTGCTCTTCTTTTTCTTCTTCACTGCTGCCGTAAGGACTCACCTGAGGCTCCTTGAGGACCAGTAGCTCCAGTACCACCAGTTGTGCCAGTTGCCCCGGCAACTCCTGAGCTGCCAGTCGGACCTGTTACACCGGTTGCTCCAGTTGATCCAGCCGGTCCACTCGCACCGTCTGGACCACGGGCTCCACCTGACCCTGACTGACCAGGTAATCCGGAAGCTCCAACTGGACCAGCTGGACCGGTGCTTCCTAGCTGGCCAGTGGCACCGCTTGGCCCTGGGGCACCGTTTGGTCCCGAGGATCCAGCAGGCCCAGGTCCACCTGATGCTCCGCTTGATCCAACAGATCCCGTTGCTCCAGGTGCTCCAGTCCCACCAGACGCTCCTAAACACAAATCGAAACAGCAGAGTATTTCTCTCAGTCTTCGTTCTGTTTAGATAATACATGCATATTTCATGCATTTATTTAATCTTGAAGTTTATGTTAAACTTCGAAGATTTACGTCCATTAGCTGCAACAATGTTAAATGAATTGATTGCCTTCAATCAGAGGACCTGTTTTCATCATCATATAGTCATAATTTCGACACCATCGCCATCGCCATCGCCATCGCCGTCACCACCATCAACACATTCACCATCGCTATCATTGTCTTCATCGTCATCATCGGTATAATTAATAATTATCATTAGTATCATACATCACAATATCGTATTAGCATCATCATTAACGCCAATGTAATATCAATATCATTAGCAATTTCATTATTACCATTCTCGTCATCAACATCCTCAAACATTCACAGACGAATAAGAACCACAATACAAAACAGCCCAATGCATGCAGTAATAACTTACCAGTTGATCCACTGGCTCCACCAGTTCCAGGTGAACCCTGAGGTCCAGTGTTTCCATCCGCCCCAGTCAAACCTCGTGGACCACTAGCGCCCGAGGAACCACTCGACCCAGTTGATCCAGGTGCTCCTGTACTTCCAGGGAGGCCTGTTGCCCCTTGCGGTCCGGAGCTGCCTGTGGCTCCTGGCAAACCAGCAGGACCAGCACCACCCGGTGACCCAGCGACTCCAGATGCCCCAGAGGCTCCCGTAAATCCTTGGGTACCTTGAGCTCCAGATGCACCAGGACCTCCGGTAGCACCGGCTGGACCCGAAGACCCAGAAGCTCCAGCCTGTCCGGAGACCCCCGCCTGCCCAGAGGCACCGGTAGCCCCAGTGGAACCTGAAGAACCTGAAGCTCCTTGCGAACCTTGCGGCCCGGTGGGTCCTGCCGGCCCAACGGGTCCTGGAATCCCACTGGCTCCAGTATCACCAATGGTACCAGGACCACCTATGGACACAAAGATTTAAAATAGCCATCAATCAAATCAGAATGTTCAATCGAAGTAAATATCAAGCAGATTCCAATCATACATCAATTTATTTGATCAAAGTAGGCCTACAGGTCGATCAAACTCCACGGGGAAGCCAGTACCGACCTTATGCAGTATGCGACATATGCAACCGCATAGGACCGACAAATTTTGATGATGCCTTCTATAACAAGTTCCTATTTGCAACGGAATGGGACTATTCTAGTCTCATAACAAAATTTGCGTCAATTATACAATGTCAATGTAACCCGTCTGTTCTGAGTTGTGTTCCAATGGATCTTAACTTTTCTACTGAACTGATTCAAAACAATTATTATAGATAATTTATTAGTCGCTAAAATTGGTTTTCTTCTTCGTCTAGGCCTAGGTAACACAAGAGACATGGTTTATGAATGTACCACGTTAAGCTTCAATCGGCGATGATCGTGATTCGTGGTGGTCACCGGCCGATAAATTTCAGTTTGCATAGGGCCACCAAAACGTTCAGTCCAGCGCTGGGAGAAGCTACCGTGTTGCATTACGGAATTACGGAACGGAGGGAAAACGGAATAGTAATCTCGAGATTTCTACAGCGCCCCAAAAGCATAGTTCCAAAAATTCCTCATTCACAGGCGCTCAGTAAGAAAAATCGATAGGACGGTAAGTTCAGAAACGGTTTAGGTTAAGATCCAAGGAGGAGGCAGGCATGCATGCAGGCAGGCAGGCATGCAGGCAGGCAGACAGACAGGCAGACAGCTACGGTAAGGTGTTTACACTTAGAGTGGTATACATGTATGTATATAATTATCTGAACACCTATAATACGGCGCGTTTCAGGAATCCCACGAAGTGGCTGTAACACGGCTAACTAGCAGATCTAAGAAGGTGACACCTATGTGTGATAAAGGTAAGGGGAAGAGGAAGAAACAGGATGGTATTAGTGGAAAGGATTGTTTTCCATCACAACTGAAAGACATGCGCAGAGATAGCACGAAGCAGTAGCGCCGCCAGACGCCAAAAAAAGTGGCGGTCGCAAACATAATTTAAGACATAAAACATATTGCCAGTCATTCAGTGATCATCATCATTCATGTGATAATGAAGCATAAATGAACATTATCTAGACCTCACGCTACATGACTAAAACTCTTAAAAGTCTTAAACATTTACACTCAGTGTCAACTGTCAACGCTGACAACGCAGTATCAAGCGGTCATATTATGTTAACCTGATCGTTAGTGACAGCAGAAACAGAAAAAATAGACTTGTCTTCTGTACAGCTTTCATTACTCACCACGTTTATTTCTGTCGTGCCTAGGCTATTACCGCACGCTTTAGGTGCACATTACGCAAATTACCAAACATATCCGTTCATGTTCTTGTTTTATCGTCAGCTTTACGCAAGGACATTCTTAACTTAATGATTATCACTAAATCTAAGTTGATAATTAACTAAGACGCAATACAAATAAGCAAGCTCGTATTGTTTACTACGTCATGGCGCGTAACGTCAGGAGCAGAGATACTAAGTAGGCTCTATTATTATAATAGTGTAACCATGGCGCTACTAACATAGAATATTATTGTGTGAAACAGTGTGTTTTTACTAATACAATTTTGCCGTCCAGAAATTCTTACACCTCAATTATTTCGCACATTTAGATTCAGATATTTACGTTTAGAGGTTAACATTTAGAGGTTAACATTTGTGTTATTATATTGTTTGTTTAGCCAAAAAAAGTAGACGAAAATACGTCTATTGCTTCCGCCTAGCGGCGCCACTGGCAAGAAGTGCAGTTTTTGTTGAGAACGCGTAAGACTGTGTGCGTTTGTTAAACCACATTGTTGTCTTAAAATACCCAATTAGCCACATATGAGCAGTCACTTGATTTGACCTTTGTTCGAGCATGGTTCGTGTACAGAGCGCTCGCTCGTCTTTTAACAGGAGGAGCCTGAATTAGCACGGTGACTGTACAGTAGGGTCCATACACAAATTGAGCAAAGTCTTTCAATCGCTCATCAAATTCAGAATCACTTGCCTTGGGTGCGTAATAGATGCATAATAATGATTTCAATCATTTTTATTATTAAAATGCTTATTATTATTAAAATGTTGATTATTAATATTATTAGTTTTACCCAAGCTAAGATTAAACCCTTAGGAAAATATGCTAGGGGATTTTGATGGGTGTCTGGAAAATCAGGACTTGTGCTTAGCCGCATCAGTGAGCGTGTATCGAAATCCTATGGCGTTATATAGCGCTGGATATGTTATTACTATTTTTTATTATTAATAAATTGATTACTGTTGATAATAATTACAAATACAATTTCGACTGGCAGTTGATGTCCAAATTAGGTACTTCATAGTCATAAAATCACATGACATTTGCATTCACGTAAGCATTTTTGATCTTGGATTACATATTAGATTACATTTTCACATTATCTCATTCTACATTACAAGGAAAGTATTCTCACCTGAAGACCCAGTGCCTCCTGTTGATCCGGTTGCACCCGTGCTGCCCGTTCTACCAATTGCTCCTGTTGTCCCTGTGCTTCCTATCGGTCCAGCAGGTCCAGAGGCTCCTGGAAACCCTTGGGGGCCACTCCCTCCTGTTCCCCCGTCCGGGCCAGGCAATCCTAAAAGAAAAGAAATGCTAGGATCAGAAGTCATAAATGGGTGATAGACGCCTTTTAGGGGAACAGGGTAGGTGAGAACAACACGTTTGTTCTCACAGGAAGACCGCGATCAGCATCTGCTGTGTATATAGTACCGTATGTCGATTCTGGAACACGTCTTGTCTTTGGGCGGCGATCAATAATATTACAGTTGCCGGTCTCTCGATCAGAACTCTCTGCCTCCTCGTGTTTAGAACTCTCTACCGAGAGACTGTCTTTCGCTCCAAGCTGAAAACTGACCTCTTCCAAACCACTAATGGCTCTTAATATTTGACCGGCTTCAGTGTGAACTCCAGAACTCTGTAAGGAGGGCATTATCAAATAATGCAGTCTGTTGTATTGGTCTGTAAATTCTTTACAAATAAAGTTAGTTTATTCAGTACGACTTTTTATCTATCTATTCCTCTCAGACTTTGCTAAATACAGAAATAGGTTGATTTGGTTACGTTGAAATAAACTCTGAGAAAAGGATCCAAATCAAGAGACTGTATGCATGATACGAAAGAAGACAAAATCTGCGATGGATAGATGATTATAAACGAGGACATGACATGACTGGGACTAAACTTGAGAAAAAGCATTGCACTTGATAAACGTTCACAATTGCCGGATTATGATGACGATGCTGATGTTGTCGATCATGATAAAGTTAATGACGACGACGACAGTCATGATGATGATGATGTGGTGCTAGTGGCGGTAGTGGTGGCGGCGATGGTGGTGATGATGGCAAAGTTCGATGTTGGTGATGATTCAGTTGATCATGACGAAATAAATTGAAACATAGGAATATGAAAGCATCATAATTAAATACGAGTTACATAAGTAATTAGAAGCCAAACGTATATGAACTTGTCAATTACCTGTAGCACCAGGACCTCCCGAGCCTCCAGAAGCTCCAGTCTGACCTACAGACCCGGTTGATCCACTTGATCCTGTGCTTCCAGCTGGTCCAGGATTCCCCGTTTGACCCGTAGGCCCAGTCGGTCCAGAGGCTCCTTGAGGACCTGTAGCCCCAGGGCCTCCAGCTTGACCCGCAGGCCCGCTTGCTCCAGTACCGCCAGTCACTCCAGGTTGTCCTCCAGTACCTGGAGTACCCTGCGGACCTGGCTGTCCTGAGCTACCTGCAAAACCACCTGTTCCAAGCGGACCTGTGGCTCCAGAAGGTCCAGTAGGTCCAGTTGCACCGATCGCTCCAGAAGCACCCGTTCCACCTGAAGCACCAGGCAGTCCAGTTGCTCCCATCGGTCCAGCAGGACCAGACCCACCTGGAAATATGTTCAGATATAACGACAAATTAGGTATGCTGTTGCAACTTGCAAATGGATCGTCAACACATTACGTAGAAATAGATATCTACGATCGAACTGTATGACTGTAACGCTTTGAGAGCAACAGCTAATAATATCTTATTAAGTATCACGATTACTTAGTACTTAGTCCTTCCCGTGCAGGTCTGTACATCGGGCAACGCATCTCTTTCACTCGTCTCTGTATTTGGCGAGTAAATTTGTTGCATTGTTTCTGTTGCAGCGTTGTTTTTACCCGGGTTGGTTGCAAGCCCAAAGCGAAACCCTCCTCCTTTATCCTGGCTTGGGACAGGCTCTGACCCTGTATTTAAATTACCTTAAGAAGTTTTATGAATAACCTAAATATTATGTTTAGGCAATGTGTATCCACGGTGAGCAGGTATATTATACCTGACTTGCACTACAGGTACGCTTAAGAGAAAGCAACAGTTTTTGATAAAATGTTTGGGTCAAGGTAGAGCTGTACCGATTAAACGGCCATACGCGTAATCGGGCCGATTATTAGAACAATCGGCATAATCGGGTATCGGCAGAAATAATCGGTTAATCGGTGCCGATGTCAAAATTGTGTTATAATTTAATAATTTTACTTGGATTTTTGCATATTCCAAGTTTTTTTATCGGTTTTCATCTATCGTTTTACGTCCCTTATTATTTATGCATTAAAACATAATCGTTAACAATTTCCCAACTTAATTTAAACGTCCACCATTATAATTGTGACGATAGATTACTGATTTATGTTACGGAAACGAACATTTTGACTAAAGAAATAATGAAATATTCGGTCTCATAATGGGCATTGGCAGTTTAATAATCGGCTATACGCGGTATCGGTATCGGCAATTTAATAATCGGCCATACGCGGTATCGGCATAATCGGCAAAAAGCGATATCGGTACAGCTCTAGGTCAAGGTTTATCTTACAGCAGCCTTGTATGACAGGAATATATTTGATCAGGCTTTTCCAACGAAATCTTTTGCCACGGTGTAACCTGTGCATTGATTAATGCCTTTCGTATTTTGATAGCGGAGCTATAGAGGACATGACATAGCTAGTTTACTTGTTTATTTTAACTCTAATCTGACGAGTTCTATATTGCTCTCGTCATAGTACACACATTAGGAGGCAGACTATAACAAAGTATCTAAAACGTGTATTTTAAGATCGTCTTGCAATATATATAGGAATCCGTTGGTGACGATCTTCCAGGACACACTGCATTTCTGATACGTTCCAGTGCAAGTCTAATTTAAAGGAGTAGCATCGTGATGAATTACCTGATGCGCCTGGTTGTCCCGGTTGTCCTTCAGCACCCGTTGCTCCAGATCCTCCAGCCGGTCCCACAGGTCCTGGAAGACCAGTGCTGCCAGTTCCACCAGATGCTCCGCTTGCACCAGGTGAACCCGATGCACCTGGTCCTCCATTCTGACCAGTGGCACCTTGAGGACCAGCTGGCCCAGAGGCTCCTGATGCTCCGGGAGAACCAGAAGATCCTGCACGAACAAAACAGCATCATTCGACATTGCACATAATCTAAGACCTTATCGTTCTTCATCCTTCACATACCCTCAACATCAGGAACATTTTCCAGCTCATCCTCTTACTGGCACTTCAAATTCGCATGGCCTTTCTGGACGTTACCACAACCAACTACTGTCATCGTGCTGCATTAATCACAGAGTCAGTAGGCCCCTGTCTATCGTATCGTATCGTATCGTATTTAAGTATTTGTAAAGCGCCTCTCGTAGGGTGAACCGTTCAGAAGCGCTCCCAGTGTGCTAAGCCCCGCGAAAATAAACAGGTTTTGAGAAAAGCGAAGGAAGAAGAGAGACTGCCAGAGAGAATTTTAGAGCGAACAGAAGGAGAAAGAGCATTCCAAAGAGAGGGACCAATTGAAGCAAAGGAACGAGCCTGAGCCATAGCAGTTCTACTACGGGGAACCAAGAGGTCAAGTCTATTGCAGGAACGAAGTGGACGGTGGGAGGAAGCTGAGTGTGGCCGAAGTAGTACGCCAACCAGATATTGCGGGGCAAGACCCCTCTGAGCCTTGAAGATCAGAGAGATTTTAAATTGTATGCGAGCATGCAGAGGAGCCAATGAAGTTCATCAAACATAAAGGAAGAGATGTGAGAGTACCTGGGAAGGCGCGCTATAAGTCTAGCAGCTGTGTTGAGGACCGACTGAAGAGGAGAGAGACGAATCTTAGGAAGACCAACAAGAAGGGAATTGCAGTAGTCAATCCGAGAAAATACAAAAGCATGAACTAAAGTTGTGAATATGGAGGAGGAGACAGAACGACGAATGACCCTGAGACGCCTTAAGTGAAAATAGGAGGAGCGTGAAAGATTAGAGATGTGATCGGTAAAGGTAAGTGAACTATCAAGGGTAACACCCAGATCACGTACACTTGACGAGAAAGAGAAGAGTGGGAACTTTTCAGAGAGGAGAGCAAAATCAAGTTTATGGAGCTGCTGAGGGGTACCAAACCAGATGAATTGAGTCTTAGAAGCATTAAGGGAGAGGCGATTAGATGACATCCAAAGGTGGAGATGATTAGAGAGAGATTGAATACTCCCAACCAAAAGCAACTGCGATGACGAAGGACCATGAACAAATGCTTGCACATCATCAGCGAAGAGATGACCAGCAGCACCACAGATCGGAAAAAGAGAGGAGATGTCAGCCGTATATAAAATAAATAAGAGAGGGCCGAGAACGGAGCCTTGAGGGACACCCAGTTTAACGTGGACCCATTGGGTTCTGGAGTCACCAGTAACAATCATTTGGGTTCGTTCAGATAGGTATGAGCGAAACCAACAAAGGGGGAGGCCCTTTAGCGGGACTTGTACCTTTAGGAGTGCCTGTTGAACCCTAAAACTCTTGTCATAATTTACTATTTGATGTAAGAAATTCTCATTCACTGTTAAAATTAACACATGCATTGTATGTACACATTCTGGAGAACAATAAAATGTCTCATGTCTAATTGAAACTGATCCAGCTTCCTGGCTGTTGCGGAATTGCTTCGAGTGGGCTGCAGCGAATATGCTGGTCTCCACGACGAAGTTTGGATGTCGCTAACATAACTTCGCAAATTACGCTGCCTTCAGAGTTCAGAGTCTTTATTTGAGATGAGCACTACGAAAAGTATAAACAGTAAATACGACATTTAAAACCAGGCACTAAGCATCTCAACGTTTCAACATACCTGACGCTCCAGCTGGACCAGAAGATCCAGTCGCTCCGGTGCCTCCAGCAAGTCCGGACGACCCTGTAGAGCCTACAGGTCCTGATGCACCCGTAGCTCCAGCTGGACCAAAATCTCCAGTGACTCCCTGTGGCCCCGTGGCACCCGAGCTTCCAGTCGGTCCCTGAGGACCCGGAGCTCCAGGTTGTCCGGGTTGGCCATTCTGCCCAGGTTGGCCCACTGTACCTGGAATTCCACTGGGACCAGTAGATCCAGAGGCACCCACTGGACCGGTTGATCCGGTTGGACCTCTCTGGCCCGAGCTTCCACTCGAACCGGAGCTTCCAGTGCCACCTCTTTGGCCTGTGGCACCTGTCTCACCGTTGGGTCCAGACGACCCGACGGGCCCTGTGGCCCCTGGGGGACCCAATGATCCAGTAGCTCCAGTCATGCCAGCAATACCCGTGGCTCCCGGAGGACCAAGGGGCCCAGCTGGACCTGCAGGACCAGGTTCGCCAGCTGGCCCCATCGTACCTGCTGTACCACGGGTACCTGATGAACCGCTCGCACCTATATTTACAATACAAAAGAGCGTAATGTAATAAGAGGTAGTCTTTTTCACGTACTTTTGTATTACATAACTAAGCATCATATTTATAGAGTCCTCCAAGTATTTCTCTAACGTTCTCCTAAATAATGCTAGAGTTCATTTAAAAACATAAGTTCATCTGCAATGATTCTATTACATAATAAACTTGTTAAAAGAAAATATTATTAGGATTGTAACTATAGGCTTCTATTGTGTTCACAACATGGCCCTTAGAATGTATTGCTTGTTACGTTATTTTCAGGGCCTCGAGTAAATATTAAAGAAAGCATAGACAATGAGTTTTCTTATATTGTTGATTCACGGAAATCCAATTTCAACACAATTACAATACAACTCTTTGTCATATAAAGTTCTCTGGTCAAGGCTTACTTCACTTAGAAAATTGCAATGCATTTAATTATTTATTTTTATTAATTTAGTATTTAAAATATGATTTTGAAATTCCAAAATGGTGCAGATATTAATGTGATGTGTGGAGTCGAGTGTTTCCAATGTTTTGAATTTTCTTAATACAATTTTTAGTTTGAAAATTACTGAGAATTCTAAATGTTTCTTGGTTGCTACATCTGCTGCTGTATAATGTGATCAATACATTACATTAATTTGGTCGACATTACGTTACACTAAGACTTACACGGTAAATATTTCCAATTGGAATTTCACGCAGTATGACATACCTGTGTTTCCGGTTCCCCCGACAGCTCCAGTGTCACCTGGAATCCCAGTTTCACCTCTCGGTCCACCATCTCCTGTAGCCCCGCCTCTACCAGGCTGACCCTGTGGTCCAGCAGGACCCAGTGGTCCGATGGGTCCCGCCTGTCCTGCTGGGCCTGAAGCCCCAGATGATCCAGAAGCACCGGTCGGCCCAGTCCCACCCGTCGATCCAGTCGGCCCCTGGACTCCGGTCGTACCACGCGGACCTGTAATACCAGTGGCACCTGGTTGACCTTGGGTACCAGAAGATCCGGGCGTTCCTGACGCCCCTATCGTACCCGTCGATCCTGTTTGCCCGGTCTGACCGGTTGCGCCCGGATTTCCTATTGGTCCTGTCGAACCCACTGCTCCTGTGGGACCTGCGGGTCCAACCGGGCCAGATGCTCCGGCAATCCCGGATGCGCCAGAGGACCCAGTGACTCCAGTTTCTCCTCGGTTGCCAGTTGCACCGGTGGCGCCCACTGGTCCAGGCTGTCCAGACTGACCCGTGCTTCCAGATGCACCATTGACTCCAGGAAGTCCAGAAGAACCCGAGCTTCCACTAGCGCCTAGAAACCACCAAACGCATGTCAGCAAACACGTTCTTTGAATTGACAAAGTCGCAGAAAGAAAACCAAAATTCAGTGTATAGTTTTGCCATGACGAATGAAGAACAATAGATTGCCAAGAGGTAAACAAAGTGATTAGCTGGTCATTATAAAAGTCTAAAGTTAAGTCACATTGTTACGTACTAAGGTTAAGGAATAACATACAGTTTTGCAGCCAAAGATAAGTTCCAATGTCGCAGTGAAAATAATTCTAGCAAAGAATTCTTCTACTTAAAGACATACAATCGGAGAATTGCTGTACTTGAAGAAACCCAAAATAGAATTATTCGAGTTGAAGCCAAACATGGAATTGTTCTGCTAAAACTAGACCATAATCGAATAATTCTACTTGAAGCCAGGTGATTACTGAACGATGCTTCTAATCATTGAATAATTCTAATATAGGATGGTTCAGCAAATCATTAAATACTACACGAAACCAAACAGTCAAAGAATAATGCTACTGTAGTTCAATCCAACCAGCTAAGGAGCACTCCTGCTTAAACTAACCAATATAAAAAAAACTCATTATGAGACCCATCAAAGAATAGCCAATCATGTTTTAGATCTATTGAAATCAACCGATAATCGAACAGTTCTACTTTAACCAACTGTAGCTATCCATCGCTACTTAAAATAAGAAAAGATGGAAACTACCCAGGCCGCATAAAAATCCACAAAACAGTGTATAGATCACAAATATACCTATTCCGCCAGTTGCTCCCGCAGGTCCAGTAGCTCCAGTACTGCCTCTGGGTCCCTGGGGACCACCAGTTCCAGTGGCGCCTGTGAATCCAGTACCTCCAACTGGACCAGAGCTTCCACTGTTTCCCGTACTTCCAGTGGCTCCCTGTATCCCAGAGGCACCCGTGGCCCCAGTACCCCCGACGGGTCCAGTGTCACCGGTGCGACCGATCGAACCACCTGTGCCAGTGGCACCACTAGTTCCTGGCACGCCCACCGCCCCCGTAGGACCCAGGGGTCCAGTCGCACCAGGCTGACCATTAGAACCGACTGGACCGGTCGCACCTGTGCCTCCAGACTGACCGTTAGCGCCTGTAGCACCTGGAGCACCTGACGATCCAGATGCACCTGTGGCTCCGTTAACACCTGCAATCAACACCCAAACATTATTTCTATTTAGTATAGCACAAAATTACACAACTGGTCTGGGTAAAAGTTATTCTTTATATGACAATTGTAATTGTCATCGTTATTATCATGATTAGTATTATAATATTATGAGCATAATTATCATAATTATTACAATTATCATGTTCATCCTTATCATGATCGACCATCGCGATCAACTTCATCATCTTTTAGCATCATTCTATTTATCATCATAATCATCTCCATAATCATATTCATCACAAAATTTTCATCATCATATTCATTATCACCTTTGTCATCATAATCGCCCTCATTATCATTATTATCGGTATCGTATAAGTCATTATCATCGAAATTATCATCATCATTAAGTGTTTAAGTGTAAGTTTACCTGGAGTGCCTTGTGGTCCTGTGATCCCAGTTGATCCAGAGCCTCCATTTGTTCCAGCTGGCCCTGTTGCACCGTTTGCACCGGTCCCACCTCTGTCTCCAGTGTTTCCAACGGCTCCTGTTGCTCCAGGAATACCAGGCAATCCAGGAGGCCCTGTAATTCCAGTGCCTCCAGTAAATCCTGGAGGGCCAGACGCCCCAATTGGTCCACTTGTTCCCACCGTTCCAGTTGATCCTCTGACCCCGGAGTTTCCCACGGCTCCAGTGGGTCCAGATGGGCCAGTGGCCCCCGAAGAACCAGTGCCGCCAGTTTGGCCACTGCTCCCTGTGGCCCCAGTTATGCCTCTGGCGCCGGTCACTCCAGTGGCTCCAACTGGACCTGAAGATCCTGTCTGACCCACTGATCCTGAACTTCCAGGAGTTCCCGGTTCACCTGGGAAAACACAAAGAAGCTCATCTATAACAGTTAGACTACCAAATGCCTTTCCGATCCCAATTCGCCTTAGACAGACAGTAGACACACAAATTCACCTACACACACAAACACACACACAGAAATACACACACAAACACACGCACACATTATATATGGCAGTGCTGGAGTTTGAAGCGCCTCCGAGTAGTACCCTTGAAGGGGCGCTATATAAATTCGTGAATATAAAATATTATATATATTTATATATGTACAAAAGCCATACAAATATACAGACAGACATAAAGACATACGAACCGACGGACACCTATAGCGTGGTTGCTAAAATGGTATGGTGGCAGATAGAGACAGGCAGGGTACAATAACGCACCTATTTTATTGATAATCATAGAATTCAACACAAAAACGGAAGCACGCAAACGATTACGTTAAGTACTCTCCGACTGTTTGTCAGCAACCCTCCATATATATCTCAGTTGCCTCAAGTGACTCCAAGTATATACTTGCATGTGAGTGTCTGGCTGCTTACATAGTTTGTCTGACGCGATTATATAGTGCAATTCGAGTTTTGTTCTAAGGTTGCCATGTCCAACGCTTGGAGCAAACACCGAAAAGAAAATGGAATTGCTAAGATATACTGATGAGACAAGCAAAGCAGACAATGGAGACTACTGAAAGGGCAGCAGATTCAAACTAGTACTAAAAATAGAACTTTAAAAGGCCAACCCCAGCGAGATAGGGCTTCTCATGTCGCTGGTACGCGTGCTTGGAACAGCCTTCCGGTATCGTTTTAGAAGGCAGAGAGCAATGACGCCTTCAAAACTGTTTGAAACTCAGCTATATTTATCTCTGAAGTCTTGTGATTACAGTGGACATAGTAAAGCATCAGACAAGGAGCTCTCTAATGACGATGCTGTATGAACTGTCGTTATTACAACTGTCCGACTAAATGAGGATGACCTGACCCTGACCTTGGCTTCCTTGAGGACCAGTGCCTCCAGTTGATCCGGTATCTCCGCTTGGACCCCGAATGCCGGTAGCTCCCGTGTCCCCAGCCGTTCCAGACGAACCCTGTGCCCCACTGGCTCCCGAAGGTCCTTGAGTTCCGGTTGATCCAATTGGTCCCGGAAGTCCAGTTGCTCCTGATCCACCCGTGTTTCCAGTTACCCCGGTGGCACCTGTACCACCGGTTGCTCCGGGCCCTCCCGAGACTCCTGTTCGTCCAGGGCTGCCAGAGCCCCCTCCTCCACCAGGCTGACCCGGGGCCCCTGTTGCACCAGCCACTCCTGTTTTTCCGCCTTGTCCAGTGGACCCAGAAGACCCTGGCAACCCAGAGGAACCTGTGCTGCCCTGAGGACCTGTGGCTCCCCCTGGCCCTGTGGCTCCAGTATCACCATTCAGACCGGGGGTACCTGTAACACACAACAAACATCCACGGTAAAGCAGTGTTACAGAAATAAGTTACTTACTAAAACGAAAAACTTCAAATTAATTAAGGTGTCCTAAGACTCTCCTAGGTAAGGTACTTAAGGTACTGTATGTGAGGTAAGCAAGATAATGTAAGTAAGGCAAGGTAAGGTCAGATTAAATAACTTAATGTAATGCAAGGTAGAGCGATTAGAAATATTTCCAGATAAATCTTTCAGTAGGAACGAGTGTTATAATTATTGCATGTACATGTAAAAATGAACTGAACAAAATAAAATGAATAATTCGAACGAATTCATGAAAATATCTTTAAAATGTAAAACCTGTGTGAAACCTCTGTGTTGAAATAACTACAAAGTGTGCAATTAACCCTCATGCGAACAATGAAAAATGCAACTTAATTCGAACAAAGGGGGGTCTGGCCAGAACCCCCCTTGTTCGGATGAGGGTTAAAAGCGTACTGTGATCATGAATAAATATTACGACAATGAAAGAATGCGTAGCCTACTGTGAAAAGATATACATGCTAGCTCTGTAGCATAGCTACGTGTATGCTGAAATATAACCATACCCTGTCACAATTAACAGAAATTGACATGTCGAACATTAGAAACTAAATGAAGAAGGATACCTGAGCCGCCTGCTTGGCCAGGAGGACCCGTTGGCCCCGTGTCACCAGTATCTCCTGGGCGTCCAGTTTGCCCTGTCCCTCCAGCCGCTCCTGTGGCACCTGAGGACCCAGTAGCCCCGGCAGGACCCGTTGTTCCAGAGCTTCCAATAGGCCCGGGAGCACCTCCCGTTCCACTTGCTCCGGAAGATCCAGAGGAACCGATAGGACCCGTCGAACCAGTGGCACCAATTGTCCCTGTTCCACCACGAGGTCCCTGATTACCACTGGCTCCTGTGGGCCCACTTGGGCCTGTAGCACCTGGCGTTCCCGATGATCCTGATGCTCCAGTGGCTCCTGTGGCCCCAGACACACCAGGGCCGCCTTGAACTCCTGTGGAACCAATTGGACCGATCGGCCCCGACTGTCCTCCTCCACCGCCAGGGCCAGGAGGACCAGCCGGACCAGTCGCTCCGAGCGGACCAGTATTTCCTGTTCCACCTGACGGTCCCACTGCACCAGTGCTTCCAGTATCTCCTCTTGATCCTGATGCTCCAGAATTGCCAGTCGCGCCAGGTGTACCATCCGCCCCAGTGGTTCCAGGGGCGCCATTTAGTCCGGTTCTTCCAGGTAATCCCGTTGCTCCGTCAGGGCCAGCGGTTCCGTTGACTCCAGGAACACCAGGCAGCCCAATTGGGCCGCTTGATCCAGTCGCTCCGATGGGCCCAGTGCCTCCTCGTGGACCTGAGATACCAGTGGCTCCAGTCGGACCTCGCGGTCCGGGAAATCCCGTAGCTCCGGTTGGACCAAGTCCACCTGTGGAGCCAGTAGCACCAGTGATGCCTGGAAAACCTTCTGCTCCTGTGGCTCCATTGAGCCCTGTGTCACCTAATGGACCAGTGGCTCCTGTTGCACCTAACGGACCAGGACCACCTGAAACATGCCGACCACAACAAACACCACAATTACGGCAAACGGTCAAATTCTGATTTCGTACTCTAGGCTCATTTATTTTAGAATTCGGACTAGAACTTTCCATCACGTGGAACCTTTAGCCATGACAATTGTTATGGTAACCACGTGCTTTGGCGTCCCAAATAATGTTACCGATAATGGGGTGCGCTGCCTACCCATCAAACATATACATTCACAACAGAACGAGCCTAACGATGATCCACTTCAGAGTAACTGCTGATCGATAGCAAACTTCTATTAGAAAACATTACAGACTCTTCTTCTTCTGCTCACTCACACAGATTAACGTAAACTGGGAAGCACAAACGATATGGGAAATCGCCAAGTAACATTTTTTCATTTTTATTATTAAATATCTCCTGCTGTTATAATTTTGTCCTTTTGTTTTCTTATATATATATATATATAATATATATATATATATAATATATATATATATTTATATATATTCGTTTATTGAAAAACAAGTTGTCATACTGCAACGAGGTACAGGCATTGAGAATTTAAGAAATGTAAAGTTTTGATTTAATGTCATGGGTTGCTATTTTCTATAGCAGGGGTCTCCAAAGTTTTCCAGCGCGGGGCCACATTGCTGACTTTCTAAAGCTCCATGGGCCAAAACTCCGATGAAAAATATTTCTCTGTGCGCAGCTGTCCAGTGAATTGTGAGTAATGCGATGAATGCTTGGATTCATAATGTCTCCGAATATTGTACTCTTTAAGCACTGCAATGGCGTCATTGCATATCAGGCCTTACAAATAGCGACATGGATTTTGGCAATATGCATGTCAGAGTACAGGGGCGTTAAAATTTTCAATTTTCCCAATTTAGTTTGTTTCTTCAAGGAGAGTTCCGCGGGCCAGATTAAAGGCCTTAGCGGGCCGGATGTGGCCCGCGGGCCGTACTTTGGAGACCTCTGTTCTATAGAGTATACGAGGTATATAGTTTTTATCGTCTTTAGGTGGAAGCTGAAAGTTATGTTGCCTTGGTCGAAGCTTATAGTGACTTTTCACGGTCTCTGGGAATAGGCTTCGTAACACATGACATTCGTTCCGTATAACTGCCTGTAGAAGTAGTTGCGTTTTGGTTGCATGTGCAGTATACCTAATGTGAAATAATCTGCATATTACTGAATTATTAATAGCCCCAATCTACGGACAAAGCATCAATCGATGGCGATGAGCAGTTGTGAGCAACGGTCTTATCCAAAACCTCTGCGCAGTAACCGTATCGAGTGAAGTTCGAACCCATCACTCCAAGTTGCAAGGCGACTCTTCAAAGTAGTCGTTTATTGGTTTATCTTGAGTCAGCAATCAATTGTTTGTTACCCGTAGGTTCTGAGGCTTTCTGGTACACGGCTAAGAGCAGACAAACGAAGATATAGCGCGTTGAATGAAAATTACATGATGCTTACCTGAGGCTCCCGGAGTCCCCTGCTCTCCCGGCGGTCCTGAAGCCCCAACTCTTCCAGTAGCTCCTGACGCCCCTGTATCACCAATGGCTCCAGTACCCCCAGAACTACCTGTTGCGCCCTCTTGCCCTCCCGGACCTGATTGTCCAGTGAATCCTTGGTCCCCGGATAATCCAGGTAGTCCTGTGGCTCCAGGCTGTCCCTGTTGGCCAGGTAGCCCAGTGAAACCTGAATTTCCCGTAGATCCTGTGAAACCAGGCAACCCGTCCGACCCTGCACTTCCGGGCAATCCTTGAGGGCCGGCTGTGCCTAGAGGGCCTATGGGGCCCGTCGCACCCGGGGACCCAGTGTTTCCCGCAGCACCTGTGTTTCCCGGTGTTCCACCAACTCCATCACGTCCTGCAGAACCTGTTGCTCCAGCTGACCCTTGGGGCCCAGAAGGGCCAACAGGTCCCGCAGTACCAGTCGGGCCCTGAGGTCCAGGGTTTCCAGTCGATCCAGTTGCACCAGGAGCACCTCCAGTACCTTGTGCCCCAGTGCTGCCATCAGATCCAGTACGTCCACCTGGTCCAGTAGCTCCAACAGAGCCAGCCGGACCGGTGGATCCTACTGGTCCTGTGGCGCCAGAAGCACCTGCATTTCCAGCAGGGCCAGTCAATCCAGTACCACCAATTCCACCAGTCGAACCAGTTGCACCCAATTGGCCTGTTCCTCCTTGTTGACCTGTATAACCTATTGGCCCTGGACTTCCTGTAGCTCCAGTTGGGCCAAGCGGGCCTTTCACTCCAATGGCTCCAGTCGGGCCTCCAGGTCCAGTGGGTCCGGTGGCTCCACTTACACCAGGATCACCTACTGCACCAGTAGCCCCTGTTATTCCCTTTGCTCCAGTAGATCCAGAGGCCCCTGGCAGTCCAGAGGCACCAGGTTCGCCACTTGGTCCCGCCCCTCCAGATGATCCTGGGTTTCCAGATTGACCAGTACCTCCAAATGGGCCAGTGGCGCCAGGCGGACCAAGTGTTCCTGGCGTACCTGAAGCTCCAGGAAGTCCTGCTGGTCCGGACGTACCTCCAGTTCCTTGAGAACCGGTAGATCCCTGAGGTCCTGTGGCACCAGGAGAACCGTCAACACCAATTATTCCTGTGGAACCAGTGCTTCCTACGGCACCCGGGCGACCAGTAGATCCACTGGCTCCAGACGCTCCGGTGAAACCCACCTGTCCGGAAGCTCCTGTTGGGCCATTTGCACCAACCGGGCCTAAAGCACCAGTTGGACCACTGGGTCCTACCATTCCAGATGCACCAGAAATACCGCTCGGACCAGCCTGACCAGTGCCTCCAGCAATGCCAGTTCCTCCGGTAGAACCACTAGCGCCAACCACCCCAGGCATTCCAGTCGACCCTGAACTTCCAGTCGCTCCAGTACCGCCAGCCGACTCTTGACTCCCAGGAACACCGTCAGGACCCTTTGGTCCAGTCGCTCCTGGAGGTCCAGCGCCACCTACACCACCTGTATTCCCAGTTCCACCAGGCAGTCCAGATGCTCCTGCCGATCCAGCAGGTCCTATCTGCCCTGTATTTCCAACAGGGCCAATAGGACCTTGGCCTCCAGAAGGCCCTGTGGCCCCTCTTTGTCCTGAAAATTAATATACTTCTTACATAAGTAAACAAAAAATAACTGTTCCTATACTCATTCTAACCAGAAATAAATATCGACAGCTTGACTGAAATGTAGAGTAGATTAAAGTTGCTGTCAACAACACTCTCACCTGATAAATCCGTATTATAGCCTTTTCAAATCGTTCTAAAAGACGAATCCCTGATTGTTGAACTGCCTGATTGTTGAACTGAACCGGTTGACAGAATAATTATGGCAAGCACAGACAGGATATGGAAAAAACTCAAGTTGCAAGAATAGGACACGACAAAGAGGTTTCAAAAATGGATAAGCATAAAATGTAGCAATAACATATTTCTTGCCTGTTCCGCCAGGTGATCCAACAGGCCCACCCGTTCCAACTGCACCACTTGGTCCACCTGGACCCGGTTGTCCAGATGATCCACTTGACCCAAAAGAACCAGTAGCTCCAGTTGAACCTGTAATTCCTGATCTTCCAGGTATCCCAGTTGCTCCAATTGGTCCAACTGGACCTCCTGTGCCAGTAGCCCCAACCGCTCCGTCACCTCCGGAACCTGCAGATCCAGGTGGACCGGGAGGGCCTTGCACTCCTTGGTCGCCAGTACCTCCACTTCCGCCAGGTGTTCCAGTGCTGCCAGGGAAACCAGTTGCCCCTGCAGTGCCAGTTCCGCCTGATGCACCTCTGACACCCGTTGCCCCAACGGCGCCCGTAGGTCCTAGTGGCCCAGAAGATCCAACGGCTCCCGAGTCTCCCTCAGGTCCTTTCGACCCCGTTGCCCCACTTCTTCCAGTAGATCCAGATTCTCCGGTTGATCCAGGCCTTCCAGTTGCTCCCGTGTTACCCACAGTTGGTCCTCCGGTCGATGTTGGCCCTGGCGGCCCAGGAAGTCCTTGTGCTCCAGTGTTTCCAACAAGTCCCGTTGATCCACTTGATCCGATCGGTCCAGATGATCCAATAGGCCCACTAGGTCCCGGATTTCCCTGTGGTCCAGTTGCACCTTGAGTCCCTGAAGTACCTGGTAACCCAGTACTTCCTGTAAACCCATTTATTCCTGCAGGGCCTGTGGCCCCAGTGCTTCCCGAGGAACCGGATGGCCCCGCTGCACCTGGAACACCAATGGAACCTGGAGGTCCTGTTGCGCCAGTGTTACCGGTATTACCAATACTGCCAGGAGCAGACGACCCGGGCGGTCCAGCTGCACCTTGCGTTCCCTGAGAACCAGTGTTACCGGGCAGACCTGACGGGCCAGCGGGACCACTATTTCCTGGTGGTCCGCTAGGTCCTGGACTTCCAGCTGAACCCGGTGGTCCTGTTATACCGCCTGTTCCTGGTGGTCCAGAAGTTCCTTGAGGCCCCGAAGCACCACTTTCTCCGGTACTGCCAGGTACACCAACTCCAGGCGGTCCCCGTGGCCCAGGAGGGCCAGTCGCACCTACCTCTCCTATCATCAAGCAAACGTCAGAACTGTATACTCTGTTGGTTACCTTCAAAAGTTAAACTGCATGAAAATCCTTTTCTTTCGTGCGCTATACAAATAAATAATTGTTAATAAATTATGCCCGTGAACCTAACAACGGTTTTCAAACAATTGAATACTCTAGGTTTCGAATGTTTCGAGTTTCTAACAGTAAAAGTTTCATAATAGGATTTGATTTATTAAGCGATAAAAGAAAAAACTTCAAAATGTCTCCTTTAATAAAAAAAACAATATAAAAATAACATAAGCCTTTAATTGCTTCAAACAAATCGTTCTTGGTAAAGTGTAAGTGTATAGATTACTGGCAGTATTGATTTAGTCCTAAAATTGTTATTTAAGTTGAATTTTCTATAACTATATGATCATAAAAATCGTCTTGCCATCAGTAAATGTAATATGGAAAAGGGGCAGCCCTGCAATAGCGGATTATTTTATCCTTTAGGGCTGTCCTGTTGACGGCATCAGCAGATTAACATATTTTTTAAAATGACTGATTGTTAATTAATTGTGCTGTTGTTGATTCAATAAACGGCTGATTGATTGATAGTCATTCTTTCACAGTCAAATAATTGCAGCCCATAAACCATTTATCATGAATACTTTTTAGAACTAGAAGTCTTGGTTATGAAATCGCAATCTGAAAACTATCTCTTCAATCCGAACGTTTTTCGATTCGTTTTGAATATTTCCATTTTCTCGTAATGACCTCGTCAGAAACTGACCTGTACTTCCAGTGTTTCCAACAGGTCCCGAGGCCCCTGGTTGTCCCTGGTCTCCCGTTGGTCCAGTTATTCCTGAAAAGCCACAGAAAACTTTATTAAATTCATAGAAATTGACCATTTTGCTTTTCATTTTTCGCCATAGAATGAAACGGTGAGGCTCCTACAGATTAACAACTCGTTTTTAGTTCTGCCTGTCTGGAATCTAGGATCTGTTTTGTTAAACGAACAACACAACGAGCCTAAAAATGCTGAACAGCTTGCTATTTTCCGTACGTAGTCACCACCCGTTTGAAAACAAACCACCATTTGCGACCAGTTTCCTAGTCAAATGCCGACTAGGCTTTATTCGCAAAAGACAGTCTTAAGCATCGGTCTAGTAGTACCAGAAGACAATCGTGACATTAAGCTTGCCTCTTGCCCTCGCTCATACAGCGATTCACTCAAGACTGAAAACCGAAATTTGTAGAGATCATTTTCTGGCTCGGCTCTGTACAAACCCATAACTACCATCACCGACGATTTCCACCGTAGCACCATGCCGTCTCCTCGGATTGACCTTCAACCTGTCTCCTGTGCACTTGGTTTGTCTTACTGTCTGCCTGCCTGCTTCTCTGCCTCTCTGTCTGCCTCTACGTCAGTCTGCCTGCCTGCCTGTCTGCATTAGATTGATCAGTGCAGTGTGTTCATGCATTCCTTTCAACATCCACACACCAATGCATGCATACACAAATAAGAACACGACCACAACGACATTGAAGAACTTCACAAAGGCCATGAAATACAGCTGCCTAAGATATCCAACAAGACAAGGTGAAATCATCATATTGACCTAACAACATACTAACGTCTTTCACAGACAGACAGACAAACAAAGACAGATAGACAGACAGACAGACACCATTACAACTATTGCAATCTTTTCGGAGTCTTACTTGGATCTATTTCGACAGCGATGGAGAACTGGGCCCCGTAGACGAGATTATCGAAGGTGACGATCGTTCCAATGGTAGCTGTCGTTGTCGAAGATATGTAGGTTGTGTATCCGCTGATGAAGATGCGAGGGACAGCGCAGTAGACCTGTTCGTTTGTTATACCCAGGTAGTCACCAGTCTGAACGACAAACAAGTCCGGCGCTCTCACCTACAATCAGACACACGAAAGATGACAATACAATCAGTTCCATTGTTGGTCGATATATAATTAATGGTAGATCGGAGAATTCGCCTACCCATAGGACACGCCACAGATGAAATTGACAGATGAATCTGACAGATGAATCTGTTTTTAGGTGACTCGTGTGGCAGATCTCAAAGTTTGTATTCCAGATCTCAGATCCGATTCCGACGTGATCCAGCTAAATTTAGCTGCATAAGATGAAGTCATGAACGAAATAATATTTGCTAAAGCCCACCTTGTATACAAGTCCTGTAGCACTGTTGTTGATAGCGACCCTGACTTGCCAGACAAGAGTAAACCTCAAGAAATCTTGCGTAGGTCGCCATATCTGAAACCTCGTAACTGAGGCTTGTTGGTTTGCAGCAGCAAAGAAGTAGTAGTACGTTAAAGTTCCTCTCTTCAGTTGTTTGTCTGTGTCAATGAATGCCTTGTTGGCCCCTGTTTCGACCAGACCCGTTCTGTCTCCTGTGACGTTGTTTCCGTAGAGGTACTTCTCTCCTTGGAAGTTCAATAGAACTGGAGCTGCAAAGCACCACAGAATCTCTTTAAACCTTTGGCAGAAGATTGTACAATATGAGACATGCAGAAGAAGCTACAGCAACGCGCATGTTCACTCTTCTTCCTATACTCCTACTCCGCAACCCGCATATAGACTATGCAACTATTTAACCTTTATCGTTCAAGTCATAAAACAAATATCAGCAACAGTTAATGCAATACTAATAGTAATTATGAGAATACTGGACTTAGTATTTTGGGTAGCCCTGTAGATGTTATAATGTGGCTCCGTTAGTAATAGTGGATACTCTGTAAACGAAGCAATGCGTCACTTTTGGGTTTACCACGTTACGACACCTTATATAATTTTTTTCGATATCAGTAAAACAATAAATAAACATCTATGCAACTATTCCATTGCTATTATTGTTATTACTATTGCTACTACTGTAATTACTATGTCGCTGTTACCGTTACCGCTACAATTATCGTTACTATTGTAATTGCTATTAGCCTACCATTACAATCACGATTGTTACAATTATCACTCAATCAGTCAATTTTTGTTTATTAAAAATAAGCTGACAAGTACGCAACTTCTGCATTGATAAACAAAGGTCTTATTGGATGTTTGAAGATTAGAATTGGGTAATGTTTAGATAAAATTAGAACTATAGGCAATTAGGCATGTTATACATATTGGACTATTAGTGTTATAATTGAGGAAAGAGAATCAATAGTATAGGCTACATGTATTTTGATACAGTAGGCCTACTCTGGATATGAAATTATATGAAATCACTGTCTCTGATATAAGTATTGACACGTGGCCCGTAAATCTCATTTTATTCATTTACTTTTACAACTATTGCTACTATAACTATTATTTAATTATAATTATTATTCTTATTGTTATGGGCATAAATCATGGACTACATCATTGCACTGTAATACGTGTAGACATAGATCTATAATTATTATTATCATAGTAGAACGCTTAGTCTTACTTTGACTGACGGATTCTGGTGGTGTAACTGAAACAAACAACAAGGTATGTCATGGTTACTGACTCGTAACATAACATGCAACAATGTAAGTCATTGTTACTGACTCGTGTCATAACAAACATCAACCTATGCCAGTGTTACTGACTCGTGTCTTCCGCCCTAACTGCCCTACCGTCAATTCGTCACTAAAATTTGCAAATCGCTCCATTGCCATCGCTGTTCCGCCTCTCTGGAACAAATTTCCGCCAGTTTTACGACAAATATCTGATCCATCCTAAGAACTCGACAAATCCCCACATCTTGCTAGCTCTCCAAAGGTCTTTCACCCAATATTGCACCTTAACAAACCCTCTCCTGGTTTCTCTTCCCCTGACCTCTCTCGTCCCTTCAATTACACATGCAAACGCCATCCACCTTAGTCGTCTTTGTCTGCCTGTCATACCCTTTGGAAACTGGAACCGATTTTTACCCCTCTGCCTATCGATTTTTTTACTAAGCTGGTTCCCACGACGCCGCTGTTTTGGGCTCTGCAGAAATGTAGAGATTACGATTACGACGATCATCCACTTGCAAAGTGTCTTTCCTTGTATCTCTCTCTGCCTACGTGTCTCTGTCTGTCTGTCTGTCTCTGTCTCTCTCTGTCTGTCTCACCGTCTCTCTCTGTCTCTCTGCCTGTCTGTCTGTCTATCTGTCTTGTCTGCCTGTATATCTCTTTCTCTCTGTCTGCCTGTCTGTCTCTTTCTCTCTGTCTGCCTGTCTGTCTCTTTCTCTCTGTCTGCCTGTCTGTCTCTTTCTCTCTGTCTGCCTGTCTGTCTCTTTCTGTCCTGTCTGTCCCTATATATATGTATGTGTATATATATATATATATATATATATATATATATTATATATAATATATTATCCTCCCTCCGAATAAGTTGGCTGTAATAATTCTGCGCTGCTAGACCGCAATGCATGAGAACGATCAGTGGGCCTTGCCTAGGCCTCTATGGGCCTAAAGCCTACAGGCCTACATGCTACATAGGCTAGGCATCTATAATAGGCTTGTGCCTGCTGGCCCACATAGACCCAAGCATAGGACAAATGTCAGACATTCCATCAAACCGCAAAGTGTCTTCTTCGCATGTGGCTCGCTGTTGCTTTTTAAGTTTTTAGACACCTGCGCCTATTATCTATAGTTGGCTCTGTGTGCATGTTCCATTCTGTGTATGGCTCTGTGCGCGTGTTTCTCCGTCCCTACGTCTCACGCGCACGAACTCCGTGTCACGATATGAGACGGCCTTTGGGAGTAGGCCTAAATTAACCCTCGGGCTGTTTATGGTCTCCGTGGCCTCCGGTTACCCCTGCAAATAGCAGCGATGGCGGTGGACTTTCAAATATATGGTAAATATCCAGTTAAATCGGTGAAATGCAGCCTTGCTTACAATGCTTAGTTGCCCGCCTCCTAACTACAGTTCTCGATCTGAAACTGGTTCTAGATACTGCTTTCCTCGATTTCTGGGTATCCTCGATTTCCATTGGTATCATGTAGCACCTATTCGGGAGGTAGAATAAAAAGGACTGGTAAATGTAGATTTACGTGGTTTTTATAGCGACCGTATTATATCCTCGACCATGCTCCTTTTTCAATTAATTGATTGGGCGATATCCTTCACCATCGCTGCCCTTTTGCGTGGGTGCAACGCCTTTTATTAAAGTCCCCGTGTACGGACTATGCTAACCCGAGATTCAGATCTCTTAAATAAGCCACCATCCATAATAATTATGCGACCTGTCAGCTTCACTCACAGAGGTGCATGAGACATAGCCATCCTCTAATCAATTAAGTAGCTAACCGGGCCAGTAGGCCTTAAATGGTTCAAAAGATGTGTAGGCCTAATAAAAAATTATGTGTTTCAAAAGATGTGTAATACGTGGTTCAAAAGATACATGTGTAATATGTGTTAGAACCACTGCAGGCCAACTTGGAATTCTTAATTGAAGCCCATCCTTCTTAAGAGGCTGTGATAGAATCCACTGAAACAGTACCATTATCCAAATCATTCCCCTAATCTACAACTCTTGTACTGGAGTCGAACCATAGAAGTAAAACCACACAAGTAAAACCATAGTAGTAAAACCACATAAATGAACCATGGAAGTTAAACCACGGAAGAACGAGAAAAGCCGTTTCCTTTGTGAGGCAGAATTTGAAGTCTTTTTCACTGCTTTATTTTAAATTGGAAAACGCCTTAGTCACGATTCGCGTTCGCAGATCGAAGGCCTGCTAAGCAACTAGACTGGAACATATGTAAACAACCTGCATGTGCCAACTAGCAGTCAAGCGCATCTCATATACAGGTTGGTAACATCTAAAATCTAAACTGCATGTCGTCAAAATTCGTCAACTAAACAAATAAAATATGTTTAGATATGCTAGAGCACGTACCAGTGGTTATCGAACTATTGAATGCGCTCAATCCCATGATTGTTCAATTATAAATTCTGTTAGTTTTCACTCGAACTGCATGAATAGCCTACTTAAGTAGGAGTTTTCAAATGTAATGTAAACACTGGCAATGGATAGACAAATAGAGAAGATACGTTGCCCGATGTGCAGACCTGCATGGGAAGGATTGAGTTTCATATGTAATAGTAGTATTGAAGTTTTTTCGTTTCTTATTTTCACTCATTCACTCGTTGAATCAGTCAATCAGTCAGTTTTTGTATTGTATTGTATTTGGCTATTTATAAAGTGCTTCTCACAGCAAAAGCCTTTCAGAAGCGCTCAGTGAACAAGCTACTTAAGTTAGAGTTAAGAATAGAAACAAAATTCAATACTATTATTACATATGAAACTTAATCCTTCAGGTCTGCGCTCAGAAGCGCTCACTTATCTATACTGCAAGTGCAAAAGCTAAAAGACAAAGTGTAGAGTAGGCCCTGTTGCCTCCTCACTGTCAGTGGTTATTGGTTAACCAAGTCAACCTATATCGAACAGTATCCGAGCGGTCTGAGTTATTTCACATTTTGAATACTCGTGATCCCAGTCGTTCTGCGAGGTGGACAGGCTCAGCAGGAACCCTGAAAAAGCTGGCAAACGTGGGCGGCATCGCCGCCTTCGATACCACATATGGATATCAGAGCCAGTCCTAAGCCTGGAACTCTCTTTAAGGGAGAAGCGCGAAGGTCGAACGGATGGGTGCAGATACTCCATTCGTAAAGAAAAATACGAATGAAATCCAATGCAAGCATTGGACTCCAAAAGGGCCTCGGCCCATGGATCCGATGCAAGCGTTGGACACCTACGGGCCTTCGGCCCGTGGATCCTGATGATGATCCCAGTCGTTCTGCATTTCGGACCGAGTGGAATACGTTTATGTATCAGAGGCCCTACAGACTCTTTGGCGACTTCCTTAGCAAGTCTTTTATGGGTTAGAGAGCAACTCAATTCTGAAATGAACTTCCTCTGAATTCCGTTAATTCTCGCTCCTCTCGCCAATGCCGCCGCTCAACCACCAGCATCTGCCTCAGGCTCCTCTACAAGTCACAGGATTTCCACTTCCTAAAACATTCCTACTCTAATCCATTAAATCCTCCGCCTTTCAAGTCTTCTCGTCACAAGAGAAACCCGCCTTAGCAGATGCTCAGACTACTCTATCTCTGACATCCGAAGTTGGATCTTTTCTGGACACCCTCTGACAAGACGCAGCGCTCGTGAATAAGCTTGTGCCCTTTTAAGTTGCGCTTTACAGATTTGAAGTTTATTAGCACGATTGCGTCGGTGCGCTCTGTCCAGTGGCGCATTGTTTCTTGGGTCTTCCGATGGCTTTTAGCACCTCTATTCATTTGGACAAAGAAAGCTCCCTAGAGTTTATAGAAGAGATCGTTGTCTATGCATGGCCAATCGAAGAGCCAAAACCGCCTTTGTCGAGACTTTTCTTTGTTTGAGACAACGAGACAGACACATTTATAAAAGACGTTTTTCTGTTTGAGACAACCAGCCAGACAGACAGAAAGACCGACAAAGGCACAGAGACAGACAGTGAGAAAGACAGACAAAGGGACAGAGACAGACAGGGAGAAAGACAGAGGCAGACAGATAGAGATGAGACAGACTAATGTCTTTCCACATGACCGCATTATACAATGCGTAAATAGAGTTCAGGTCATGAACCAATTGATATGGAAATAGGCAAATATGTGCTTGGGAGGATCAACTAGCAAACGATTGACATCTTTCACAATTGTCAATTTCGTGTAACGTTGGTGGACACTACACAGAACGTAGCATGCGTAATGCAGCGTTAGACCTCAGTTAAACACAAAGACAGAGACGCAAGCAGACAAACACAGATAGAGAAATAGAACGAGAGAGAAAAGATGAAGAAAGAGACACAAGAAGACAGACAAATCAGACACAAAGAGAGACAGAAACAAAGGCAGACACAGAAGGAGACACAGAGACATAGAGGTATACTCACATGACTGGGCATGACCGGAGGATATCAGGTACGAGGCTAAGACGAGAAGGGATGAAGCGAACGTCAACGGCTCCAGCCCACGCCTCCCGCCCTGCAAACACAATCCAATCTTTGAGTCAATGTTATATAATACGATAAAACAAAATACAGTAGAATACATACAATAAAATAAAATACAGTAAACTACAATGCAATAAAATGAAGTGCAATGCAACATAAAAAAATACAACCCAATAAAAAATAAAATACTTTATATGGCCCAATTTATATGACTGGGTAATAGGCAGTGTTAAGAAAAGTGAATGCTTTGGCCATATTCCCAAACTTTCCTCGCCATTTTTTCTCAACATCTGTGCCTAGTCTTGGGGTCGTCCTTGATCAAGAACCTACTTCGTCTGAACATCTAAAATCTCCTTGATCAAGTACTTCCCTTTTGTGCAGATGTTTCGCTTGCTTTAATCATCTGCGCCAGTTACGGCTCATCCCTCGTTTTCTCTCACCTAATGCTATGCTTACTCTTATCCATGCGTTTAGTAGTAGTAGAATTAGTATTAGGATTATAAGTAGGATTCACTCTTGCAGTGACATTGTTTTTGTGGGGTTTCTAAAATGCGCTTTAGAAAAAAAATAATCAAAGTCCAGATGCATCTATGGGCGGGTCTTTCTTTTAGGAAGTTGGAACGCATTGGGCAGATGGAAAGCGTGCTGCAATGGTGTTATTGGTGGCATCTCAAAATTTGGCCATATCTTGCATTTCCGGTGTGACGACTTTATAAGTTGGCAATTTCTCTGCGTATAGAATTTAGCATTTAATTTGAGTCTCACAATGCCAGCTATCGGGAATGCCCCTTCTTATTTACGCGAGTACTCCTGCCCCATTTCAGGGTTGGTCGAGGTGAATTAGTTCTTTTTCAACGCATTTCGACGATGCAAAGATGGGCAAAACCCTCTGATAACTAAAAAGTCATGAAATGCTTGAGCAAAGTAGATAATATCTGGCGAAGAGAGCGAGAGGTACCGAGTTCGAGCCCCCGTAGGGCGGATTTGCTTTGTAGGCTGCTATTAGCGCCGTGTATTACAGGCTGTCTGTTCTGTTAGTAGTTAACTAGTTAAGATTGTTTCAATTGCATAACATGTAAATGTACAGCGCAGTGCGTTTGTCAGGCGCTAAATTAAAGAAAAGATATTGTTATTATTATTATTATTATTATTAGTATTTGCTTACTTCCATCCCGCTCCTTCAAGTTCTGGATCAAAAGTAAAGTAAAGTAATTGCTTCCACCTTCAAGTTCTGTCACTACCCCAAACTTCTTTCAAAACCGTGCAAACGCATGTTACGTCATAGAGACCTATAGACGTCATTGTTAGACAATACACAATCGGCTTAAGGATAATTATTATGCTCAATAATTATTCTGTTGCACGTTAAAAACGGGTCGCCAATTATATGTCGGGCTTCTTGCGGTTTGCTCAACGTCGACTATAGGTGCTATTAAATTTTTCTCCTATAGTGGCATGACAGGCTTGTCGTGGGCCAAGTAAAAGCCTTTTGTGTCATCTTCCAATGCTTATATTCGACTGGTGTGAATTTGCCGCCACCAAACAGTGATGTATCGAGGTCTTTTGTCGGAAAGGCCTTGCGTGAAGTGGAGTTGACTGTAAGACTGTATATGGTTGTATGTATGTATCAAGATGTTTATTAGAGCGCATCATAAAAGCAGTTCATAAAAGCGCTGCACAATGTCATGACTACCTAACTGACTTAGACAAGTAGATTTTTAGGACTGTTTAAAAATGTGGGCTCAACAAAGTCAAATGTAACAGTGGGTACATGTATGTACAGCACAGAAGACTTAGACGTCATGGTATGAGAAGGAAAGCACGTTATGTTGGACTCGGATCAATCATCAATGTAGTGTAGGCCTAATGTTAGTCTGCGAACTTTTTCAACGCCACACCAAAGCCACGTTAGCGAGACCAACTTATTCGCCAGCTAATATCAAATCGAGTTCCCAATGGCCAGGTTGTTTGGTCTAATTCGGTGCCAGGTGAGAATCTGGGGGAGGACAGGCCGAGGAAACAGCTTGGTGTTACGGTGGAAATCACGGCACCTACATATCTCTCCCTTAGCGAGTGGAAGGCTGAGTCGGTCCTTTTGGAAGGTAGCGGGAATTGATCCCGCGTCCATGCTGATCTTCTGTTTTTCGTGTCGCAGTGCTACCATTACCCTAAACCCCTCCCATCCTCCTAACTGCTAACTTAGTATTTGGAGTGTAAGAGCGACTCTTCGCAATTGTAGATCGTAATCGTGAATGTATAATTATGTAATTACGACAATTAATAGAGCATCGTCATTAGCAGGCTCGGCTACTTCTAGGATGCTTTACGCTGTCAACTGTCAACGAAAACGCCAAGACAGTGTTACGTAGTAAGTACATTATAAGTGCTGACAGACAGACAGACATACAGGTAGAGACAGACAGGCAGACATAGAGATTGAGACAAAGAGAGACAGAAACAGAAAGAGGAACAGGGAGACAGATAGAGAAAGAGACAGGAAGTGACCTGATGAATAAACAAACAAGACCGAGAGGACATCAAAAGCCTAAGCCTACGTTGAGACATTTTTGTACGTATACACAATTACGACACATCGTACTCACTAGATGCATGCATGGTTTTTTTATCAAGCGCCTTTTCAGTACCTCATAAAGATACACATGGGCACACCGACATACACACAGACATGCTGGATAGCAGACAGCAGCAGAGGAACATGCAGCCAGACAGACATGCGAGACGACAAAAGAATACAGAATGGCAGACAGACGGCAGGCATATCTCAAGAATGCAGCAGGCTGGCAAGAATGCACAGAGGCAGACAAACAGACAGGGCTGGCAGACAGATAGATAGACACAACCAGACATAGAGAGACAGGCAGTTCTACAAACAGGCAGACAGACAGACAGACAGAGCACACATACGGACAGGCTGACAGATCAGACTATAGATTCATTCATTCATTCATTCATTCAGAGCATTTATATAGCGCCCCTTCAAGAAACTACTCAGGAGCGCTCCCGGCCCAGCCACGACTAAAGAAAAAAGACTTGAGGGACTTGTAGAACCCTGTCAGATGGCTTACAAGTAAAAAACGAAGCTTAAGTGGTAGGTCATTCCAGATGGTAATGCTGGTAATCATTATCATACAGCCGATCTCCCAATTGTAGACCAATGTCTGAGCAACGATTTACAACTATCCCCCCCCGCCCTCAACGCTGCCCGTTTGAATGGGTGCCACACCATTTAACACTAGAACGTCGGCTCTTTTCTACCACCTAAAACGTCGGAATGGGTCATTTTTGACCCATACAGTTTCATTTATAGAAACCATGTATTTTTTAAGGATAATTCTTCTGCAGTGGAAAATTCCGCCCCATAAGTAATATTTTGGATACAATTCCGCGGCAGGAGACTTTTGCGCATGCGTAGTCTTCTGCGCATGCGCATTGTCCAAACTGTGTTACTTATATCAATTGGGGTCGTGAGGGTCGGTTAGGGTCAGATTAGGCGTTGTGATGGTCGGTTAGGGTCATGATAAGGGTGAGTGTCGTCATTAAATAAAATGCTAAACACTTTCCGCCGCAGAAGTAATTTCTTTATGCACTGCGTGGCGGAATCTTCCGCCGTAGAAGCACCGCTCATTTTTGCACGAGTCCTGAAAATAACTGAATGATTTACTGATATCATTGTGATAAGTTCTCAGAATGTTAAACTTTTAATTTATATATGCTTCCCCTAAAGTGCCTGAAGGTACTATAATTTAGAGGTGTCAAGTTCCTCAAGCGATACTGAACATGAGTCGTCTCCCAGACACGCTCGTGCTTCTGTTTCAGTGCATCGCTGGATGTGACGCATTATGCCTTCATCAACAGAAGTTGAAACGCGATCAAAATAGAACCTTTTCTTATTTGTTGTATCGCAAACAGCGTTAGTCCTGAAACTTCGCGGAGCACGTTCTGCCTGCTTAGCCTTCCACGAGGTGCATCATCGGGTGAAATCACAATCCAGACAGTCCCATCCCTTGATGCTTCCCCGGTTTCTGTAGCTGCTACATTGAGTTGTCACGATGTTGAAATGATGAACGACCCCTCTGTAACCACGACCTCGTCCTCGACCATGTGCACCCCTCGACCACATGCACGCACACTTCCAGAGATAGGAACGTCAGGATTTCTAATGCTAACTTGTCCACCATGATCATTTTCGACACTTGAAACAGAAGAACTGCTACTTGCCTCAACAGACAGGTTTTGTATTCCGGTATCTGAGACAGAGGCCTCACTATCATTGACTTCCGATTCGATGGAAGTGTCCTCACCGATTTCTCGAATCAAACGAAGGGCTTGGTTTGCTGCAGGCCTATATATCGTACACGACGACTCATTTTAGCGCAGGTATCGATAACCCTCAGATATAGCTGTTTTTGTATCAATTGTGTTTGAAACAATAAACAAAACTGTTTGCAAATGGCAGGAAGAACGTCAGCTTTGCAATGCCGTCAC
Organism: Aporrectodea caliginosa; assembly: GCA_020284085.1. Taxonomy (NCBI): domain Eukaryota; kingdom Metazoa; phylum Annelida; class Clitellata; order Crassiclitellata; family Lumbricidae; genus Aporrectodea; species Aporrectodea caliginosa. The sequence goes on from JACEVL010000574.1 coordinate 534,919, forward strand.
AAATATGTAAGGTTAATATAAGATATACACTAGAAATATAGGCATTTGCAGTATTAGTGTCATGGGTCAAAAATGACCCCAATCCGACGTTCTAGGTATTGGCTGCTATAACTCCTATACCTGACCAGATATTAATAAGATATTTTCTTCTATGCCTTTGCGGCCACAATGCCATAGATGTCATAAAATAGTTTCCTTTAATGGTTACTGGGTGCTACATGGCACGCTCGCAAAGTGCGCTATGGGTCAAAAATGACCCATGCCGACGTTCTAGTGTTAAGGGACCGTGTTTTAAAATCGTTTAAATGATTAGGTTGTATGACTTTTCTGTGACTTTACATATATTATGAAGGCCACTTTCATGCAATTCATACGTCTATAGCCATATCCCAAACTACTCCCAAACTTGTCTGGTCAGTCAATTCAGAGCAATAGGTTACCCAACAAGGTTTTGCTTCTGTTTTTAAGGTCACTCTTACTATCGTACTGCCTCGTGGTGTTATACTCTACATAATCTTTTAACTCCTTTGATTTTATCGCTTTTTTTCTAGCTTTATTTCTTCTGTAGATAACTTCGGTGCATTCGTTATTCCAGAAGGGAATAGGCCCATGTTTCCTACTTTCTTTCTACTCATTTCTTTTCTATTTATTAGGCTATACCTCTTTTTAGGTTACGTAATTTGTTAAGTTAATCCAAGTGAACTCCGTAGCCTTATTTAAGTATAACTGATCTAATTCCAGCTAACTTCGTACTAAAGCAGGCCCAATCCATGATAGGGGCCTATTCCATCAAATTCCAATCCAAAGTTTTTTGTTCCATAGCGGCGCACTTGGATAAAACTTATGTGACAGGCCTATGTTTCCGTAAGTAGCCTATGGGATTAAAATCCATGAAAGATTCCGATTATAGCCTATCGACGACAGATATCGACTACAGACGGAGGTTCTTTATCCCGACATAGCCTCGACAATTCGACATAGCCTAAATCTTTATATTCCGATTAATGAGGGTGATGATTACTTTTGCTTCTTTTATTTTCGCCTCCATAACCGACGCCATATTAGACGCTGTCCAAATACTGGAGATGTTTACGCCAATATATAATTATTATTGGACGTTATTTAAATTAGCTGCATAAAGACCTTTATAAAGGTGTGCTTTTGAGAAATGGTGTCTTAAACATTGATTACCGCGTTACTAGCCACATAAAGTTGTATTGTGTCATACGAACGGCGAGAACTGTGCAAAATAATTTCTGCCGACGTCAACGACCTTTGTTGTCACAAGATTTCGTTAGACTCTGAATCCTAATTCCTACCAGCAATAGCCTATTCTTTGTATTACGCCTAACTTGATTTTTGAGTAAAACTATTATTATGCTTCGGCGAAACCTGTAGCCCTACAACTTCTTCTTAATGACGCCAACAGCTTTTGATACCAAAAATATCATTAAACTAATAGAAACTTGAAAAATTCAGTAGGAGCCTAGGTCTAATAATTATTGGAGATGATACTAGGTGGTCGTACACAAGTTCTCAAATGCGCACCTTTTTAAAATTCTTCGTGCAACTAATTCAAACAACTTTAAAGCGTAGCCTATCCAGCTTTGGGCTGTTTCTGTCTTTAGAGACGATTTCTTAATCTGCAACTAATTTTAACATTCAGTAAACAAATAATTATAGGCCTAATATTATACTATCAATAGGTAGGCTATAGCCTACATGTAGTATGCTGGAGGCAACATTATATAAACATACAATATGATACAAATAAAACAAAAGTTAATAGACACATGTAGGCCTACATCTATGAAAGCAGCATTTTCAATTTAACGCTTAGGCATTGCCAACTTGTTTCCCATACTCAGCACTCCTACTATTCATGACCTTTGACCCGAATGTCTACGCATAAATAAAACGCATGGTCTACTAAATATGCGCTAAATAACCAACAGTGTTATTTAAGCCATCTTTAAACTCGCAATAGGCAGAGCTGTAATGGGCAACCGAATGCTATCTATAGGCCTACTCTAAAATAGGCCTTAGAGGCCTGCGTGGGCCTACGACGACACGAAGCAGCCAGCCCTTGCAGTGGGGTAACAGAGAAACACAAGTGGGAGGGTGCCACTGTATTTTGTCGTCACTGTGCTATATAGCCAAAGGATGGGCGTCGTGATTAAGTCACCCACGATGGCAGCTACTCTGAATGCAAACACAATGACATCACTCCCTCCCTCGCTTCTCACTCCACTCCACTCCACCCTACCCTACCCAGACATCTGACCGGACGCCGCATCCTCTGACCACTGGACATGGCCGAGTGAACAGATAGCTGTGAGACACATAGCGTTCAATGGTGGACGTCGGTAGTCAACCGTGAAAACGGTGCAGTTCGGTGCAACAGCTCTTGTCTCTCGGCAAATCAGCTTCAAGCTGGAAATTCATAACGCATCAAACACGAATCGCGGACCATTCTACCTATCGATAGCTTTTGTTATGCCTAAAACAAAGCGAGCAGTCAATTAAGGCTGCCTTGAGAGGCAGTCATGGGTATATAGTGTTGGCGACTTCACTTTCTTGACCTCGGCATATGAGGGCGGATAATCAGTTCGCTTTTTATGCCGTTCCTCAGCAGAGTGGGAATTACTGTCAGACCTACAGACGATTTAGATAGACCTACACAGAGTTTGCTTACGTGACATAAAGACTGGGCATTAGGGTGGTTCTTAAAAATAAAAGTGTGAAACTAATGTTCGCCAAGGTTCCATTTGGTTCCATTCCATCCAGAAACATCACACAAAAAGTTGTATGAAAAAATTTTAATATTTAGGACTGCCACAACACCATCAAAGTTTCACCCTTTATCAAATATAGGAGCACTCGAACAGTAACCATAATAGTTGTAATCAAAAATGAAAAGTGAACACTTAAACCAGGAATAAATTCAACTGCCTGTAGTAGGTCCAGATTACAGCACAATTACATTTATTACATGCCTGGTTACTTGTGATTACACTGATTAGTGATTAAAATTATTTATTAGAGTTATTATTATTATTGAGGAAATGGTAAAAGTTAATAACTTCTACAAATATGGGCATATTCTGAAAATTAACACACCATTTTATTCAGTTTTAAGAGCTCTTTCTAGCGGTATATTGAATGGCAGTTAATTAGTTTTCAATTAGAATATTTTACAAGAAAACCTACAATTTTCTCGAAAAACGCTTTGTCTCGTAACTTTGGCCCTCTGGTGGGGGCGGACGACATTCATATTTTTTTATATTTTGAACAGTGTTTGATCCATGCCAGTAGGCAACTTTTGGTTGCTATTACTTTTCGAATTTCTAATTTTCGCTTATTTTCACTCCACCCTTTTGTGTATGCTTGTTCGAATAGATTTGTGGTTATCGGTGTCAGGAACTAACGGATCAAATACCACTAAAATGCCAATACAAATTAATAATAAACAATCAATGAGAACATAAACATTGTAGAAATTATTTTTAAGTTGTGCTTAAGTAAAATCATCCAGCTTTTCTGTTGAAAACTAAACATAGGTCCAAAAATGCGAATCAAATACTTATACTAGAAATGACGAAAATTATCTGTAAAAGTCAAAATTTCAAAGACGTTGTGGCAGTCCTAGATATTGTTCAATCCTGATAATTGTTGGGCTACATTACTTCTAAACCAATTGGCACGGAATGCCGGGTTGGCGAAAGTAAACAACTGAAGTTGAAAATTTTTCATTAGAGATGCAACCACCCTACTGGGCATCTCAGCTAAAACGCCATAACTTATGTAGCCTACACACGAATGCCTAGTAGCATTTCCAGTATCTAACGACATCTTATGGCGACCAGGGTCGCTGACAGGCACTCCTCCTTTTCAGGGTTTTAGACTGGCACTACGGGTAGGCCTAATGGTGGCATTATAGACTTGCGCACAAACTGACACCCCACGATACAGACTTTGGAGCCTCAGATTGAACAATGACTTGTTCACATCGACACGCGAACCTATACGAACTCGTGACTTGTCCACGAATTCGCATCGTAAAGATACAGACTTATCAGAATAATAGATAATGGATAACATATAACAGATAGTGGATAATGGATAATGAATAATATTTTATAGTGGATAGTGATTAATGGATAATGAATAATATATAACAGATAGTGGATAATGGATAACGAATAAGAAAAAACTTAATATATAACAGATTGTCGATAATGGATAATGAATGATATATAATGAATAGCAAATAATGAATAATGAATAACGAATAATGGAAAATGGATAATGACGTTTCAGATCCATGCACACCTATTCGCATGAAGAGATACCGACTTTTATCTAAATCCAAGCACAAACACGTAAACAGTCACACACACATAGACAGACACACAGACGAGCACATAGAAGAAGACAGACAGACAGGCACAAACAGATAAACACAGGCACAAAAACAGAGACAAACGCAGACACACACGCGCACGTCCATTTTTAGATCGTTCTTTTGTTACCTGTGATACAATCTCCCATTGGAAGATTCTAAGAAAGCGCTATATAAATCGCCAGATACATACACTTAAAACATATGTAAACCACAGACACATACAAGCATAAATACATGTACAGTACGTTGTTGTATCCTTCGGTTCCTGTACTGCATCCTCTCGTAGTAACGTCTTCAAACTTATTCAACTCATCTTCAATTCGAATCTTTATTCATAATATTTAAGCAAAAACCAAGAAGAACCCAAGCCACCAAAACGGCTTATATACCTCTCAGAAATACATTCAGACTCACTTCGAGAAGTAGGCCTACACAACCTTATTTTCACAATATTCACAGCACTCCTTGGCCATCCTTTCACACGGTTCTCACCAAAGGCAACCGTACTTTAAGCGATACAAATCATCATACAGTCAACCAGAGAACTACACATCTAACCAATAAAACTTAAGGATGGTGCACTTATTATTATTCGCACTGCACCTGGCAGCAGATGCCTTTCCTCCAATTAAAAGAATTCAATATATGCCTTCTTACATAGATTATATGCCAATCAAAGTGAATGTATTACACACTAATGCACAACTGCAACTAATGCATCACAACATAAACTAAATGTACCATAACATTGACAAATGCACCACAACACTAACGCATCATACAAACATCAACTAAGTACCTCTGTTAAGCTCAGAAGATTACAACACAAGATACATTACGACTACCTACTGCAGGCACGTAGAGAGAATTAAATTCAGGAGGAGGCAACTTTACAGACCATTGGCAAAATCCTGGTCATTAGGGTCATTAGTCAATAGAAGTTCCAGTATATAAAAAAGCACTCAATGTGCATGTAGCTACGCCTATGACCTACTACTGTCTCATACTGCCTCAGAACAGAATAACCAAATGATGAGACGGACAGATGACAAACAGACTGCAATTCACAATCACAGCATTTGCCTTGCCCCACGGCAATTCCTAGCAAACACGACGCAACCAGATAACTATAATTCTAACCAATGAAACTTAAGGATGGTGCACTTATTATTCGCACTCCACCTGCACTTGCACGTGCACTCTGGTACGCCTTCCATTTCCCTGGTGGCACCACATACCTACTTTCTGACAGGACTCTCTAGGTGACACCAACCCCAATTCCTAACAACGTACAATAAAACACATACCTATACACATACCTAATGCATGGTTACGGCTTCGCTTTCATATGCTATCGGTGGATGCCTTGTGCAGTATATACTGCCGCAATAGCAGTTACTAATTATGATAACACACATGTATAAACAAACTTATTATGCATGCACGCGTATTGCACGTTCATATATATGCACACATCTACCTACATCATACATACTACAAGCACTGACATGCAAAAATAGACTTGAACACAGCGCTTGCCTTCTAGGCTTAGAGAAGACAGGCAGGCATAATAGAAAGTCACTGTACATACAGACTTGGTTTGATTTCTGTCCCAGTTAACTGGTCCACTTAACTGGCAAAACACTCACTGCCCAATGCGTTCCAACGTCCTAAAAGAAAGACCCGCCCATAGATGGGCTGGGTAAATAAACATTGGTCTAATAAGAACAGATCATGTTCAACAGAAATCATTCACACAACTCAGCTCGGCTAATGACTGCCAGGGACAATCTTTGGAACTTTATAAGACAATATCGAATTTCAGTTGTACAGTATAGCATGGATGGTGTGGTGCATAGGCCTATAAAGTCAGCTTCAGTGCTGGGGGGGGGGTTTAAAATCTAGAAAGGCAAGAAAATTATCGACACCCTAAGGTACGAAATATCTATAGTGTTTTGGAGATTGACCCGCCTGAAAGCTAAATTTTCTAACAAAGTTAATTCGTCAGTGCCCATGGGGCATCAGTCCCCAACGAATCCTCCACCGTTTGGGTTAATTTGCAGTAAATGACAAAATGCGAGCTACAGCGTTTGCTTAGGATGGACAGAACCTGTGGTTAAACATCGACTCGGGTCAATAGAGTTCAGACAATTCGTGCATGCTACGCTGCCTGTGGAGTCACGGTTGAGTCAACAGTATCAAATGCCTTACGCTACTTGCTGTAATTGATGTCTGTGTGTCACCATTTCTCGACTAGATCCCCCTCGCTCGTCTCATCACAGCACGAACCATCTCTAACGTGAGACAACCTATTCTATTATCTGTGTCCCTCTTCGAAATTTCTCTAAGAATTCCTACTCATCTATTCCAGCGCCATCTTCCAATCTTTCTCGATCTAATCAGAGCCCTCTTTAACGCCTCCTCGTTCTGGCAGCTGGACTTGGATCGCCGTTTTATATTTCTGGGAACCCCTCTGATTTGATGCAGCGCTCGTGAATAAGCAGGTGCCCTGAACTTTGCTCTCAAGTGATGCTTCAGAAATGTTGAGTTTACGATTACTTCCAGTCCCTGTTCTAAAGATACTCATGGAGTTACCAATAAGAACAAGGCATACGCGATTCCCGAATTCTCTCAGACTGGTGCTTAAAGAGCGTTAAGTTATAGTTTCTATCGTAAATGTAACCGTAAACTGGAAAACTTCGAAGTCTTAAATTGAAAGCTAAGCATGTTACACACTCGCATTCAGTGGCGCTGCGTCAAGTCAGAAGGATTTTTTATAGATACAGTTTGACTTGTCGGGAGACCAAACAGGGGACAGAGGAGCTATACAATACTGCATACACATCATATCTTGGTATCGAGAAATAAAACCAGCACTTTAGGTAGGTGCCTCAAAGGTTCCATGTAAATGTTGTTATAAGTATTTCTATTGTGGTAAATACAATGCTCGTAACCAACAAATGATTGGGTGTCTTAGCCCAGACACACAGAACCACGCTGTGAAATATGCTAAGAAAACCACAACGGTTTCCGAGTCCAAGTCATAAAGTAAACACTGTTCTTCCCTTTCTGTCCTGTCGAACTTATACTGACGAGGCGTGCCATTCAGAGCTTCTTAGAAAGGCGCTATTTAAATCTCTAGGCACATACGTATCTGCATTTATACACGATGTATGCTTCCATACATACCTACATACACATATGCACACATATGTACATACATGCATAACAAGCATACATACATTCAGACATACACAGTATTACATACACATACATACAGATGAGGAAACAGGGAAACTGCCTGGAAAAGGAGATCATACAGGGAACTGTACCAGGAGCAAGGACACGGGGAAGACCGAGAATGGGATGGCTTAACAACATCAGCATGTGGATGAATATGCCTTTTCATCGATTGTTGACGGAGACGGAAGATAGAAAGAGGTGGAGAAGACTTGTCCATGGAGCGACCAACCCTCGGATCGAGGATGGTTGAAGACAAGACAAGACATACAAATACGTATTTATATTATTACAGTAGTTTTACATAGCGCCCCTTCAAGACAGTCTATTCAGTATGCATACTTTGGTCCGTCTCTGTCTCCTTTGGTCTGTTTCGGTGTCCTTTGGTCTGTTTCGGTGTCCTTTGGTCTGTTTCGGTGTCCTTTGGTCTGTTTCGGTGTCCTTCGGTCTGTTTCGGTATCCTTTGGTCTGTTTCGGTATCCTTTGGTCCGTCTCGGTGTCCTTTGGTCCGTCTTGGAATCCTTTGGTCCGTCTCGGTGTCCTTTGGTCAGTCTCAGTGTCCTTTGGTCCGTCTTGGTATCTTTGGTCCGTCTCGGTGTCCTTTGGTCAGTCTCGGTGTCCTTTGGTCCGTCTTGGTATCCTTTGGTCTGTCTCAGTGTCCTTTGGTCTGTATCGTGTCCTTTGGTCAGTATATACACATACATACACACATACATACAAACAAGTATGCATATCTGCATGCATGTACACGTACATTCCAGACATAAGCTTACTTACAGACAAGACATGAATGCCAGGCATTTCCTACAAACAACAATAATTTCTACTGTTCAAAAACATTTGAAACTGTATCTAACTAACCATTGTCTTTGAGCGTTTGGCGAAATCCCCAAATACAACGGAACAGAGGACGACTCTCAGACGGTTCCAGCTTACATCCGAAAAGAAAACGTCATCGCTGGACAAGTAGAACAACGAAAAATCACCGTCAAGCTGACCCCCGTATTAGTCGAAGCACAGAATCTCGCAGTACAGGATTGGTCACGGATGGCAACTATCTCAATCGGTCTCGAGACTCACGCGAATCGTTGCAAACTGCAGAGTGTGGTCGTCACGGACGGGTGAACGCTGTCAAACGCCTCGTGCGCTCGCTGTTCCATGCCGACAAGCAAGTCTACTTTGGGTTTACGATAGGCGTGTGCGACGAACCGTGAACAGCGGACGACAGATGGAGTGAGAGGAGACGGTAGATTCCTCGCTGTGTAGGCGACTATATTTTTAGCACATCGTGTACCGTGCTCTCAGTCGTACGCGTTGTATTCAAACGAGCTGATACATCAGTCGCAAATATTCTCATACATCTGTTGAATACGGTGTGTTCAAATATTCGGAGATAATGTCCAAGGGGAGTGCGCGATATAATTGTTGTAGATTAAAATAAGGATAGGTCAACGGCCATAAGGTGTCGCTAAACATTGAATACATTCCTTGGTTAGCATGATAGGCTATCAGTTTAGAGGCATGGGTTCAAATCATCACCAATGCAGAAGATATATCGATATATCTATTCCATTAGCGAACTCAACATATATAAGATGAGTGCGCTGTCCGTCGACTGTCGGTCAGAAGATCAGACGGTGAGGTTGAGCATTGGACACCCGCACATATATGCCGAGGCGCAAGAAAATAAAGTCGCCATAAGTTCAAACCCATGGCTGCCTCTCGAGGTTAGCTTAAGAGACTGTTCTTATGCTTCTACTCTTACTCCTTCTTTTCTTCTTTTTCTTCTTTTTTTCTCATTCTTCTACTCTTTCTGCTCCTCCTTATTTTATTTCTCTTTCTACTCTTACTTCTTCTTCTTCTTCTGTCTTCTTCTGTCTGCTTCTTCTCCTTCTTCTTTTTCTTCTTGTTCTTGTTCTTCTTGTTCATCTTGTCTTCTTCTTCTCTTTCTTTTCCCATATTTTCTTCTCCTCTTTCTTCTTCTCCTTCTTCTCCTCTTCCTCATCTTCATACTCCTCGTGCTCCTTCTTCTTATCATTGTGTACTTCCTACTCCTCCTCCTCCTGCTCATCCTCCTCCTGCTCCTTCTGCTTCTTCTCCTGCTTCTCCTCCTACCTCCGCTTCTTCTTTTTCTCTTCCTCGCTTTTGAATGTCGCTCGCTCTCGTCCGTTCGTCGTGTAGTCAATCAACAGGTGGCATGTTTTGCGCCCCTTGGTTTAAGTTCGGATGCTTTTGCCTTGATAACGCAATGTAACGCAAATCCCTTGAAAATATCAGCGCTAAATAAGTTTTATTCGTCAGACGGGACCAGGTTAACCATCGGCGCTCAGTCAAATCAAGTCAATATGGATCGAGTGTTTTAGTGAACCTCGGGGTCCTTTGGTTGGTCTCCGTGTATTTTGATGTGTAAACATAAATGCAAATCTCCGTAAATTCTCAGCGCACCACAAAAACCGTGTCAGAACGACCAGCCTAACACCAACGCTATGTCAAATCAGGCTCGCAAGGGATAGGTTGTCTGTCTTTTTGGTGCCAGGTCAGATTCCTGGTTGGGAGCAAGTCCGAGAGACAGCTTGGAGCTGTGATGGCTATCTTTGGTGATGGTGAAGGTGATGGCTATTACAGGAACAAAGTGGGAACGAAGAGCTACTCTGTTTTAAGCGAAATGTGCCGTATTTACGCTATTTTACAAGGAGCAGCTCCTCTGCCTCTTCTCCCTGGTCTGTCTGGTAACCTGACTCTGAACTTCCTCTGACCATCTCTGGAAACCCATTTGACATGAGCAGCGGTCATGAATAACCTAGTGCCCTGCGTTTAGCTTGAGAGTAGCCTTTAGAAAAGTAAACACGGTGAGTTTACGCTTAGGATTAAGGACTTTCTGACCTACTGCTTCATGATTTACACAACTGACAATAGAGAGTTAGGAGATCGGAGATAGGAGTTGCTATACTGATGTAGGTATCTTCTGCAGAATCGTTGTCGAAGTTGACGCACAGTTTTATTATCTCAATTCACCGTCTGAATAAAAAGCTTAATTTGATCAAATAGCACAGTGAAATATTTTTAGAAATTTCCTATCGATATCAGCACATTAATTTTGATGCCATGAGAATGATGAGATGTCGTTAAACTGGTGGATCAAATAAAACGGGTAACTCCGCAACTGCCGGGTGTTGCCAGTCCGAAGCATGGATGAAGAAGGAGGGCAACAAAACTCGCCTCGTTAATATACAGCATCGTTAAGCATAAACTACCTACCGAATAAAACGCTTTCGTCTTAAAAAAATGATTCAACTGTTAACGCAGGTATAGCAGGCCTATACGCTAAATTGGACGACATTCTCTTCTGCTCTGGCAGTCAAAAGATGTCGCTAAACAATGATCAATAACATAATCAACGCTTTTAAGATGACGTAACTTTGTAGAGAAAGATGCATTAATAATTATACGAAATATCGAGGCTAAAACCATGGCTTTCGAGGCGCATACAATAACTGGGACAAAGGGACCTGGATCATCTGGCCTCGATGCGGACTGTGTCGTTTAGAAATTAAAGCATTTATAGGGCCTATCACGGACGTAGCCAGTGAAATATTTCGCGGGGGTCATAAGTTTTCGAGGAGGTGTTCCATTGGAAATCGTCCTATTTTTCTACATTTTTGGCTTTTAATAACAGTGCAATAACTTGTGCATTTTTTGGTAGGGGGTTTGAACCCGTAAAACCACCCCTAAATACGCCCATGGGCCTAGGCCTGTCTAATGACGCATATTTTGTGCCGTGCTGAGAATTTGTCACTGCATACGCCCAATAGGGCCCAAAGATGCGTCTAACTTAAGAAAAACGAGTCGCCTAGGATGGAGTAGAAGCAAGGCTAAGGCCGCTCAGATAATTATTGAACTAAGAGCTAAAAGTATTACCAAAATGACGCAAGTTAACATCAATAATTTTTGCTCAGTTTAGTCTAGGCCTATAGGCCTACTCATTCAGAGATTAAGCTAATTTACAAAGAAATTTAATTTTCCAGATGTAAGCATTAGAAGCTTCTACAGAATTGCAGACTACCGTCAAGTTCGAACAAACAGTGCATGAGTCGTTTGCTTCAACATTATATCCAGAACTCCTTGCACTGACGGCCATAAAGTACGTCTAATTCTGGAGTCTTTTTTGAGGGCATGATTTTAGCCAGATTGTCGTAGATTAAACTATTGTTTTCGGTTGTATTTATCCTAGTGGTTGTCTCGGAATGAGACGCAGCTGAATTGTGTGTGATGGTTTGACGAGTCCACGCGAAGTCTGTGCAGTGTCGTCCACTTTCTGGAGTCCAGTCGGAGGTTCTATGCAGAAGCGTTGAACAAGAGCACCCAGGAAGACGAACAGCTCATGACGAGCTAAGACCTCCCCAAGACACGAACGCTTACCTGTACAAAGAGACACATGTTACATAGGCCTACACGTACATATCAATTGCAAACCGCTGTATTTGAACTGAAGAACTGTTATGCAAGCATTCGAGACACTACACAGGGAGCTAAAAAATGTATTCAGCTACATAAGGTCAGAGACAATCATGCGAATTCTGATTCAGACAACCGCGCAATCTTTGTTTATTAGAGTAAAGAATTGTTACTACTTGACCAAGTTCTCTGATTCTGTCACCCAACTAGGCCTATATCGCGTTCAAGGGCAGCTTTCGGCGAGTGTGTCTATTCCGACACCGGTCCCAGAGTCGTGAAACGTTCTCCGGGCAAACGTTTGTTCTGCACAATCTATTTGCTTGTCGAATCTCAGCTTAAAGCTTAACTTTTTCTCCGTAGGTTTTCCTCGTCTCTTTGGACTACTGGCTTTCCACGAGAGTCGGTGATTTGTCATGCACTCCGCCTTTGCTAACGTGCGACCGTTTTGGTACTTGATGCCTTGAGTTTTAAACATTAGCGATTTAGAAGTACTATAACATATTTTAGGAAACAGAAAGCAATGAAGAGCAGCACATATTGAAGTAGAATTTAAACTATACTGTACTCCAAAATGTAGATCGCAATTAGCTTTCCAATAAAGAAAGTTTTATTATATATTCTATCTCCGGAATTAATTTTACAACGTGACTTGTATTGTTTGCTCTTTTAATTTAACTCCACTTTCTGGAACTAAGCTGCTGTAGGACGGGCCAGATTTGGTGTTGGGGCGTGGGGGCAAGTTGGCGGATAAATCAGTTTTTTTGCAAGTGATCGTCTACGATGATGCCAACACAATTAGTTTTTCTCCACAACGTATCTATTACTAACAGCTACATTCTAGCACAAAAGCAGGCATCTTAATATTTTGTAAGTTTGCAAGAAATGATCTCAAAATTTTTCTGAAAGTCAACCAACTTGCCCCTCTACTGGGGCAAGTTGGTTGCCTGCTTGGGGCAAGATGGTGGCTATATAGAATACACATAAATTTTATCTTTAATAGTGGAAAATAAATGCATTATGGTTGATCAAATTTGTTTAAATTAAAACACACAATTTAGTCTTAATAATGATGTCACACAGAAAATAAAATATTATTTAATTAAAATGGCAGTGTTTAAAAAATTGCAATAACCAGTTCATTGGCAAAGGCGCAAATGTGTTGCCGGGTCATGCCAAATCCTCTGGCACTCATTTCGAGTATTCACACAGTTCTTCTTCAAGAACATCTGGGAACACTTGTCGAAATCGTCCACCATGAACCGGGAATTAATAATTTTTTCGCTTCAGATAGCGACGAAGCGTTGCATATTGTAAGCCTGACTAGCTTATCATGGACGCTTGCTCCCACTTTTACATTGTCCTTCATCGATGATTGCGATTAAACCAGCCGATGACCAAGTTTTGTCCTGTCTATGATCCAACGTAGAATGAACAGCTTTCAATACTAACCAGTTTAATGTACCGTAACAATAACTAGGCACAGCAATAATTATTCTAATTGCGGGGCAAGTTGGTTGACCGGTGGGGCAAGTTGGTTGCGTCCGCCATCTTGCCCCCGCCATCTTGCCCCAACAGGTCCACACTGCAAAATCTCGTGGCTATGATTTGTACAGCGTGACTTGGAAAAAAAATTAATATCAGTAATAACTCACAATAAATGCTTAATAAAACAACCCCTTTGTCAATTTTTTGCATTCATGTTGATTAAGATATGCGACATTTTGTAACAGTGAAATATTTTTAGAGGTAAATAGAGAAACTTATTTTTAAGCGATAAACGGGAAAGAAATCATCGTAGCACGTTGCCGCTATGAAACAAAAGAACAGGCTTGGCTTGCTCATCGATAAACTTCCTGTTAGACTGTTTCCCTGCCACGCATTATAATTTTATAGCATAAAAACCATCTTGCCCCCACAACCAACTTGCCCCCACGCCCCTTACAAACTTATCCAAGCTACTTCTACGTTGTGCATCTGTGGTGCAGGGCAGAATATGACGAACATTGTTGACGTCTGTCCGCAAAAGCGTTTCAGTGGTAGGTTGTTGATTCTTCGTTTAACTCATAATGACGCTTTCAACTGGCTAGGCACGAAACGCGTACGATAAAAGAATAACATTTAAATGCAGAACTATTTGACAAAAGGATCTGAGAAATATTGAAATAATGGCAAGACAGCATCATGGACATCCCCTTCCAAAATACTATGGGATATACCCTCTATTTTCCAAAGAGAACAAAATGAAAATGAATAAGTATTGCGAAAGCGGTTAATTTGCAGCTCAAAACAAAAGATAGGTAGGTCTACTGGAAAAGAGTTGGGAACACAAAAAGGAAAATATAGGGCTCACTGCGGACTGAAATGTAGGCTACGTCTTACCAATTGAGAAAGGCATGATCTGATCTCTGAGAATTAAACAGTTGTTAGCATCTAGAAATCGCTCTGGTCTGAACTCAGTTGGATCCTGCCAGACCTTAGGATCCAAGTGAACACTGAACAGGTTTGGCAAGACCTACAAAAAGAACACAATGTCATACTGATGATGACACTAAGAGGCATTCAAAGACGATATATATATATGCTTTGAAAAATAAACTACATACAGTGTGATTCTCCTTACAGATTTAATGTTAGTTACAGTTACAGTTATAGTAAAATAATTCATTTTAGTTTTAGTTACAGTTAGAGTTAGTACATATATTATAGCTATAGTTAATGGATTTTATTGTTGCTCTGCTTAGTTGCAATACGACTAAGCGAAAGATTTTAGAGACATTTTCAGAAAGAGATTACTATGACTACTAATGTTGCGAATATGCGGCAGTCAACTTTGGTAGCAATCGCTACAGAAACGTTAACAAACTAACTAAATTTAGTAAAATGCTTCACCACTACTGGGTTAATTCAGAAATCCGAAAGTTGCAGCGCATTTTCACGTTCACGAGTTTGTCGATATTACACTTTTGATTTCTCTTTTTGACGATAATAACGATGAATTTTCGTTAGTGTTATCGTCGTTATAGTTAATCATATTCCTAATTTACAGTCATAGTTATCGTTGACGAAAAACAGTTGAGTTTTGTTAACGAACATTTCCGTTACCGTTATCGTTAACGAGAATCACACTGACCACTTATACGTTATTATACTTATACTTACGAATGTGTATGTAAAGTCAAGTGACCCCATATTGAACACCAAAATGGGCGTAAGAAAGAGAAAGGAAAAAGGAAAAAGTCAACAATAAAAAGGAGGGAAGATATGAAACTATGAATGAATAAACGAACGAATGATAGAACGAGTAAATAATGTAGAGAAACTAAATAAAGAAAGAGAGAAAAGGCAGAAATGAAGTTGTACCATTGTTCCGGCTGGTATCAAGTATCCGTTGATCTCAGTATCTGTCAGAGTAGCGTGTGTTACAGCAAAAGGTATGATGGTGCGAATTCTCATGACCTCGAGAATCACAGCTTCCAGGTAGACCAGGTCGGCCCTATCATCAATTGATGGGAACCTCTCCCTCGGAACAACACCGTCGATCTCATTGCGAAGACGTTCCTGGATGGTTGGATTGTTCGCTAAGAGCAAAAGTCCCCACTGGGTGGTGACGGAGGTTGTGTCTGAACCAGCGACGAAGAGATCCCTGATGGTGAGCATAAGCTGCTGTCGGTCAAAATGAGGTCCTTCCTCAGAGACGTACCTCTTCACCAGGCAGTCGGCTGTTTCTCCATCATTATTCAAACTGTTCTCCAACTCTCGCTCCAGTAGGCTCATGAGTTCCTCGTGTGCCTTTATTCCAGCCTCCAGGCGTTTTCCAAGGAACGGAATGAATCTCGTGACTGGAGCAATGATCAGGGCCACTTCGAAGGAATCCTGGAAGTGGTCGATACATTCCCTAATCCGTCGAAGGATTTCCTGTCTCTCGATCGAAGTCCTTTCAAAAACTCGACCGAACATAAATCCTGAAATGACATTAGCGACGCTGATTTTGAGAAGTTCTTCTGGGTTGAACGGCTGACCTTTCTTGTCCTCGATTGCCGCGACAAGAGCGTCCAACTCGACCGTGATCCTCCGCTCCGTGATGTTCTTTATCCCAAATCCAAACTCCTTAAGAATGGAAAGAGTCAGCTGGCGGTAGCGTTTGAAGTCGGCGTCGAAGTGTTTCATTATCAACCCTAATGACAATCTTCATTATTATCATTAATTGCCTCACGAAATGCTTCGTTTTCATCTCTAATTATGTAAAGAAATTTTTTGTTATTATCCGAATTAGAATCGAATATGATTAGATGTTTATATTTTCATGTTATTTAAGCCTTAATATTTAATTTTATATTTATATATATATATTCGTTTATTGAGAAAAACAATCCGACAGAAACGCAGAAATGCTAACATGAGTGATAATGAATAATTAAAGTTCATTAGAAAGTCTTAGAATAAACTAGTAAATATATTTATATAATGATCTGGGAATAAATTGAGAGTTGTCTTTGGGTGGGAGAGTACCGGTATGGTTGTGTGCTCTAGGTCTTAATTGGTGAGAGGAGAGGGGTCGGAATGGAGGTAGGAGTTGGTGAAGTACATGCTTGGGGTTGTGTAATATGGAGAAAAGGAGTTTCGCATCGGCTATAGGCCTATATGCGTACGTTTGCTATGAAAATTTATTGTAATGTTTATTATGTCATTTTGTAATGAAATATAGCTTAAAGTATACCCTGGGCTGTGTTAAGATGTATCATGAAATCTTTGAATCGTTAAACCAAGAGATTTAAGATAACGCGTTCTTTTATTGTGTAATTACGGAGGTGAACTACCTTTGGCGTTCTTGTTAGTGTACGTCTTTTCTATGAAGACATCCAATCGATCTGCAAATGGAATTGCGTGCTTCAGCAAGGCCTCTCGTATCGCTTCTCTGCCGTTCAACACCAAGAAAAACCTGTAAAAGTTGGTGATTACTGTTAGTCATGAGTAGGCCTATTGTATAAAATTGCTTGTCATCACTAATTTATCATCTCCTTTACAAAATCTGTAATTTCTCGTTAAAACCGTTCGAATTGTCTTAGACCAGTACAGTAGTAATTTAACCCAAATTTTAGTAGTATTACGGCTCTGCTCTGGGCGCAACAAACCAGGTCGGTGGTTAGTGCCCGGTTGCGCAATAATTTAGTGGTCAACGTGCTGGACTTTCAATCTAGACGTCAGCACCTCAAATACCTTTCGTGTTAGATTAAGTAAATGCTATCTTACTTCCTGCCGATGTAGAAGCCGAACACTGGTCCCAGCTGTTCAGCCTTTCTCATGAACTGCTCCGGAAGATTAGCGAAGTCTCGTATGAACGGAATTGAACCAATGAGAGGCAGCGACGGCAAACAGGGTGGAAGGGGTCGACGCCCCTCGGAATTTCCACGCATCTGGCTGATGAGGATGTGGACGAGAATGAACCCCAGGAGAAAAATGAACACCTCTGCCAAAGTCATCTTTCAACCTAGAAAATATAGAACCTTTATTTATTTTTAGAGGGAAACTACCATCTCTGAAAATTCATCTTTCAATCTAGAAAACTTAAATCCTGATTACTGTAGTAATAACAACAATTGGGTTCTGGGGTATTGCTAACGCATCCAATTGCGCACATCACTGACAACGTATGTGTAATAATAAATATGCAGGTCCTTATCAATCAATCAATCAATCAATATTCGTTTAATTTCAAAATAACCAAGTTGACAAAACGCAACAGGTTACAAGTAACAGAATTAGCTAAAAGAGTAAGGCTAACGTTAATAATTCTAGACAAATACAAGTAATTATAATTATAAGACAATTAAGTAATATGTATCTTTAAACAAGATACGTGGTATGTAAATACACTTATCATTGATTGGGATATTAAAGTTGTGAATTCTACAACGTAAGTTATATTTGATTTGCTGTGTAGGTGGGAAGATTCCTCAGAGAACATGACATGAATCCCCACAAATAGCCCGAAATAAGCCAGAATCAGCAGCTTGGGACATATCTACATCGCTAGGGGTAGTAGATAAGAGGAAGCCTCTACGTTTCATCCTGTTTAGCATAGGCCTACTTTGTAATTTGTTCCTATCAGTCTCACTGGCATAACCCCACCAGGCAGAGGAGGCATACATTAGGTGTGCCACAGTGGTTGCCATAGCAACATCAACACTTTAGGAAGTTTAGGAGAAGGTACGTCATACGTGCTGCAGGGAGAATGTTATATTTTGCCAACGTATTTTACTCCTATCTATGAGTCTGAGAGTATATAATTAGTCTAATGTGCTCAGAATATGCGCGGTATGTCTTCGAAGCGAGATGGTGGATTTTAGTAAGTGGGAAGACGACCTTTAGGTGAAGTTACAAAGCATGCGAAACGTATGCAGGAGGAAGAGGAGGAAAAGAAGAAGAAAAGAAGGACGAGGAGGAGGAGAAGGAGGGGAGAAGGGGCGACGAAGGGAAGAAAGAAGAAGGGATAGGGAGGGAGAAGGAGAAGTAGAGGAGGAGGAAGAAGAAGAACGGTCTCTTAAGCTGAGGCAGTCAGGGGTATGAAGTGTTGGCGACTCCATTTTCGTATACTATAGCCTCGGCTTACGAGGGCTGTTGGCCAGTCCTCTCTCACGCCGTCTGATCCTCACATCGACAGTGTACGGTCACTGTACGCATTATAGTAATGGTGATCCGAGACGGTAATGGTCCACCTTCAAGGACTTGCTGGGGAGCTCAGGAGCTACCTCATCGCCGGCTCCTCCTCCGTTCTCGGCTGACGAATATGCTAACTTCTATGCCACAAAGATCAATGCTGTTCGTCGTGACACTGCCGACTCTCCGCCGCCCTCGTTCTCCTCGACTGAGCTCTCTTTTTCCACCCTTGCTCCAGTCACCGAAGCTGAGCTGCGTAGCCTCATCCTCCTCGCCTCGCCTGCCAAGTCGTCGGAATTGGATCCTCTTCCGCCCTTTCTCAGCAAATCGAAACTCTCCTTCCGTTCCTGACGATCCTCTGCAATTCTTCTCTATGTGACGGTGTCTTACCGGCTTCACAGAAACGTTCCATCATCACGCCTACCCTGAAACAGACTGGACTGGATCCTTCTAGCCCTTCTAGTTTTAGGCCTATATCTAACGTCAGTTTTATCTCTAAACTAATCGAGAAACTTGTAGCTTCTCAGTTACTCAATTACCTAGACTCTAATAACCTTCTACCCTGCCATCACTCGGGTTTCCGTAAGGGTCACTCTACGGAGACTCTCCTTCTTAGACTTCTTAATGATGTCAATAGTGCTATTGACCGCTCTCAACTTGCTCTACTTGCACTCTACGACGTAAGTGCAGCCTTTGATACAGTCGACCATGATCTTCTCCTGCGTCGCCTCTCCATTTCTTTTGGTATCTCTTCCTTGCCTCTTCAGTGGCTTTCTTGATACCTATCTGATCGCTCTTCGTCTACTGTCTTTCACTCGTCGCGTTCCCCTTGGATCCCCGTACCTATTGGCCTTCCCCAGGGTTCTGTGCTCGGTCCTCTTCTCTATATCCTCTTTACTGCTGACCTTGAATCTGTTCTCGCTTCTAGTGCTCTTTCTAGCCACTCATACGCTGATGACCTTCAGTCTTACTTGCATTGTTCTATCATGAGGCTAGATTATTAATATAGGCTAGATTAAAGGGATTAAAGCATAAATATGGGAATGATAATAATGCATGAGTATATAGTTGTTGGGTTGGGCAACTAAGGCTAGAAGTGTGGGCTTGCATGGCATTGGTTAGGTATTTATCTCTGACAGGCAAAGTAGAGGTAACCTGGGCTGGGCTCCGTCTCTGATTGGACGGCTTCCCAGTTGCCTTCCAGGAAGCGCCCATAAAACCGGCTGCGCTTCTAGGAACGTTGCTTGTTCGGTGCCTGTTCGGGTTTAGTTAAAGGGTAATTGGGGTTAGTAACTGTTGGGGGTAATCTTTGGAAACGGGTTGGTGAAGCACTTCATTGTTTTATTAGTAAACTTATATTATTATTATCATCTTTATTATTGACAGTGTACACATAGTCGGTCTGTCATCATTATTATTATATTGCGAGTATAACTGTTTCTTAATGTTCATGTTATATTAAATGTTTAATATTCATCATGATTTATCTCTGTAGGTCCTAGTTAGGTAGTAATTCCCCATCGTCCATTCCGTATCCGGAGTGACTACCTAGTACATCTTATCAGTGATCTCTATTAATAATTAATACACACTAGTAAACATAATCTCATCAGACCAGACTAGTCTCCTATCATAGTTGGTGTAGAACGGGTAGCGCCTTATAAGTTATATCGCGCATTGTTTAAGACTCCGTAACCTAAGCTCATACTTATGTCATACTCTGATTTCAGTCGTCACACGGTTTTCTTTATTTTTCTTTAGTTCATCATTTTCATGAATTTTTTTTTACGAACTATTTTTGATTCGACTGGAGTGCTCACCAACCGGGATCGCATTGACATAAAATTTTAATTGTTCTGATAATTTTGGAAAATTTTAAGTTTAGTAATTAGCGACTCTTACCGAACAAGCCGCATTTAAAGCCTTTCTCTTCTTAATTGTTTAATTGCATTGGATTTTCTATGCATCGCGTTAAGCCTATGCTAATTTTCTAAATTGTAAAATTTTAATTTGGGGGTCTTCTCTTATCTCAAATTTCTATTTTGATATTTGGACGATATTTAGTGTTGTGTAGTTTTGTTTAAGATATTGTCTTCCGAGCGAGTGTCCAGACTGACGTGAGTTCACGAGCCGTGTCAACCGCTTTCTACTGAGCAAACCAGGGCGTTTCTCAGCGACCGTCTTCTCTCAGAGCGATTTCTCCTGTCGGTGATCGTGTTCCGTTCCGCTTCCTGAGTACAGCGCCTACGCCTACGCCTACGCCTTCAGGACCGCATCTGTTAGACGTTCTCTGTCGGGTTATCAGGATCAATCAAATCAAGAACCAAGACCATGACTCAATTGTTGTCAGGATTAAGGTAGGCTTGTTTTTTTTTTCCATTTTTTCCCTTTTCTCACGGTTATTCTTTATTCGGATCATTACACTGCTATACATACATATTTCTCAACCATATCATTTCTTTAGTCGTTGCTGCCTATAAGTACTGTTTTCATTGCCAGCGTATGTCTAGGCTTGAGTAGTTTCAATGCATATGTTGTTTTGCTAGACAGAGTGCTTAGACAGAGTTTATATAGCTCTAGGCCTACTTGTTACAGTCTTCAGGAGTTGTCATGTTTCTCACCCATATGGTTTAATTTTATAATCTGTGTCCTTACTTATTGTCTTATCGCTGTTTTATTGACTTTTCTTCGAGTTCTGCATTTATCTGTCATTGGTGGTACTATATATATACACTGCATTACAGGTTTCATATTTTTGTCCGGAATTCTTTTTCAATCTTTCATCAGTCTATTTTTATCGCATTATTTCTTGTTTCTTTTGACTGTCTTTACTAATTCTTTCTGTTTTACTGTCGTTTCTTTCTTATCTTGGATTGTAGGTCTATAGTTTGTTATACATATTGGCTTGTCTTAGACTTGTTGTGGGTGGTGTTTGACCCACGCTTCACAGAGTTTTTATAGCGCCATTTTCATTTTTAGTTTTGCGTCAAGTGTTTAGCCTTTTCTATCTCAATTACGTGTTTCTTTCACTTGGCATACATACATACGTTGCCTTGTTGTTTAACTGCTTAATTGAGCTCTTAAATTATGGAACCTTCATCTTCCTCTCCACCTAGAGTGCACGATCCTTCAAAATTTGTGTCCTTTGGACCTGCGTTTTCAACCCGAAGCAAAACACTTCATAATGCTCCTTTACCCGCAAATGATCCATCAGGAATTGAACCCAAGCTTGAGGAAGAGCCTCCTTTGTCACCATTAGAAACACAAGGGTCTGGTCATTCACAGGATGAGGAATCCTTGATCAATTACTACCAAGGATCCCCAAGTCCTTCACAAACTGCACAATCAGATGATGGGGTGAATGATTCGGATTTTATTAATACACAGGGCCTTAATCAAATCAGTCCTTCTTCTCTTTCGTTTCATTCTGAGCAGATAGACAGACTTAGGACGCCATCTGTTGGTCAGACTAATTTTAGAACAGTTGAAGAAGCTACTGTGTATATGGGCCCTGCTCATGTTGTCCAGCCATTTTTCCCTCCTTCCGTTCATCATGCTGTTTCTTTCAATCCTCGGATGCCACATGTTGCATTTCCTTCAAGTCCAGCTAATGCATACATCCATCACAATACTTTCAGTCGTTTCCCAGAATATTCTGGTAATGTAAACCCTCGAGGCGCTGTCATTACTCATTCTCCCATGCCGTTGCTTTCAAGAAGCACAGACAGCTTTCATTCTATATCATCTCCTGAATTTCACCATCTCGCATTACAAACCGAGGGGGAAAGATTATTGTTAACAGCAGCTGTGCACAATCCTCCTCAGACTTCTCAGTTTTCACCACCAATTCCAGGAAGGCATGTGCTTTCACCATCCATCACGGAAGCTCAGCTAATGGCTGCAAGCCATATGTCCGTAATTCAAACTAACCCTTTTCATCCTGCTTTCCAAATGGCAGGCAATCATTCTTTTCCTGGCATGTTTCCACAGGTAAATAATACTGCTTTCGCTGATAGAGAGTTGGATTTAGGCAAACCATCTGTCGCTGCTGGTTTACATTTCCAGGCGCCAGTAAAAACTGACTGCTTTAGATCAGCTGATAGCAAGACACAGGTGAAATTTATGACTCCCATTTTGCCGTCTGAGGCGCAGTCTCGTGTTACGGGCTGTCCTTTTCCGCCACCGCCTGAGTTTTCTCAGCAACCTTTAACATCATCATCACATATCATAGATAACATTTCTCTTCCTTCTCTTCCGCTACCTCCGATTGCTACTCAACCTCCTGTTGTTCATCCTTCGAAACCTCACGTTAGTAAGAGTTCATTGTTCTGTCCCACTTTCTTTACTGGAAGGGAGGCCTTACAATCTCGTGAGTGGATGAGATCTTTAACTCTTTGGTTTGAGTTTAATGACATCACGGATAATTCTGTCAAACTCTCGACGCTGGCTTTACTTCTTAAAGAAAGAGCTGGTAATTGGTATCGAAGTTTAAAGCCTGAAGACGCTGCTGACTTTGAGAAGGTGTCACAATTGTTTCTTGAACGATGGAACATGGCAGAAAAACCTTGGTCCTCTATAGCTTCTTTATGGTCTTCGCGTCAAGAACCAGGAACAAGCGCTAGCGACTTCATATCAGAATTGTTAGTTAAAGCAGAAACATTGGCCATTGATAAGAAATCTATATTTTATATTGCTCTCAATGGACTCCGCCCACAGACGAGACAAGCTGTTTTGATAAAAGGGGCAAATGACATCGATGAACTCCTTAAAGCAGCAAATCTGGTTGAACTTTCAACAGAAGTGGATTTTTCAGGCAATGGCGAAATTATAAAGACTCTTGCAGAAATGCAACTTGAATTGAAACGCATTCAGGCTCCTGCAGTGTTGCCTGTACGAAACGAGCGCCGGGTTCAGTTTGATTTACCTCCTGAGAGGACTACTCAGGGATCACAGGAAGCTAATTATCTACCTTTTAACGAACCTTTGCAAAGCCAGCACATGTGCTACTCTAATGATGCTGCTCCCATAACTTCAGACGCTGCTTACCAGGCCACTTTTCAGCACGCGCCCTCTACTTACTCACAGGGTTCTCGGATTCCTAGAAATACTGATGTTTATTACACACCGCACGCGCCATCCACTTCCTCCCAGGGTTATCGGTTTCCTAGAAATAATGATTTCTCTAACACACCGCACGCGTCCAGAGTTATTAATGGGTCTAGGCCATACCAGCAACCGTTCACACAAGTGACTCCTAATCAACAACGCTACCCTTCTCCTTCCTTTCCTCGCACGCCACGCTTCACAAGATCGTCTGCTTTCGCTCCGCGTTTTGATGGAACGCGCATGCCGTTCAATGATTCATCTTCGTTTGCTAATAAGCCACCATGTCTGAACTGCGGTGCGCATCACAAGTATCGCTCTTGTCCTGCCTTTGGTCTGTTTTGTGGGATATGTTCTAAGCCTAATCATATCAGCCGCTGTTGCAGGTCAGGGTATAGTGCCTCGCACTAGGAATACGAGTCTACCCAGTCTCACAGATTAGGTAGACATACACGTAGCAAATCTTCTGTACATAATCATGATTTGAGAAAACGACGTACTGGGGTTTGTTCGCATGCGTCAGAACCTGTCATACACAGCAGTACATTACAGACACCAGAGTTACAGAGTCGCTTACAACTGCCTTGTCTTAAAGAGCAGACTTCTAGTCATCGCTCAAAGTCTACTCATTCACCAGTGACTTCTGAAGCGCCGCGTGCTATGCATAGTTTTAATCAAGCTGGTGAGATATCAGCTTATATCTTTGGCGTTCATAAGAAGCTTCTCCTAGACTCAGGCGCTCAAAAATCAGCTTTATCGCTCATTGCTTTCAATGCTTTACCGCGCCATCGTCAAGTACTTAAGCCAGTCGAGTCTTTAAAACTTTCTGGTGCAAACAAAGAGCCTTTGACAATTCTTGGACAAGTTATGTTGGATGTTAATCTTAATGGTTTAACAGTTTCATTTCCTTTTGTGGTGATTAAGGATTTGATACAGCCGTACATAATTGGATTTGATTTCCTTCAGCAAACAAATGCAAAAATTGAGTATAGCACTCAATCAGTTTGTTTTTATGATGGTTTGATTTCTGTGGGTTTACATTTTAAAGAACAAGGAACATCAGAATCCATCTTGTGTTTAAAATCGAACGTGTGCGTTCCTGCTAAATCTGCCAGTCTTATTCCAATAAGAATTCCAAAACGTTTTGTAGGTTTGAATTGTATTGTACAGCCATTACAATTAGCTCCTGATCAACAGTTTCTCGTTTGTAATTGTCTTGTGAAGCCTGTAGATAAGTATTCTTTTGTAAACATTTTAAACCCGTTTCACCAAGACCTTCATTTGAGAAGAAATCGTCCGATTGCAGTCATACAACCAGCTGATGAAAAGTCAGTTATAGCTTCAGATCTGGCTGCCTCATCACCGTCAAAAGTTTTGCCGCATTCGCCAGACGTCGCCACTCGTACGTCTACACTCACAGAAATAGGCATAGAACTTTCTAAAGGTGATCTGTCAGACGAACAATTTGATCAGCTAGCTGAACTTGTCTATCAGAACAGAGACGTATTTGCAACTTCGTTAGCAGATATACCAGGCACTACGTTGATAGAACACGACATCATCACAACTGGACCTCCTTTGCGTCAACGTTCGTACAGACACAGTCCTCAAGCTAGACAGGAAATTGACAGGCAAGTTTCGGAAATGATTCGTCATAATATTGTGAAAGAATGTTTTTCACTATGGCAGTCTCCAGTCATTCTAGTATCGAAGAAAGACAATGCTTCACCGCGTTTTTGTGTGGATCTACGAGCCCTGAATAAGCAGACGGAATCCCTAAATTTCCCGCTTCCAACAATAAGCTCGGTTTTGGACATCATGGCTACTGAGCAGCCGCAGGTTTTTAGTGTACTTGATTTAATGAGTGCTTACTGGCAGGTCCCTCTTACGGAAAGAGGATCTCAGGCTACTGGATTTGTGACTCATTCAGGGTCCTATTGTTTTAAGAGACTCGCTTTTGGTTTGAAAAATGCACCGTCGAGCTTTCAGCGTTTGATGCAGACAGTCTTTCGAGAGCATTTAAATAAATTCATCTTAGCCTATTTAGATGACCTTCTCATCTTTTCAAATTCGTTTTCAGACCATCTTATCCATCTAGAGGCCGTGTTTGCAAAACTGCGTGACGCTAGGTTACGTCTACATCCAAAGAAATCAAAAATGGCATTAAAATCCGTGACCTTTCTCGGATTTATATTATCTCACGACGGCATTTCAACAGACCCACGAAAAGTTGTCAAGGTCAGAGCCTTCCCTCGACCAGAGACAGTTCATCAACTGCGTCAATTTCTAGGTCTGTGTAACTTTTATCGAAGGTTTGTTAAGAACTATGCTAAAATAGCAGCGCCATTAACTGAATTATTACGCAAAGACGTCACTTTCATATGGACTCAGTCATGTGAACAAGCATTTCAGTGTTTACGTGATGAGCTGTCAAAGACGCCTACGTTAGCCTTCGCAAGAATGGACCGAGAGTTTATCGTTCATGTGGACGCATCATCACATGCTATAGGCTTTGTGCTTTCACAATTAAATGATCAGGG
This sequence comes from Aporrectodea caliginosa, assembly GCA_020284085.1. Taxonomy (NCBI): domain Eukaryota; kingdom Metazoa; phylum Annelida; class Clitellata; order Crassiclitellata; family Lumbricidae; genus Aporrectodea; species Aporrectodea caliginosa. The sequence goes on from JACEVL010000574.1 coordinate 561,319, forward strand.
CGTTGAAGTACCTTTAGAGTTTCAAGGTCGAAACTTAAGAGACTCTGAGAAATCCTACAGTGTTGTCGAACTCGAGACTCTTTCTCTTCTTGAAAGTGTTAGAACGTTTCATCCTTATTTAGTAGGAAGACGATTTACAGTATACACCGACCATCTGTCCTTGAGATATTTACAGAAATTAAAAGCATCTACCCAAGGGAGGCTTAGCCGTTGGGCAATCCTTCTACAGGGTTACGACTTCGTAGTGCTACATAAATCGGGACGAAACAATGCTGTTGCTGACGCATTATCCAGAATGGATCACAAAGAAATTCCGCCAGAAGTACCATCTGATGACGTCTTCCTCCGAGATGACATTTATCTACGACCAGTCGCTGAAATCTCGAATTCAGTCACTAATGAGATTGACATTAACTCTGTAAATGAATCAGAAGTGCTGAATCCTGTGCAACAATCTAATGACTCTGATGATAGAATTGATTCTGTAGATAGGGACACGCAGTTCATAGACTTCGCGTTATTTAATGATACGGACATAATAAACGCTCAGCAGCAATGTCCTCAGTTGTCTCCGATGATACAGTATCTAGAATCAGACTATCTACCGCCTGACGATGTCGACGCTAGAAAGATTTTGCTGACAGCTGACCAGTTCTCACTTATAGATGGTGTCCTATATCATCTATTTCAACCACGTGCGAAAGACATTGGTTTAGTTCGACCATTGATACAGCAGCTGGCTGTTCCAGTTTCACTTCGACAGCGCGTTCTACAGGCTGCTCATGATCAGATGGCCCATGGAGGTCAAGACAGAACATATTTGACTTTGAGATCTCGCTTCTACTGGAAAAACATGTATGCTGATAGTGTTCACTACGTGACGTCATGCCTTACTTGTCAGCAATGCAAGCGCCCTCATACGACCACGAGAGCTCCTTTGCATCCGATTGAAGTTTCGGGAATTTTTTCCAGGTGGCATATTGACGTAGGTGGCCCAATGAGCGTCACATCTAATGGAAACAAATATATTCTCATGTGTATAGACTCGCTTTCCAAATGGCCTGAAATAATTCCTATTAAAGACCAATCTGCGTTAACGATTGCTAATGCTCTGTTTGATAATATCATTACCAGATTTGGTCCTCCACAGTCTTTCTTCAGTGATAGAGGTACAGCTTTTCTTTCCAAGATTGTTGAAGAACTGTGTAAACGGTTCCAAGTGAAGAGAATCAAAACTTCGAGCTACCATCCGGCCTCAAATTCGACCGTCGAACGGGTGTGGAGTGTGTTGTGGGCAGCTTTGCGCTCATATTGTGTGGATCAAAAGGACTGGGACAATCACTTGACCAGTATAGCCTATGCACTCAGAGCGTCGCCTAGTGCTAGTTCAAAGTTCAGCCCAGCCATGATTTTGTATGGCAAAGATCTTGATTTGCCACTACAAGCGTCATTGCTGCCGTCATCAACAGGTCGAGTTGGCGTTGACACGTATGTTCGTCAGCTCTTGCCTCGTCTTCAAATCACTAGACAGGTCGCTTTAGATAACATTAAAGCAGCTCAGCAGTCATATAAGAAATTTTATGACAGAAATCAACGACCTGCAACCTATGAGCCAGGAGAAATGGTGTGGCTACATTCTAGCTACAATCCTAAAGGTGTCTGCCAGAAACTGAGAATAAAATATGAAGGACCTTTTTACGTAGTTACTCGTTTGTCTAATGACACTTACAAACTTCGTAATGCAAAGACAAATCAATTGATGGTATCTCCTGTACATGTAAATAGGCTTCGGTTACATGAGAATCATCAAGACATTCTGTGGCAAAGATTTCATGATTTGATGGGACCAGCTACGTCCACATCTAATGACAATGATGACAATTCTGTTAATCAAGCATCGCAATCTGTAAATGACTCTGAGCCTCTTCCGCATCCTTCTACGTCCACTTCAGGAGAACGAACCTCCAATGACGTAGTCGATCCACAAATCGACGCAACTGCTTCCAACGACGCACCTGCTTCGCAGCCGTCACAATCATCGCCTGTATCCAGCGACAACCTTCCCGCTTCCAGCGTCGACCCTCCCACCCCTAGTTCATTAACACAAACCGATGACTCGAGGCTACCTTCCACGTCTACAGCGACTTCTGATCAGGATAGTGAATCTCACGTCCAAGTTAACAGTCAAACGTGGTTTCCTGCACAAAGAATTCTTGAGTCTAAAGTTCAAAAGGGACAACGTCTCTATAAAATTAAATGGGACGATCCAAAATGGCCCGCATCGTGGGAGCGTGATCGAGATGTATCTCAAGCTTTAAAAGATGTATTTCATTTGTCGTATACTTGTACTGGGAAAAAGCGCAAGATGGGTTCGCGTAAGAACAAATTAGGTAATATTTCTTAATAAACTTATCTGTTTAATCCGCCCAGATTGTTAAGAAATTTGCTCTTATTTAACTGTCCATTTGTTAATTTGAAAACCTGGAGAAAGGAGGAGGGCGACACTAATCATCGTTGTTATGACACAGTATCGTTAAACAGCAACCAAGGGCCCGATAGCGCATTGGATAACACACTGGCATAGAGAGCGAGAGGTACCGAGATAGAGTTCCGTAGGCGGACATGCTTTGTAGGCTGCTATTAGCGCCGTGTATTGCTGGCTGTCTGTTCGGGTGCGGGCCGAATCCCCGAAACCCGAATCCCCGAAAGGAATTTTGGCCGGATCCCCGAAAGGAATTTTTAAGTCTGACCCGAATGAACATCATTAACAAATACATATTTGAATAGGTAGTATATCGTATACATCAAGGCCACGCTAGGTCTTTGTCATGTTTACAATTTATTTTTGAATAGTTCGACCGCTTTCTAGAAAACTGTTTTCGGGAAATCGTTTTTTTCTTCTATTTTTAGCGTTTTCGGGGATTCGAGCTAACCCCGTCTGTTCTGTTAGTAGTTAAGATTTATGTCTTCTGTCATTTGTGTTCTTGTGAATTGTTTCAATTGCATAACTGTACACTGTAACCGGTTGCGGTTTGTCAACCGGATTGTTTCAATAAAGAAGATTATTATAACTGATTGGCAGATGTTATAACGGAAACAACGTGCTCGAAAGTGCTAGTAAACAGGTGTTTGGATGGGTGCAGACTTTTACTAACTTTTCTGCTACTATTCCATAACTTCGAATGTAAAGCGCCGTGCGTTTGCCAGCGTCTAATAAGGAACACACTTACTTACTTATTTCATTGGATTCCAATTTTGGTTATAGCGAGTACACTGACTGTAATACCATGTCAGTGGGAAGATCAGACGATGAGGGGAGGACTGGCCACCTGCCCTCATATTCCAAAGCTAAGAAGAATGAGGTTGCTAACCATGGTTGCCTCTCATGCTATATTAAAGTAGGTGTCACGACAACTCGTCGAACGACATTTCGTCTCACGACACTTCGTCGAGCGACAATTCGTCGAACGACATTTCGTCTACTAAGTTATTTGATATTGTCACTTTAAAATGGAAGCTGGATTGATGAAAAAAACAGTTTCCCGAAATGGAAGTGGGATTGATGAAAACATTCCTGTGTTGAAATAGAAGCTGAATTGATCGAAATAATTTTTCACGTAAACATAAGCTGGAAATCAACCTGGATGCATGGATGAAAATAGGTTTCCATTCAACAGAAGCTGGATTGATGAAAATAATCTTGTCAGTAATTAGAAGCTGGATTCCTGAGAATATATAGCACGTTTTAGCGAAACTATAAGAATGCGGCCTCTGTTGATTAGCCGTAATAGACACAGATACACTAGTAGACGAAATGTCGTTAGACGAATTGTCGTAGACGAAGTGTCGTTATACGAAATGTCGTTCGACGAGTTGTCGCGGAACCATTAAAGTACTGCCCTTCTTCACTATGAATGGACTTTTGTGCATGAGATTTGGATTATTTAGATCGATTTATTTACTTGATTGTAGACTGTGGTGAAAATGCTGTGCCAGCTTTGAATTCATCTACCAAGATACAGATTTCAGGAACCAAGACCCAGCCAAACCTTTGTCGAATTCTTCCTGTAAGTGAGATGCTCGTTAATTTTCAGAGATGTTTTAAGTACTTAGGTTTCAAGTACAAGTATTAAGTTTTCAAGTACAAGTACTAAGTTTTCAAGTACAAGTAAGATTACAAGTGCTTTAGTCTAAAGTACTAGTACAAGTACTTAGGTTATATTATATGCAGGTGCACGTGGCTACGGCAAGAAGATTTTTCTGTAACAATTAAGGTTAAATCTTCAACATATTTCATGTTTTTATTATTAAAGAATTTTTATATTGCACCCTTCAAGATAATCTACTCAGGAATGCTCCTGGTCCAACCGTGGCTAAATAAGACTTTAATTTAGTAAAGAACATGAGTTTGACCTCTAGGCACTAGGCAAAGTGCAACAAGGAGCCCATTCCAGGTTGTGGGGCCAGCAGTCGAAAAAGAGCACATTGCCTGATAGTAGTCTGCATTCCAAAAATAATCATGTGAATGTAATTTCTTTTCATTATATATATATATATATATATATATATATATATGCATGCATTGTATATGCATTGCATTGTTTTATATATATATATATATATATATATATATAACAATGCAATGCATAAACACACGCATGTTTAATGTAATGAATATTATTTGATGTATGGTACATGTGTTTGTGTAATGGAATTGAAATGGTTAATAAATAATTACGTCAGAAAAAGTTAAATTCATGCTCTACTGTGTACTCACTTCTTAATAAACTCATCTCTTTCACCGATAAAAGCTCTTTCTATGACATCATTCTTAACCTCTTCTGAATATTGCTTTTGATGTTCTGGGTTCAATCAGTATAGCAACTTCTTATTAACTTCTTATTGGGCAAGCGTCTGATTTTTTATTTGTTCTGAACTTGTTGTGCAATTGTAGGAACCGTAGAAGCACGAAGTTTGCCGGTCACTGGCAATGAAGTCCTACTTAAATGTGCTGCATTCTTTACAAACTCTCATGACAGAAAAGGAAAATCAGCATAGACTGATAGACAGCATGTTCGACAGCGGCTAGTACAGCGCTGTAACTTTGAGGAACCTACCCAATAATAAATTCTTATTATATAAATTTTCATTTGTATTGTATTGTATGTATTGGCCACAGCGTTGCATGAAAAAGTGAACATATATTGTCTGTGTAATTCTTGTCCTGAATGGTTTGCCAGATCCCTTTTGATTGACGTTAATGACCTCCATCAATTTCTGTTTTTGTAGCTGTGAAACTGAATCAACATGACATTGACATATCAACAAATGCCTTGTCGATTCAATGCTATTAAGTTCTATCACTAATATTTATTGGTGAACAATAATTGCAATCGTCCGAGTTACTTAATTGATTGCTTTTTATTTGTGGGCACTGTGCACCTTAATAGGTGTAACATTTCGCTGCATATTGTGTTGTTATCACCTTTGTAAGTATGTTGCACAGTTAAGCTTCTGTGTAGGCTTCTTGAAGAGGTGCTATAGAAATTTCCTTAATGAATAAATAAGACATTGAGTGATGAATTTGTGGGCTGTGTACAAGACTATATTAATAAATATAAAACAAGGCTGGTCAAGACGACATCAGAGTATCTTGACCTTTATTAAATGTTTATGTGAACTGAAATGTGGTAAAGCTGCAGGTTTTGATGGCATAGGACCTGAACAACTTATATGCAGACCTAATGGCTAAATCTTTGCTGACTTTACTGTTTAACAGCAAATTGCATTATGGATATGTACCAAGCATCTTGGTGGTGGCAAAATCACTGGAGTGGAATTACAGAATTATGCTGATGATGCTCAGCTTTCATTGCTTTGTCACCAAGGGATCAGTCCAGCAAAGTAATACTTGGAGTGCCTCTCTTCAGTGCATCCATGGTTCTGCTTCAACGGTCTGGACATGAACCTGATCCTAATTCAACTTCAACTTTCATTACTTGAGCCTAATCCAAACCCCAGTCTGAGGCAATCATGTATGGCTTATGCCAATGACTGCACGCTTTCCCTTCTCATTCTAGCTTTGACACTTGGGTCACTATGGACAGTTATCTCATTCCAATGTCTTAACAAACCTTTGCAAATCTTGTTTCTATCACATTGGGGCAATAAGTCGCACAAGGTCTGCTTAACCAGACATGCCACAGACCATAGGCTGTTCTCTTGTCTGCTCTTGCCTTGATTGTGCCAACTCTGTGTTTGTAGGCATATCAGACCTGCAACAGGCTTCAACACATCCACAATACTCTGGCTCGGTCGGCTGTAATGGCTTCTCAGTTGAGTTCGGAATAAGATTGAAACTGGCATGTCTGACCTATTAAGCCCTCACATTGAGCACTCCTATCTACTTCCAACCACTAATTTCTCCTTACATCCTGCCCCACAGTCTGCCATCTTCGGTTACGGGTCTTTTGGTTGAGCCTAGATGTAGCACAGTCATGGGCCTTCGTGCATGCAATGTTGATACCCCCAGGGTATGAAATTGACTACCAATGTTTATCCATTGCTCAAACTGCTTTTCTTCTTTCAAGAAAAGCATCAGAACTCACATTTCTCATTGGCTTTGAAACAGGTGGATATCTAACTGCACTTCCATGGCAACTGACTAACTGCGCCACCCTATTCGCATTACTGTGTGCATTAAAAATGTTTGTAATAATAATAATAATAATAATAATTCTTGTGTAAAATAAAATTGGTTATCTATCACATAGTAGCAACTACAATGATATAATACTTAGTTCTAATATTGCAAAGTTGTTTGAGATGTACCGTACCTTTTTTTAGCTGTATAACAGTTATCTGTATTAATCTGACCTTGCTGAAAAGCAAACTACTCGTCATTTTGATTGCAAAAGACAGTTTAAACTGAGGATCAGTGAAATAATTTGAAAATTTTACAAGTCTGTTATAGTATCTCTCTAAAGATTGCATGGATGAAATTGTTTGGTTGCACTTATTTGATGCACATTGATAGCCACTACTCGTCTTTGCATGTTAACGTGTTTTATATACCAAAAGTCAGATTGCAAGGTTGACACATACATGGAACAGAATATTTTAGAGGATTTGAAAGTAAATGACAAAAATGATTGATGAACATTTTTGTGTATGTTGGTTGTTTACCGATTCTGACTGACATTGATGTTACTCAGTATTGTGGAAGTTAATCTACAGTAATAACACCGTACTAACTGGGCTGCATGCATTGTTTGCACAACGACAGAAAGATACTTCGTGAGAACTATGAGATGTTACAAAATTGTAACAGTGTCTTCAGAGCAAATGTTAATTAAAGACGTTTACTTCCCAGTTAGTTAAGCTGCTTATTTTTTTCTCATGGTATGTGTCTATTTTTCTGTTGTTTCTCCTTCGTTGTATGTTTGTTACTTTTGTGTTGCCAACTTGTCATGAATAAAGTTTATATACATATATTTTGACATGGAAAGTTTGACAGGATTATAGAATGCAGGCGTTCTACTGATGTGCATTCAACTTGGAAAGTACATCAGCAGACCATCTGTGTTCTACATGGTGTGCACATAATGTAGATGTCCTGATTACTTATGCAGGTATATGGATACATATGGACACCATATAGATTGCATATGAAATGCAGATTGATTGACCATCTGGAATCTATATGTCATACATATGGTGTAGATAAGTCGGTTACATATAGACAACCTAGAGATTGCATATGAAATACAGATTGATTGACCATCTGGAATCTATATGTCATACATATGGTGTAGATAAGTCGGTTACATATAGACAACCTATAGATTGCATATGAAATACAGATTGATTGACCATCTGGAATCTATATGTCATACATATGGTGTAGATAAGTCGGTTACATATAGACACCATATAGATTGCATATGAAATGCAGATTGATTGACCATCTGGAATCTATATGTCATACATATGGTGTAGATAAGTCGGTTACATATAGACAACATCTAGATTGCATATGAAATACAGATTGATTGACCATCTGGAATCTATATGTCATACATATGGTGTAGATAAGTCGGTTACATATAGACAACATCTAGATTGCATATGAAATACAGATTGATTGACCATCTGGAATCTATATGTCATACATATGGTGTAGATAAGTCGGTTACATATAGACAACATATAGATTGCATATGAAATACAGATTGATTGACCATCTGGAATCTATATGTCATACATATGGTGTAGATAAGTCCGTTACATATAGACAACATATAGACTGCATATGAAATACAGATTGATTGACCATCTGGAATCTATATGTCATACATATGGTGTAGATAACCTCCTACCATATGTATGCCATATCGATGCTGTATCAAGCCCAGATGACTTTCACATATGCAATCAATATGGGCTATCGGGTGCAAACCAGATGAATCTAGGGATCATTACCATATGGGATCGCATATGATGCCCATATGGGGACCATATGCCATTGTTGTTGGGGGGGTTCCTCCTGGAGTCCTGGGTCTTCATGAGTTTCGTCTTCGTGAACTTCAGCTCGGTCAGAATGCAGCAGCCAGACTTCTGGCTGACCTGCCAAAATATTGACATATCCGACTACCGGCGACGTGAGCTCCACTGGCGTCCAGTTGCTGATCGTGTGCAATTCAAAATTGCTACGCTGGTTTGGAAGGCTGTGACTGGCACTGCTCCGGACTACATTGACGAACTGTGCCTTACAGTGATGTTGTATGCCATTTGCGCAAAGTTATATAGGCCTAATGGTTCTCGCTGTAGCCTATTGGGCAGAGGCAACGGAGGACGTGAAGCTCACTGCCCTGGGCTGCTCTGAAGAGAAGCGTATGCCGCTTGTGCTAGCGTTTCAGCCGTTCTGAACCTCAGGTTGTAAGCAGAGCCTGTTCATGAATCCCATCGGTTTATCCTAGTAGGGCTAGTTGCTCTATAACGACGCATGGTCATGATTAGTGTCGCTCTGTTCCTTTGACTAGGCCTTGGAATGGCAGCAACTGAAAATAGCAGTTGGGGAATTTTTCGGCTTATCCAGGGACCTGGAGTTACCAGATCGAGGTCTCGTTATCTAGCGAAGTAGAGGCGTTTGAGCCCTGTGAGCCGCTTGAAACACAGCAGAGTGCGCTGAGACCAGTGACAGGTCAATGTACATTGGGCCGTAGATATGAGCCCCACACCAAACGGCGGCCTGAATGGTCTCTGGCTAGACATCTAGGTTACTGTGTACAGAAATTTCTGTAGTTGCCTACTTCGAAATCCATTGGAGGGACTACATAATCAAAGAGGCCTACAGTGAGTTAAAGACCTAGGCTACAACATTCTAGGCCTACTGGTTAGCAAAATCTGTTCATTCGTGTATTGGCTGTCTTCAAGTGAAATCTTTAGGAGCCATTTTAGACATTCGTGTTTTCGTACGAAAAACTGTTTGCAGGCCTGGGCAATGGGCATATTTATATAAGTGGCACAAAACGTTCGAGAGGTCACTGGCTCGCGAGGATATGTTTATTCGATAGCAAACATGGTCTATCGGAAACATAGACAGACTTAATTACAATTACACTCTGTAAGTTTTCAAATGTGATTTCTAACACAGGAGGAGGGGAACTTTGCCGCGGGTTAATTCGGTGGAACTTTTGTTCTCACAATAAATTTCGTTTCCTTCCAAGTATATCCTGTCTATTATGTCTTTGCCCACCTGCTCAGACTGTCTACCAAGGACGAGAAATGTTACCAATACCAGTGGTAGCCTACGTGTTGCTCACTCCACTGATTTTCTCACTGGTTCATACTCTACTTGGCAAAATATAACTTTCTCACTGCATCAGATAGGCCTATGACTTGCTCAAACTGCAGATAGGGGACTGTATATCGTAGCCTACATGCGTTATCAGTGATGTGCGCAATAGGATGCGTTAGCAGCACCCAGAGAACCCAATTGTTCTTATTACTATAGTAATCAGGACTGATGTTTTATAGACGAAAAGATGACTTTGACAGAGGTGTTCGTTTTTCTCTTGGGATTCGTTCTTTTCTACGTTCTCATCCAAAAGCTGCGTGGAAATTCCGAGGGGCGTCGACCCCTTCCACCCTGTTTGCCGTCGCTGCCTCTCATTGGTTCAATTCCGTTCATAAGAGACTTCGCTAATCTTCCGGAGCAGTTCATGAGAAAGGCTGAACAGCTGGGACCAGTGTTCGGCTTCTACATCGGCAGGAAGTAAGAGAGCATTAACTTACGCTTATTCGAAAGTTATTTTAGGTGCCGACTTCTAGCCTATGTTGAAAGTCCAGCACGCTAACCATTGAATTATTGCTCAACCAGGCAGAAAATAGAGTCTTTGTCTAAATCTAGATCTTTCCTTTTCTCTAAGTTCAAGGTCAAATAAGGTGATGCCTGGGATAGCTGTGGCTATTTGGACCCACAGGCCTGTATAGTCTTGTGTATGCACACTGATTTTTAAAACCCGCTGTGTGAACCGTAGGGTGTAGGCCTAGCCTATATGTTGCCATTGATGCTGCAATCGCTTTGGGTAGGTTCTTAACACGCGTTCTTTACAAGCCCATACCGGTATACATGTAGCCTACATGCTACCACATGTACAAGGTTTAGCTGTAATTGGGAAACTCACACTATGTAGGCCTACCAATAGGCCTATAGTTCCTTCTGAGTTTCATATTCTTTGATAATATTATCTAATTAGGAGAACCAGATTGTCGGCATAGTTTCTAAACTATTGGTAACATCAAATTCTACAGGTAATTCACTAAAACATAAGTTATGTTACTTCTGTACTGGTCAAAGACATTTCGAACGGTTCTAACGAAAAATGACTGACTATACAGAACATGATAGATAAGTGACAAAATGCAATTTTAAACAATACTCAAGCGCAATGGGGTCGTACATTAATTATGTCAACAAATGTTTGGCAGTTTTTTACCCCCTCCCCCCTTGTCAACAACTGTCAAACATTGACGGACCCCCTAAAAATTATGTCAACAATCCCAGAACCCCCCTACAAAAAAGAAACACAATGGCTCAATACATGTAGAATCATTTTTTATATATTTTTTACACTAAAAAATACAATCTCGAATTTCAAAATATATGAGTTTAGTTTATTACCATCTTTTTAATAGTATTAAACATTAAGTACTTTATACATTTTTAGCGTTAGCCTACTTAATGTTTTCGCTACCATTTTGAAGGGTCTGTGTTGATTCATTGGAAAAAATTTGTTGACGTCAAACTGTGCCCCCTTGTCAACAACAGCAGTGTGATTTTCGTTAACGATAACGATAACGAAAATGTTCGTTAACGAAAATAAAATGACTTCGTTAACGATAACTATAACTATAACTAAAAATATCATTAACTATAACTATAACTATAACGAAAATAACACTAACGAAAATTCATCTTTATTTTCGTTAATGCAAAAAATAAAAATAGGAAGTGCAATATGGACGATTCGACATAAATGAGAACGAAAAATGCGATATTTTTATTATGCAATTTGTCAGTTACTTTAGAAACTCGTGTATTCATGAAGCTGAATGCACCCATGCTTCAAAGGCTTTCAAAGCTCTGAGCAAATTGTGAAACAGCGTGTTAATACGCACAATTTTGCTTATAGCCTTAATTACTGTAACTAAGTAGTAACTAAAATTAACTAAAATAAAAATCCATTAACTATAACTATAACTATAACTAAAAAAATAATACTAACTATAACTATAACTATAACTAAAATAAAAAACCATTAACTATAACTGTAACTATAACTAAAATAAAATCTGTAAGGAAAATCACACTGAACAACAGTTACTGTTAAACTTTTTCAAACCCCTTCCCCCTATTTTGTTGACATAAATAGCCTAATGGACGACCCCAATGCTGCAATTAAAATTAACAATAATTATAAACGTTTACAGATTCTGTTTGGTGTTGAACGGCAGAGAAGCGATACGAGAGGCCTTGCTGAAGCACGCCGCAACATTTGCAGAACGATTCGATGTCTTCATAGAAAAAACTCACACTAACAAGAACGCTAAAGGTAGTTCGTCGCCGTAATTACTAATATCAACTTAAAGAACTATCATGAAGTGTGTGAAAATTTTTGTTACGCAAACTGAAGTGCGTGAACTTTCTTTGTTACGCACTCTTAACCATTCGTTAGGGTGCGACAATGCAAGCGAGTCTGGCGTTGGCCGACGAGTAGGCCTACTCGTCAAAGCACGTCATCCGAAGGCTGAGCTATCTATGCAAATCAAGCGGGAACGATAGGGTGATTGAGGGTAAACCTGGCCACTTAAGGCTTCAGAGTAATTTTTCACAGAATTTACAGCACATAAGAACTATGAAACTGTGGAGTCAAACAGACAAATATATGGGCATTTTAAATATGCAGTTAGACCTGGCCACTGCATTCCAAACCTAGTCAACTGCTGCACAAAGTGATATCACCCTACTGTTGACGAAAATAGGTATTTTCTGGTAAACCTGGCCACACTTCAGATAAAGCTGGCCGTTGCCAGCTTTAGCTGAAACGCTGCCATTACACAGGCAATATACTACACCATAAAACTGATTTATTTTGTAAAACACTTTAATTAAGTGAGATATCTGTTGAAAGATACTACAAGCAAATTAAGCAATTCAGAAACAGCTCAGGCTTTGAGTGGTTCATTCAAAATGTCAACAACGAACCATTCAATTAACTTCTTATCGATACAACAAATTTCCGCTCCTGAATCAGATAACGCTGGTTGAGAAGGGAGATCTTTCTGGAACAACTCGGCCATCAATGCAGGGTTTACCTTGCACGTGGCTAACTATAGATTTATTTAGGCTACAGTAGGCACTGTAGGCTCCTATACAGATATCTTCGTGCATCGAACTCCATTTGTAGCTTTGGTAGGATTCCATAATCAAATACAGTGAGTTAAAGACCTACGACATTCTACAGGTGAGCAAGATGTTTCACTCATGTATTGGCTGTCTAATAATGGTAATCTATGGGAGCGATTTTAAACATTGGTGTTTTCGTGTGCCAACAGTGTTCGCAGGCCTCGGGTCATTTAGGCTATAGAAGTTGCAAAAGGCGTTTGAAAGGGGATTACATTTGATGGCAAACTTGTTCTATCGCAATATATTCAGATTTGGTCAGTTATCAGCTGCGATTTCTACAGTGGGAGGAGGGTAACGTAACCGCTGGCAAATTCAGTTAAACACATAGTTTCACCATAGATTTAGTTTCTGGCCACTTTGCTTTTCCTTCACTAGTTCACTAGTTCAGACTGTAGACACAGTAACTTTCCGTACATCTTTGGTGTGCACGATAGTCTAGCTGAACTGTTAACCGAGAAGTCGGGATTAAAATATTCGACAAGGCAGAAAATTTGTGTGTTGATTCTTGTTTCACCTGCGCCCCTAACCACAGGCCTGGATTTAGGCATGTGCACTATGTGCCAGTGCACAGGGGCCTCCACCACATAGGGGCCTCCACCACAAATGCAAGAATTTTGTACTTGTGTTTCATAATTGAATTACAATTACATTTTGATTGTAATTCAATTACCAATTACTTTTCAATTATTTCTTTAAAATTGGCACAGGATTTAATTAAAAATTCGATAATTTTTAATTTACTCTATTTTTAAACTAAGACATCCAATGGCCAATGACATGTAAATTGTAATATATACATTAAATTGTATTATAAGTTTGCCAGGTATCCAAAATACGATTTACAATTATGATCCATTAAAACAAGTTAGAGTTTACTTGATTTTAGGAGTAGACGTTTTCAAAATGATAGTCTGTTAGACTCTAATCAACTAAGTTCTCTAACAGTTAGAGAACTTAGTTGATTTGGCCTGGGTGAGTGAGTCAATTCGTCCAGCAATGCTAAAGAGACGCTCAACTGGAGCGGAAGATGGTAGTTCTGTTTTCTGTAGGCAGCCGCAGTAGGCTATAGCTAAAAATGACTGCATAGATAGTCTCATAATGATGGTCAGCCGTTGCCCTTGGGTCTATCAAAATGTGCTGTAAGATTGTAAGAGGGGTGTAAGGATAGAATAATGTTGACAATTATGTTGACAATTATGTTGCCATGCAGACATAATGCAGAACAGTTTATTGAATTAAACGGGTGGCCCGGGTCAACCCAGCAGGCTGGCATCTTTGCTGACTTTATGAAAGTAATTTGTAATTTACACTTCATTCAATTACAAATTACATGCAATATTGTAATTGAAATACAATTACAATTACTGGACTTAAAATGTAATTCAATTACAATTACAATTACGGAACTTGTAATTCAATTACATAATTCAATTACATGTATTTCAATTACTGAACAACACTGTTTGTGATATGCTGGAGTTGACGCGTCGTGTTTCGCGAGTCGTGACTAGTGAGCCAGCCAAGGCTATAACTGCCGACTTTCAGGCATCATCCGCACCTGGCCTGCGGCTTGCTAAGGGGCCTCCACCACAGCGGTGCACTGGGGCCTCCACCACAGTAAATACGGCCCTGTCTAACCAAGTCAACTATATCAATCAATCAATCAATCAATCAATCACTCAATCAATCAATCAATCAACCGGAGGGGAAGCCAGTGTAGAGTATGATGCATGTAGGACTCGTAGGAGGATACGCTACCACAGCGAGGAATGGAACCAACAAGGCGCGCCGCAGACCGAAAGACCCTCTCAAGGGAGGACAAGCGGACTTGAGGAAGACCAGTGTAAAGAGAAGAGCAATAGTCTAGACGAGAGCAGACGAAGGCATGGATAAGAGTAGTGTAGTTGCTACTATGTGATAGATAACCAATTTTATTTTACACAAGATTATTATTATTATTATTACAAACATTTTTAATGCACACAGTAATGCGAATAGGGTGGCGCAGTTAGTCAGTTGCCATGGAAGTGCAGTTAGATATCCACCTGTTTCAAAGCCAATGAGAAATGTGAGTTCTGATGCTTTTCTTGAAAGAAGAAAAGCAGTTTGAGCAATGGATAAACATTGGTAGTCAATTTCATACCCTGGGGGTATCAACATTGCATGCACGAAGGCCCATGACTGTGCTACATCTAGGCTCAACCAAAAGACCCGTAACCGAAGATGGCAGACTGTGGGGCAGGATGTAAGGAGAAATTAGTGGTTGGAAGTAGATAGGAGTGCTCAATGTGAGGGCTTAATAGGTCAGACATGCCAGTTTCAATCTTATTCCGAACTCAACTGAGAAGCCATTACAGCCGACCGAGCCAGAGTATTGTGGATGTGTTGAAGCCTGTTGCAGGTCTGATATGCCTACAAACACAGAGTTGGCACAATCAAGGCAAGAGCAGACAAGAGAACAGCCTATGGTCTGTGGCATGTCTGGTTAAGCAGACCTTGTGCGACTTATTGCCCCAATGTGATAGAAACAAGATTTGCAAAGGTTTGTTAAGACATTGGAATGAGATAACTGTCCATAGTGACCCAAGTGTCAAAGCTAGAATGAGAAGGGAAAGCGTGCAGTCATTGGCATAAGCCATACATGATTGCCTCAGACTGGGGTTTGGATTAGGCTCAAGTAATGAAAGTTGAAGTTGAATTAGGATCAGGTTCATGTCCAGACCGTTGAAGCAGAACCATGGATGCACTGAAGAGAGGCACTCCAAGTATTACTTTGCTGGACTGATCCCTTGGTGACAAAGCAATGAAAGCTGAGCATCATCAGCATAATTCTGTAATTCCACTCCAGTGATTTTGCCACCACCAAGATGCTTGGTACATATCCATAATGCAATTTGCTGTTAAACAGTAAAGTCAGCAAAGATTTAGCCATTAGGTCTGCATATAAGTTGTTCAGGTCCTATGCCATCAACACCTGCAGCTTTACCACATTTCAGTTCACATAAACATTTAATAAAGGTCAAGATACTCTGATGTCGTCTTGACCAGCCTTGTTTTATATTTATTAATATAGTCTTGTACACAGCCCACAAATTCATCACTCAATGTCTTATTTATTCATTAAGGAAATTTCTATAGCACCTCTTCAAGAAGCCTACACAGAAGCTTAACTGTGCAACATACTTACAAAGGTGATAACAACACAATATGCAGCGAAATGTTACACCTATTAAGGTGCACAGTGCCCACAAATAAAAAGCAATCAATTAAGTAACTCGGACGATTGCAATTATTGTTCACCAATAAATATTAGTGATAGAACTTAATAGCATTGAATCGACAAGGCATTTGTTGATATGTCAATGTCATGTTGATTCAGTTTCACAGCTACAAAAACAGAAATTGATGGAGGTCATTAACGTCAATCAAAAGGGATCTGGCAAACCATTCAGGACAAGAATTACACAGACAATATATGTTCACTTTTTCATGCAACGCTGTGGCCAATACAATACAATACAATACAAATGAAAATTTATATAATAAGAATTTATTATTGGGTAGGTTCCTCAAAGTTACAGCGCTGTACTAGCCGCTGTCGAACATGCTGTCTATCAGTCTATGCTGATTTTCCTTTTCTGTCATGAGAGTTTGTAAAGAATGCAGCACATTTAAGTAGGACTTCATTGCCAGTGACCGGCAAACTTCGTGCTTCTACGGTTCCTACAATTGCACAACAAGTTCAGAACAAATAAAAAATCAGACGCTTGCCCAATAAGAAGTTAATAAGAAGTTGCTATACTGATTGAACCCAGAACATCAAAAGCAATATTCAGAAGAGGTTAAGAATGATGTCATAGAAAGAGCTTTTATCGGTGAAAGAGATGAGTTTATTAAGAAGTGAGTACACAGTAGAGCATGAATTTAACTTTTTCTGACGTAATTATTTATTAACCATTTCAATTCCATTACACAAACACATGTACCATACATCAAATAATATTCATTACATTAAACATGCGTGTGTTTATGCATTGCATTGTTATATATATATATATATATATATATATATATATAAACAATGCAATGCATAAACATGCATATATATGCATATATATATATATATATATATATATATAAATGAAAAGAAATTACATTCACATGATTATTTTTGGAATGCAGACTACTATCAGGCAATGTGCTCTTTTTCGACTGCTGGCCCCACAACCTGGAATGGGCTCCTTGTTGCACTTTGCCTAGTGCCTAGAGGTCAAACTCATGTTCTTTACTAAATTAAAGTCTTATTTAGCCACGGTTGGACCAGGAGCATTCCTGAGTAGATTATCTTGAAGGGTGCAATATAAAAATTCTTTAATAATAAAAACATGAAATATGTTGAAGATTTAACCTTAATTGTTACAGAAAAATCTTCTTGCCGTAGCCACGTGCACCTGCATATAATATAACCTAAGTACTTGTACTAGTACTTTAGACTAAAGCACTTGTAATCTTACTTGTACTTGAAAACTTAGTACTTGTACTTGAAAACTTAATACTTGTACTTGAAACCTAAGTACTTAAAACATCTCTGAAAATTAACGAGCATCTCACTTACAGGAAGAATTCGACAAAGGTTTGGCTGGGTCTTGGTTCCTGAAATCTGTATCTTGGTAGATGAATTCAAAGCTGGCACAGCATTTTCACCACAGTCTACAATCAAGTAAATAAATCGATCTAAATAATCCAAATCTCATGCACAAAAGTCCATTCATAGTGAAGAAGGGCAGTACTTTAATGGTTCCGCGACAACTCGTCGAACGACATTTCGTATAACGACACTTCGTCTACGACAATTCGTCTAACGACATTTCGTCTACTAGTGTATCTGTGTCTATTACGGCTAATCAACAGAGGCCGCATTCTTATAGTTTCGCTAAAACGTGCTATATATTCTCAGGAATCCAGCTTCTAATTACTGACAAGATTATTTTCATCAATCCAGCTTCTGTTGAATGGAAACCTATTTTCATCCATGCATCCAGGTTGATTTCCAGCTTATGTTTACGTGAAAAATTATTTCGATCAATTCAGCTTCTATTTCAACACAGGAATGTTTTCATCAATCCCACTTCCATTTCGGGAAACTGTTTTTTTCATCAATCCAGCTTCCATTTTAAAGTGACAATATCAAATAACTTAGTAGACGAAATGTCGTTCGACGAATTGTCGCTCGACGAAGTGTCGTAGACGAAATGTCGTTCGACGAGTTGTCGTGACACCTACTTTAATATAGCATGAGAGGCAACCATGGTTAGCAACCTCATTCTTCTTAGCTTTGGAATATGAGGGCAGGTGGCCAGTCCTCCCCTCATCGTCTGATCTTCCCACTGACATGGTATTACAGTCAGTGTACTCGCTATAACCAAAATTGGAATCCAATGAAATAAGTAAGTAAGTGTGTTCCTTATTAGACGCTGGCAAACGCACGGCGCTTTACATTCGAAGTTATGGAATAGTAGCAGAAAAGTTAGTAAAAGTCTGCACCCATCCAAACACCTGTTTACTAGCACTTTCGAGCACGTTGTTTCCGTTATAACATCTGCCAATCAGTTATAATAATCTTCTTTATTGAAACAATCCGGTTGACAAACCGCAACCGGTTACAGTGTACAGTTATGCAATTGAAACAATTCACAAGAACACAAATGACAG